>CM038633.1:18012469-18553118 GCA_021554675.1 Leuciscus idus
TTATAATGTCTTCTTGATAAAAGATTTGTTTAAAATAAATGTTGTTCTTTTTATTAACTTTCTTTTCATCAAAGAATCCTGAAATAAATGTATCATGTTTTCAACATTGATAATAAGAAGAAATGTATCTTGAGCAGCAAATCAGCATATTATAATTATTTCTGAACAATCATGTGACACTGAAAATTCAGCTTTGCCATCACAGGAACAAATTACATTTTAAAATATATTACAATAGAAATAACGTATTTTAAATTGTACTACTGTTTCACAATATTACTGTATTTTTGATCAGCCTTTATGAGTATAAAAAAAAACTTCTTTTAAAAAAATCTTACCGACCTCAAACTTTTGAACAGTGTAGCCCTTTCAAAAGTGGAGAAAACACATAATATAAATGGCCATCTATGACCTTGGTGACCAGACAGCCATTGTGTATCCTTAAAAAAAAAAAAAACACATCCACTGCAATTATCCAAGTCTGCCCTCTATTTCAAGCTTTGACATTAAAAATAAATAAAGTAGCACTTATGGTTTTATAGACTGACCACTTACTTTCGAGATCTAGGCTGTCTTGTGTTGACTCTCACTGTGTGGCTACATGGTTAGGTTGAGCTGAAGCCAATCGCGGCTGAAATCTCACTGCGCTGCTGCTAAAAACAGGCCTAACATATACCCTTATTACCCTGTCCCACAGGGGATGAAATAAACCGCCTGTTTAAGCAATACTTCAACCTGTTAAAGGCGTATTCACCCTTTGGGTCCTGTTCTAGCATCGCTGTGTACTTCAGAACGCTTATTTAATTAGCGACATGTCTCAGTTCCACATGAAGTCGTCGGTGGAATAATCCTGTAATTTGTAATTAACATCCATAACCTTTTGTTCTCATCAGATATTTGAGAAATGCTTACTGCATACTAACTCCTGCAGCTCAGTTCTGTCTCTCTCACGTCTTTTGTTAATGGTAATCACTGCAGAAAATCGGCATGTCACATATTAAGTAGACAGGTTTACTGTACAGAAGACACATGTTCGGTGCCTGCGCTCGCACAATGGCTCACCTGTTTGGCTCAAAGCGTTAGCTGTGGGTGAACAGATTATAACTCAGTGTGGGCTCTCCAAAACGTGTGTCGTATTTATATATATGGCAAGATTTAGCAGTCGAGGGTGGATAAGGGAATGCAGTGGTGAAGAGCCGTGGATTCTGTGCCAGGCACTTCAGTTGAAACACACCTGCATGCTTTTATTCACTCCAGCACTCTTGTGGGATTGAGCTTTTCATAAATGTATCAGTGAGGGTCAAAGACTTTTTTGCATTGACATATGTTGAAGAGTTTGTGTGATGATTATTGCACCATGAAGCTTCAACTGATGACTTTCAGGTGAT
Source organism: Leuciscus idus (assembly GCA_021554675.1). Lineage (NCBI taxonomy): Eukaryota > Metazoa > Chordata > Actinopteri > Cypriniformes > Leuciscidae > Leuciscus > Leuciscus idus. The sequence continues at coordinate 18,013,858 of CM038633.1, forward strand.
AACCCTATTTGTATTAATTCACAATACATTGTGTACATTTTCTTTTTCTAGATTTTTAAACAAATATTTACAGAGCCAGGAACATGACATGGACAAAAATCGATATATTATGGCCACGAATTAAGAATTTGTTCTCTCGTTTTGGTAAATTAATGGCACAAATTAAGAATTCTTTCTCATGACTTTTTAATTCGTTCCCTCATTTTAGTAAATCATGGCCACAAATTAAGAATTCATTCCCTCGACTTGTTAAATTCGTTCCCTCAGTTTAATTTAACTAAAACAAGTGAACACATTGGGAAAACATTATTACAATGGGGCCACGATTTAGTAAAATGAGGGAACAAATTATATTATCCACACAATTTACTTAATACGAGGGAACAAATTAGTCAAACGTAAGTCGTGGGAAGAAATTGTTCATTTGTGGCCATTATATACACATTTTTATTCCTGCATACCAAATGCTGGGCTCCTTAATAGCTAGATTTTTACTTTTTCTGAAGAAGCCCCAAGTCTATACTTTATGGCTCAGCTCCTGCCTTCGATGTAAGTCTTGAAGACTTTTTCTTGGAACACACAGTACTTATGTTCTATATTGGTTATTGATCATTTATTAGAGAACATAATTGTATTGGTCCATATTGGATGTGCATGTAATTTACATTTAGCTCTAACACTCAACTAAAATAAATCTCTAAGAAGACTAGTAATTTAATGACTGTTAAATATAATCTTTTACCAAATCTCCAAATGAATATCCATTTTTCATACTGTATAATTATAATGTAATGTCTGAATTCAATTTAGAATTTGAATATGTTTGATTTTTTTAGATAAATTAAATACATTCATTTTGTTCTGAGACAAAATTTCACCTTTTTTAATTATCCACCAGGAGAATGTTATGAAGAAATATCATTAAGTCAAATCACTTATAACAGCAGACATTATTGCTCAACAAGCTTCAATATCTGAGATGTTCATGTCTGTAGTATTAACGAGTATGAGCTACATTATTAGCCTAAGCAAGGACCAAATATTCAACGCTATATGAGAACGTATTTCCTCAAAGAACTTTATGTACTGGTGCTTTATATGAGTAATGTGAATATATTATAGTGAATAATACACTGATCTGAAGAGACTATAAAGTAAAATCTAAAACTTTGAAACTCCAAAGGATCATAAAGCAACTCATGATGAAACACTATCCAGCACAAAATGTTCCTTTTTAAGAATCCCACGGTGTAGAATTTGCCACTCTTGGCTTTCTTAAACACCCCTCCTGCTCACATCAGCCGCCAGTCGGCTTGACGGCAGGTCAGTCGTAACAAATTTGGAGGTGATAAACTGCGAATGGCTTCCCTGGCACCTGTCCTAACAGCAGAGCTCTGGGAATCCCCAAAGTCCAGTCACTCATTTTTAATCGATGTGTCTTCATCCGTCCGTGAGGTGTGGGGCAGTAGTGCTCCAGTGGTGCTGTGTCCGGTCTAGACTTCCTCTTTGCCCGTGACTCCAGCTCTGGCTATTCAAGCGGCAGAGGAGGCAGTGGGGAACCGGTAACCAGCTGCAGGTTGACAGGAGATAAATGGCTCCATTAGTGTGTCTGGGCCGCAGGGTGGAGTCTGACCCACTGGCCCACCCAGCACCACAGTAAGCCACTTACAAACATCAGACAACATACTTCCTAATTCTGGACGGACCTGCCAGGGAATGCCAGCACAGTGGGTTATCTTGTGTCCTGGCTGCGAGGGCCTATATTATACCATATGGATGGTAGGTCAGTATTATAGGAGGTTTATGAAAGATTCCGGTGTCATTCTAGTTTTACTTCATGTCGAATTCTAATATTTTTGTCAAAGTTTGAGGAAATGTTTCATTTCAGCGTGAATTGGATTACACTATGGTATAATGGATTGCCATCTTATCGACCACCTTGCTCTCTAGTTGTCAGACACGTAAAAATCCATCTCAGTCAACCACTAGATTGTATATTTTAGGCTATATTTAGAAAGAAAAAATCTGGAATGGACAAGTGCTTAAACTGATGTAATGATACATGTGATACTAAGCTGAATTACTGACCCAGATGGAGTTTGTTGTTTAGACGTGTTTTCATTGCATGAACATATTTCTCATATGACCTACTCCACTAAGGACAATGACTTTTGTTTTGTTTTGTCTATGTGTAAACCGGTAGACTTTCTATTATACCAGATAGATAGATAGATAGATAGATAGATAGATAGATAGATAGATAGATAGATATTAATGTGAATTAAAATCAAGCGTAGCGTTAGTTCTGGCAGGTCACGTTAGTCAAGCTCGCATCAGCTGACCCTCAGCTGATCCACATCTACCTATTCATGGGTTTCATCAGGTCCCTTTCCACAGGTGTATAAAATCAAGCACCTAGATTATGAATGCAGACTGCATTGTGCTTGATTAATACACCTGTGGAAAGGGACCGGATGAAATCCATGAATAGGAATACGACGCCTATCACCGCATACATATATAAGCTCCTTCAGTATTATCAGCAGCTATCGCGTTTCTCAGGAGCTAATAACCCTCCTCCATCCCCAGCTCCTCCTCTCGCCAAGTCAGGATTTGGCATTCTGATTCCCCTTGAATCAGAATAAATTCTCTAATTATGTTGTACTTTAAAATCTTGAATTAAATATATTTGCAAACTTTCATGTTGGTTCTGTTCTGTTTACCCCAAGGGGGGTTATTGCTGCTCTCCCTGCTCTTATCCATGCAAGGCTGCATGGATGCGCAGGGAGTTCTCGACCAGAACGGAACCATACCGCCAATCCAAACTGTATGCTAATTGTCAATCGTATTTGACGGTAGTGGTCCTGACAGAACTAAAGGTTTATATTAATTTGTGTGTGCCCACCTTGTAGCTGACTAGTCTCTCTAAAATTAACCACAGAGAAAGTTTCAGTGACCCTTTATATGAGCTGTAAGTAATAATTGTTTCATTATCATTGTATGCATATAATTCAAGGAAGAGCAGTCCTTAAAGACATTTTAAAAGTGAATTGCCCCTATTGTTTTGACAAGGCTAATTGTCATTGTTCCAGAAATGTCATGCTTCTCAGTGTCGCATGGGTGTTGGTTTTTCTTTTTCCTAACAGACACAGAATAGGTAGAGTCCCAGGAGAGCCTGAGACTGGAATGCAACTGCCATCTTTTAAACTAGCTTTGCTTAGAATTTGTATTTTATAAAGTTATCTTGACATTATTTGAGAAAGATGGCATTTGTATTACCTTGTATTATTAGCAAATATATCAGCAGCTAGGTTTGCGTTTAGGCAAACATGTTAGGCACCTGATATACGTGTGCATCTGCGATTGAGCACTAAGTGGCTTTGTTAAATCATTACCATATGAGTCATCTCTTATAGAGACTGCTTTCCGTCTTTTTTTATTCCAATTCAACATCAAAGGGTGAAATAATGCCATAATCAAGCCGAGAACAGATCAAATAAACCAGACTCGGCTCTGAGATCTTGTGCATGAGTGTTTGTGCCTGAGTAGGGCTGTTCGTGAGCAAAAGCAGACTCTGATCAGCCTCCATATGGAGCACTTCATCAGAATCAGATTATATGATGTGGTGTCTTTCTTTGAAAGGAGTAAACTGTTTGCTTCTCCACTTCTCCAATCTATCACTTATTCTGCTTGTTACACTAAAACTTGACATTTACATGCTAAACCTCCTGATGCTTTCTGTATGTTTTCAAATATCTGCATTTAAAACATCAGATCTGTATAGACTGCTGACCTCATCACCTCATTGTGACCTTCATTAAAGGTGCACGTAAACGTTGTAAACGATTTTTGGGAAACACTGTTGAAAGTGGATCGGGCCGAGCATCTCAACAAACTTGTAGCCAATCAGCAGTAGGGGGCGTGTACACTTATGATGGGGGAGGGGAGAGAGAGAGCAAGAGGGAGATTTGAAGAAAGACTGTAGAAAGAGAGATGGCTGAGAGACATTACAAAAGAGAAAAGGTCAGAGGAATATCACTGGAAAAAGAATGATTATGATCAGGCAAGAGCTTTAGGTCACGTGTAATATTAGAAAAGCTTTCCATTGTTGAAGAGATTGAAGCGGGAAGGCCTAAAAATGGATGCCGAGGTTACGTTGTTTCTGCTCCATACGTGAGTAACATTGGTTTTGAGTGTGTGCTTTTTGGCGACTAACAGTGAACTCTTACTTGCATATACTCGTGTACTGTATGCTAATTTTTGTTCTTCTTTGTCGTTTGTCGTCTTCGCTCTATTTTCCGTTAAGATTTTTTTCTTCGCTTCTGCTATGCCTGTTCATGCATTGTGGGGGTGGAGCAATGAATGGAGGGGTGTGTTTGTTTGGGATGATTTTTCACATATCAACAGAATTCAACAATGATTCTCAGAAATCGCTTACTGCACATTCAAGTCCCGCCTTAAAAACAATTGCTGACTGTTTCTTCTCTAGCAGAACTGCCAGATTACCAGGCAAGCTTTTGCTCTTTTCTAATCTAAGTCCTGTGTGTTTGGATAACTGTCAATGGAACTAACGGTGGCAAACAATTTGAACTTGTATAGAAAAGTTACGAGCAGTTCTGTTCACTCATGCTAATGGATTCAGCCCGAGTTTCAGCATTTGCTTCAATTCTGTTTCACAGTCTCCACAGTTTTTTAGCCAGTAATTTACACTCAAAATGTGTGTGTAGTGAGGTAGAGAGAAAGAGTTTGTAACTATATTTGTTTACAAGCATACAAAAAGTACTTTGGATTGGCACTCCTTTACAGGATCCAAAAAGTCCCACATTGGCGAGCAAACTTTTTTTGGTTGCGAGTTGAGGGTTTCACTTTAGTCTGTCGTCATCTCTGACATGAATTTGTGTCGTCTTTTTTTTCTGTTTTATGAAGAATGGCAACCAACATTAAGGTGCCACCTACCATGTTGGCGTGTCAACTAGATGGATTATTTACGATATTATCACATCATCATGGGTAGTATTAACTCTATATCAATCTTTGATTTTTAAATATCATGGTTAATGTCAATACGGGAATAGTGTGACACCCCAGCGCAAACTTTCAATTATTCTTTTTCTCGCACACCACTCCTGCTATCCATCAAGGTGACTATCACACAAGGACACAAACTCTTATTACCATAATATCTGCATGTTATTTATTTTTTCCAGTAATGACTTAATCCAGTTTCCCACTGGTCCACTGCTGCTTTAATCACATGCTTTTCTTGGCTTGCCGTCATAAGTGCCTGTCGAGTTAAAGGTTTAATACAAAATCTCAGGATGTCTGCTGACTTCAAGAGATTTTGGCTCCTCACAGGAACTGTCAGATATTTTTTAGTAGCAGTCAGAGGCTTCAGGTTCCCTGTCAGAAATGGCAGTAACTTGCTGCTCCAGTAGAGCCGTGTGTCTAAAAGATTCTGACACGCTCAATAGCCATTTAAGAGGATGGAGCTGAAGCCTAATGTGAGAATGATAGGATGGAGACGGACGGTGTCGTTGTTAGATCAGAAGGTGCAGGGAAATGTGATAGACTAAGGCAATATGATCATAGCCTTTTACTTGTGCTCGGAATCCTGCATTGATTTGTATGCAACATCAGAGATGGAAATCTTTAAAAGCTACCGAGGTGTCTGGCGCAATCAATATGGATTCACATGGCTGCACACAGGCCTAAAGAAAAATTAAAGCTCAAATAATAATAATAATCATAATATATTACTGAATGAATGAAATTTTTTTGTTATTTTTGTTTTATTATTTATTTATTATATTTATTTTATAATAACAGAAATCCTACAGTGGACGCTTCTAGTTTCAACTTCATTGATTATAATGAGAGTGATTTACTTTTCTGCTCATGTCTGGTGTACACATGGTGTCAGAAACACGCCTGACATAAGTATATTTTAGAATTATATGTGATTAAACAGGACGTTTTATGACCGACTTTTCCGCTCAGACAACCCAACAACTAATCAGTTTTATAATTGTATATTTTTGCACATCCCTACTTCAAAGGTAGTAATAAAATGTCATTATATACTATAATTTCTTTATAATTTCCCTTTTTGTGTGAATGTATATGTTAACCAAACAGGCAGTGTGTCATCACACTGCATGAAGTACAGTTCATTAGCTGAAAAGACAAACACATTTTAACATGCAGGCTGGAGGCACAGGTGCCCGTGCTCAGTGATGTGCTGTGCTGATTTGGGCCCATTCATATTCATCAATGCAGAAACATTGTAATCTGCTAAAGCCCCTCCATTAAAACAGCAGCGATGTGGCACGAATGTATGATTTAAAATAAATGTGTAGGAGTGGTTTTACTTCAGGGGGTTTAGCTTTCCTTTAAACTGTCTTAAGTGAAGTGATGCATCATATTGGGTCTTATTCAATGGGCAGAGATGTTGTTTGATGACATTGATTTGCTTTGCTGAAGCTCAACGTGTGTGTGTGTGTGTGTGTGTGTGTGTGTGTGTGTGTGTGTGTGTGTGTGTGTGTGTGTGTGTGTGTGTGTGTGTGTGTGTGTGTGTGTGTGTGTGTGCGTGCGTGCGTGCGTGCGTGCGTGTTGCTGTACTGTTTACTGTTCCAAAGCATATGCGTATGAATAGAAGTGACTGGGATATCATGTATCCTCATTTGTCAATGACAATGCAGCTTGAAGGCAATCCTTGATCATGTTTCTATGTAAAACTATTAGCTTAAAAATGCTGCCACTATTGAGCCAAATATAATGCTTTGTTGTTAACAAATCAATGTATGCTTGCTATCATTAACCAAACTGCTTACAACTAGTGATTTTCCGCTCAAAAATCTATCTTTTACTGTTAAAAATAAAGGTTCCATCATTTGCAGCGATGCCAAAAGAATGCTATATTCTATAATCTATAGAACCTTTTTTCACTATAAAGAATCTTTTGGATTGGAACATTTCCATGGATGTTAAAGGTTCTTCCTGGAACCACAGATGCCAATAAAGAACCTTTTATTTTTAAGAGTGATTTTTTTTTTCCCTCAGTTGTCATCAAAGTTATTATTTTTAGATTTTATTGAATTTTTTGTCATTCAAGTTAAGCCTAGTTTAGTGTCCAATTTCAAAATACTTTACTGTCATAATTTGTATAAATGCAATATTACCCCAGCATCAGTACTCAACAAAAACAGTCTTTGAAAAAAGACAGAATATGTTTAGTTTTTACTATACAAAAAAAACTATTTTTAGTATTTTTAGTATTCTTTATAGCTGCCAGTGTTAAACCATATAAACACAAGTCACTGATTTTATACCTTGTATCCTTTTTGTTTTTTGAGCGGAATTTCTCTTTGTGCTGCTTTGCCACACTAAAGTTGCTTGCCACTAACCCGTAGCTATCCGCCGCACAGGTGACTGACCAGCTTCTGTGGGATTTGATGTCACCTTTAGATCGGTTCAATTGAAGATGGAAACACTGGAGTCCGAGCTGACGTGTCCAATCTGCCTGGAATTGTTTGAGGACCCCCTCCTGCTACCCTGCGCCCACAGCCTGTGCTTCAACTGCGCCCACCGCATCCTGGTCTCGCACTGCTCCAGCACCAAGCCTCTCGAGTCCATCTCCGCCTTCCAGTGCCCCACCTGCCGCTACGTCATCACGCTCAATCAGCGCGGCCTGGAGGGCCTAAAGCGCAATGTGACGCTGCAGAACATCATCGACCGCTTCCAGAAGGCCTCCGTCAGTGGGCCCAACTCCCCCAACGAGAGTCGCCGGCCTCGGCCCTACAGCGCCACGCTCGGCGGGAGCGCGAGGGGCAGCCCCGCCAGCAGCGCCATGTCCCTAGAGCGCGTCGGCTGCCAGTTCTGCGATCAGGAGCCCCCACGGGAGGCGGTCAAGACGTGCGTGACGTGCGAGGTGTCGTACTGCGACCGCTGCCTGCGGGCCACGCACCCCAATAAGAAGCCCTTCACCAGCCATCGTCTGGTGGAGCCGGTGGCGGACGCTCAGCTGCGTGGGCTGGCCTGCTTGGAGCATGAGAACGAGAAGGTGAACATGTACTGCGTGGTGGACGACCAGCTGATTTGCGCTCTCTGCAAGCTGGTGGGACGGCACCGCGAGCATCAGGTCACCTCGCTTAGTGATCGCTTCGACAAGCTTAAGGTGAGTCCTGAACTTGATTCTTAAAGCAAGACACCCCTGGTGAATAGGGTAGAAAATGTAACTAATAGATATCAATATACTGATCATAGGGAAGTCACCTGTAGGAGAAAAAAAAAACGAGCCACAAATCATGGCCACAGTTTTTCAATTCGTCCCCATAGTTTATAAACCATACTCAGAGATTCTTAAATTGTTCCCTCGGTTTAACAATCCCATCCCTAGAAATCTTTAGTCTACCGTCACAAGAACAGAACAAGCTCACAGTTCTGTTATCAAATCTTTTTGTATATTGTTTTATTGTGTATAATTAAGTTGAATACATCAAACTGTCTTAACTGCATGCTTAAATGCTATAATTTGAAGCAGAATAGACAAAGACTTAATAAGAATCATGTGTGTCAACTGTGGGAACGGATAGCGATAGCTGATAACAGATTATGAATTCGGGAGTACGGATTGAAAAACCGAAGGTACATTTATAAAAAAAGAAACATTGTTTTTTCCTGAAGTGCCTTGCCTTAAGCAGCTGTTTCTATAATGAAGTGCTACTAATGGTGCGTTCACACCGGACGCGAATTGCGCGTCAGGCGCGAGTTATTTCAATGTTAAGTCAATGCAAAGACGCGTTACGCGCGTAAAAAATTCCTGCGGCGCGAATGAGGCGTAGAGCGCGGCGCGGTAGACGCGAATACGCCTCATTCGCGCGTCAAGTTCGCGCAAACGGCGCGAATTGAGCGTCTGGTACATTAAGCGCGTTACGCGCGAATGTTTTATGTAGTGCTTTTTGTGCATTCTCGCGTTTGACGCGAATTCGCGTCTGCCGCCCGAGTTGAAAAATCTGAACTTCTGCGTCAATTCGCGCCGCGTTAACCAATCAGGAGCCTGCTTGCTGCTGTCATGTGGTGAAGTGACAGTTTATAATGTTATTTTATGTTTGGCCTCGATAAATTATTTTGTAATATGACTAAAATGCTTGGTGTGCAAAGCAAATCTTTCACATAAAAACTCGATTTCAATATATGAGAGATACTCATTTTGTATTGAATGCTATTTATTCCATATCTATTCTAGATTATATGAAACATTATTATTCTAATGTAAAGACAACAAACACAATTTAGTGTATTAAAACTTTTTAAAAAATCACAGGACAGGTTTCACTTTTGGAGGCTGGCTCCATTTATTATCAAAACAAAAATAAATGACAGATTAGGTGGGTGCGGGCGAGGGTGAACCTCGCGCCGGGCTGTAGAGCGCGGGCTCGACAGGCATAGACCACTCGAGGCCGAGGCCTTATACGGCCTACGCTGTCCTCGTCAGCGTCCTCACCGTTAGGTCCACCAAACCTAGCTCCTGGGGCAAATTGTGCAACTCCTGAAACCCTCCGGAGGGTCTGGTGGACCCGAGTACAGCGACGATGTCCCCTACGCAGCTGTTTCTGCTCTCCAGAGCATATACGAGCGGTGACTCTCTCGATTAATGCTAATGCTCGATAAACATCTAAAAAAGATGGCCGCCAAAACTTTCACCTCTGACGCGCGTAAATTTCGCTTCAAACTTTTGTTTTTACGCGCGTTAGACACGCGAATTAACACAAAGTGGTCAAGCGTCAAACTAGACGCGGTAGACGCGAATTTGACGCGCTATTCGCGTCCGGTGTGAACGCACAGTAAGACTCCTCTAAATGAGCAATAGAAAGGTTTTGTTGACTGATTTTAAGCGAAATAGTTCAAGGTAATCTCTTTTATAAAATCTTTGTTGTCCTGCATCATGTACCATCATTTATGCTAAATTGTTTTGTTTTTCTCTTTAGAAAGCTAATTTCATTTCATTAGCATCAAGCTAACCCATTCTATGCAATATCTGTCGGCCTTCATAGTGGAGTGCTTCATGCATAGTAGCAGCCAGAACTGCCCAGCTGTTCCTTTGAGCAGGACTCATTATCATATTAGATGAGTTTGCAGTCCCTAAAGCCATTCTCTGTTCGACACTGAAACGCAATGCTGACCTACTACAAAGAGCCTGATTGCTGAATCAGGGCTAAAATACAGAAGCTCACAGAGCTCCCAACCTGTGAATACAGTCGCGCCCCGTCAGTATAATCATTCGCAGCTGCAGATGGTCAGAATTACATCCGTGCCTTGTTTTTTCAATGCCATCATAACTTCAGAGCAGTTCTTTATAGGTTTCCTCTAGATCAGCCTCCCATTACCTCTATTATCCCTGCAAGGGTCGAGTTACAAGAGAAGAGCAGGTTAAGGTCGCTTGTGGTATGTGCTTGTTGAGTTCTCATGGGGTGGATTTGTTAATATGAGCCCACATAGAGGCCTTTACACCATCATAATCTTGCTCCCATGAATAGGCCACCACTGACTTCTGCATCAGCATTATAATAGCAAGCATAGAGGGCACATGTGATCTCCCTGTGATCTCGTATCCCGGTTGACCTCTTTGTTCACACCAGCTCACACAAAGGAAATTCCGATCATTGACGCATGCTCGCCGAATCTGGTTTTTGAAGAAAATGAACGAGGCTCTGCTGAAACTGCCTCGATTGTGGTAGATGCACTTCATTGTGTGTTGCTGAAAGTTGATAGCTTAGAAAGTTGCTCTTCTTTTGTCCCAAGGTCTTCTTGCTGGGAAACAGAAAATAGGCCGGCAGTATGCAAAGGTTACAGCATCCAGATCGACATTTAATTTCCTCTAGGAATCCCGGCGGACTGAGAGGATTACCTCAGTTTGAATTACTCATTGGAATGTTGTCTCCATAATTACCTCTTTCGCTGTAGGTGTACACATTCCGCACGGTCTCTGTAACGGTCTTGACGATTTAAAAAAGTTGTGCTATGTGTAAAATAAGATGCCAGGTCTAAAATGCACTTTTAATGCAAAACGTCTGGATTGGGTTTTGTATCTACATTGCAGAAGCTTATTCAAATGTTCCCCTGCTGAAGCTTTGAACCTGTCTAACTTTGAACTTCCAATCCACAACCTGAGAAAGAGAGAGAGAGAGAGAGTAAAGACGCCATCAGGGCTCAGGGCTTCCAACTTTTAATCTTTTTCCGGCTCAAGTAAAATGAGAAATCCTTGTTTGTACGTAAGCTTCATGGTGGATGATGATGTTGATTCAAACAGTTTCACGCGTTTAAATGAGCTCTGCCATTTCCTAGTCAACATTCGCATTGTGTTCGTGATTTAGTCAAATGAAACTTTTGTGCACATTCATGTGAGTTTTGATTCTGGTCCCTGCTTGTAAATCAATGTCCCTTTAACGGTGCGATCACAGCTACATGCTAAGAAAGAGTTATTTTTCTGTGGCCACGAAAATATGCTTTATAAGAGTTGATAGACAATCAATACTAAGTGTTCGCTGGATGAACAGATTAATTGATTGTAATGTTAATTCAGCTACATCAAGTTAATTCTATTAACTGATCCAAATATTACTATTTAATTATAGCAAGTTATAATTAATTATTTATATTTCCCTTTTGAGCTAATTTGCTACATGCTCGTGCCCTGAAAAAAAAAGAATTTGTCTGTGAGTAAGGGGCTGTTTACACAACACCGTTTTCAACTAAAAACGTAAAACTTTTTATGCGTTTTGCCCGTACATTTACACAACAATGGCGTTTTGGGTGCCTGCAAGCGTAAACCTTTGAAAACGGATTTCAAAGTGCAAGTTTTTGAAAATGTAAAATGAAGATGAAAATGTCTTCAAAACATTATTGAAAAATGACAAAAACACGAATCTCTGAAGACGATGATGTCACACATGTTTTACATGTTCAGTAGAGGTGGGCAGATCGATCCTTGAGTATCGATATATCGATACTGACGTGGTATCGAAAAGGATCGATCCTCACATAAAAATATCGATCCAAATGTGTTTTTGTTTTTTTTTACCAGTAATTTTTTATTAATTTAGCACGCAATTCAGTGCGTAAAATAAGCTTCTAAGTGGAAAAATAAGCGAATGTTAGCGGATAATTGTGTAGGCTAGAACTTTTTCTCCTAGTCATCTGGATACAAGACGAGACCAATCAATCACAGAGCGTTCGATGCTGGTGCTTCGCTGAGCTCACCTATGGAGCTCACAGGACCAGTGCGTTTGGGAAACGAAGCCTTGCTTAGATGACAGAGAAACAATCGGGTATTTTTTTTTTTTTATAAACAAAGCAAAAGTGTATATAACGGTTCAAAATGTTGACGTCAGTAAGATTTTTTTAATGAAATTAATATTTTTATTCAACAAGGAGCAATGCATTCAATTGATCAAAAGTGACAGTCAAGGGTTTTTCACTGTTAAAAAAAACGACTTCATATAAATGCTGTTCTTTCAACTGTGTTCATTAAATAATTCTGCATCATGGTTTCCACAAAAAATATGAAACTGTTTTCAACATTGATAATAATAAGAAATGTTTCCTGAGCTGTAAATCAGCATATTAAAATGAATTATCATCATGACTGGAGTAATGATGCCGAAAATTCAGCTTTGATCACTTGAATAAATTACAGTTTAGTATGACATAGAAAACAGATAGCCTATGTTAAATTGTAATATTACAGTTTTTACTGTATTTTTGATCAAATAAATGCAGAAGAGAATAAAAAATCTTACAGACCCCAAACTTTTGCAGTAGACTAGTACTAGTAGGCTAGTAATATAATTAGGGTAGTTTTGTAAAAGTCACTGACTAATAATTACAGGCGAGTTGAGAGCACAAATCACAAAATATTTAGTAGTCATGAAAACGTATTCAGATTTAGCATATTAATGATGCATTCACCTCATAAATCATGACACACTGCTCTAGCACAGGGAAGTGCATAAGTTCAAGTGCATGCTTTTAAAACGAAAAAGTATTGGTATCGGTATCGATATCGGCGATACTGACCCTGTATTTACATGGTATCGGATCGATACCGAAATTTGGAGTATCGCCCACCTCTAATGTTCAGTCTATAGTGTTTCCTCGCCATCTAATGGCCTGGCAGCAGAATACAGCGTTTTTAGTCAATTTCGCAGATCCAATGATGTCGTCTGTACGCAGAAAACTCAAAGGAAATACTTAATTTGTTTTAAGCATATCATTGTTGTGTAAATGTACTCCAAAGTGACTGTTTTTCTAAAATAAAATATTTTAAATAATATTGGTAAATAATTAATTATTTAATTAGAAGAAATTAAGTGATTTCAGTTGAGCTCCTGCACCTTGTGTTTTGGGGGAGTGGCTATTAGCTATTTAAATAAATTTTTAATCATGCAGGCCTGAAATGAAATAGTTTTTATATCATTAAAAAAAACATCATGGAGATTCGTGTTGCTTTTAGGGTTGTCACGGTACCAAAATTTCAGTAGTCTGTACCAATACCATTAAAAAAATTTAGCAGTTCTTGGTACCAATTTCGACACCAGAGCTAAAACTTTTCGATTAAGTACTTGCCGATCACTGTCAGTCATCGCATTTTCTGATTCAATCACGCATTTCAATTCGGTTGTCAACCCAGAAACTTTGCAGTGTAGTTGGCAGCATGAAAAACTAAACTTGTATTCAGATTGTGAATGGGAAATAAACAGAAAGCAAGATAAGAGCCTCCCTTTATAATCATTAAGGCTTTCTTTCTCTAAACGCAAGCTCAGTGGATTCTGCACTCTCATGAGAACACCCGTTTAAAAAAAGCTGTCTTAATTGTACAATGAATTTATTGTATACATTGTGTTTACGCTTTATTAGTTATACTAAAATGATTCACAAGTGTACAGCTTGTGTTAAACAAAACAAAACCTTGTGCGTTTTCAGCGGTGTTGAGCGGATTTTGAGTAATTTACTGACTAGCACCTCTGATTGGCCATTTCGTTCACACGCTCAACAGATATGATTGTGATTGTCTACAATGCTTGTAAAAACACACTGTAAAAAGAAACCTTTGATGCGCAGAGAGCACTCAAACAAATGCGAACAAGGCCATTTGAAAGCAGCATCTATCATCGGGTACCGAATATACCCGATGATAGAATATTAGAATAATTTCTGAAGGATCATGTGACACTGAAGAGTGGAGTAATGATGCTGAAAATTCAGCTTTGCCATCACAGAAATAAATTGCATTTTAAAATATATTAGAAAACAGTTATTTTAAATTATAATAATATTTCACAATATTTCTCTTTTTACTGTATTTTACTGTATATAAATGTAGCCTTGAGGAGCATAAGAGACTTATTTAAAAAAAAAACATTAAACAATCTTTTAACTCCAAACTTTTGAAAGGTAGTGTATAAAAATACAGTATGTTTGATAATTGGGTTTTCAGTGTTGATCCTCTCATGCTTTGTTACAGGCAGCTAATTGATTGAAGAGCAGGTACTTCAGTCATGGCGTTCAACTTTGTGTGCAATACTTTAAGGAGCTAATGAGCTGCCATTCGTTTATAACCTCATCAACACCTCTTCACACAGTCTCCACTTCTAAACAGCAGCAGAAATGAGCCAAGACAAATATTATGTTTAGGCGTGCGCTGTCCGCTGTCCGCTGCACTCAGCATGTGCCTTCCATCCTTCTATTGATCTCACCCGTCTCCTGCGTTTGAACGTGACTTACATGAGTAACATTGGGCGGTGGGGCCTTCAAAGCATGACAGCAGTCTCACAAACACTCAGGGATTAGGTTTTACAGAGCCAAAACACAAAATATGAAAAAAAAAGTGGCGATTAAAGGCTTAATTTCTATTTCGGAAAAGTTGCAAGTCGCAGCAGTCAGCTTTGATTAAAGTTCCACCCGGTTTGGCGTTTGGGCCTCTTACTCTAAGCTCCTTAGGGAAGCAGTCTATCTTCTCACAGATATATGAGCCCAGCTCAGCAGACACCAGCTCGCCCAATTCTGCTGCATTCAGTGAGCCATCAGTAGGCCGCTGGGGTCATTTTCAAAAACAGACAGTTTTAAAAGCCAATAGAGCAAGTCAGCTGAAAAGGTGCTTGATATGGCCTGGGCTTTCCTTCCACCTCAGCCTCAGACAGATTTCCCTACTGCAGCCACATTAGCCTGGTTTTGCCTATCCTTTAGCCCAAGGTGTTTAGTAGAGATAATGCATTAGGAAATATAGCATGGCATGGCATGGCATGGCATGGCATGGCATGGCACGAATCTACGCATTATGGAAATACTCCTCATTGAGGGTAATGAAAGGTACAGATTTTCTGTGCACTTACAGCTGTGCTCTGACTTACACCCATATTCAGAGGACAGACTGTGACCCTCAATATTATAGTCAGTGTAGCAACCTATTTTGAAGCGGTAGCTTAAGATACAAGCCAGTCATACTTTAAATGTTGAACTTGAAATTAAATGTTATATTAATAGACCACCAAAAAAGTAAAAAAACAACAACAACAACAAAAAACAGTAATGAACAGCAGCATTTGTTTTAAATATTGTATTATTTTAGTACTAATATTGAAATTTGTTTAAAAAAATTATTCTGTACTATATTAGAAAATTACAATCAATTAAAAAAATTCAATTAATAAAAATGTAATATTGTGATATATTATTACAATTTAAAATAATTGGTTTTCAATTTATACAGCTAATCTAGGGCCACGCTACTGAAAAGCAGTTAAATCAGTAGCATTTCTCCTTTTAGTTAGTTATGCCCCAACTCTGGTAATAGTCTATTCAAATAAAAATGTGTTTTTATGTTTTTTGCTGCTATTATTGCTTTTTGGAACATGTCTCTTTTCTTTTTCTCTCCCATCTGTATGGAAGCGTGCCAGTTTTTTGCAGCTGCGTGAGAACAGAATGAAGCAAGAGTGCTTGTTGTTTCTGTATGTAGGCGTTCCTAGACATTCTTTGGGGCTTTTTTACTCTCTCCTGTATAAGCCTGCACATACCTGGCACATGATTGCGTGCAAAAATGACCACATGTGTGTAATGCATGGTGCAAGCTGTGAAGAGATGTACTAGTGACAGGTTATCAGAGGTGAATATAGAGGCTTGTTATTAAACTGCTTTGAACCTTTCGCTCCCCATACACAATTAATGCAGAGAGGAACTGAAAAGCTTTTAAGAGCAGTGAAGTGGAGTCATCAGCCTTACAATGTGATCCACCTTCTTCTCTCTCCTCTTTGGTCTCCAAGTTCAGGAGTTTCTTGAGTGCGGGGGGATAATGTGGTGTTTCTTTGCTTTGTGCTGTGGTGTGAAGTGCAAAGCACCACATATATCATCTTCCAGCTGCATACATGATGGACAATATCAGTAATGCTCAGAGAGTGGGATTAAAAGCTGTACTGGCTCTGGTTTTAAGAGATTATTCCACTCAGTCTTGCCCCTCTTTGAAATGGGATTTATGTATTAGTAATTCATGTAGATTCTTTTGCACTCATGTTCTACCTTTATTTCTTATTTGGCCTGTCGTGGTTCTGTAAAGTTATTTGCGCAAGCTGTTTTGCTTTGGAATGCCGTATTTAAAGAGTTAGTTCACCCCAAAATGAACTGTTTTTCTAAACCTATATGACTTACATTCTTCATGTAACAAAAGGAGAAAGTTTGATGCCTCTGTTGGTCACTACATGAAATTACAATGACCAGTCTTAAAAAAGGACACAAGTATTAAATAAGTATACTGTATTACAAGTCTTCTGAAGCTATGCAATAGCTTTTTGTGACAAAAAAAATCTGAATGATTAATTCACGAATCAGACTGATCCGGTTCTTGAGTTCAGTCAATGTCGATCTTTTACTCTAAAGAGTACTTTAAATATACTGCATGTATTTATGTTTTATGTTGATGCGTCACATTATGATGAAGATGACGAGGCAAGGTGTGTCTCCAGATCTTAAGCAGGATAAACATTTATTAAATAAAACAAAAGAACAATTTCCAACAAGATAAACAAGCAAAACAGTGTGCTAAGTCATACTCAACACTAGACCAAGAGCTGAAAGAACTAAGGCCAATATATAGCCTACACAAGATAATGAACTGAATACAAAACAGGTGTGATATAATCAAAGAACCAATTAGTCATCATGACAACCAATGAAAACATACTTAGTAACCATAACAACAAATGAAAGTCCTTGGAAATTAAACTGAAATAACAACCGAATGTGGTTTATTTTTATTTTTTTTAAATGAACCATCTATATCGATTCACTTGATTATTCCCTCAAATAGCTTAACTATAAAGCTTAGCTGTGTTTAGTTGATTTAAAATAAAATAAAATAGCAATGTAGCTTTTTTTTTTACACTATATCACTACTTGGAAAACTATGTTGGAAAAAGTAGCTTGTTAAAGTAAACGCTATTCTGTTTTAAAAGCAGCTGAGCTACTGTCATGCTACTGAAAAACAGTTAAGAGTTGTATAGACCACTTTTTTGATAACCATTTTTGATAAAAGCTGTGGAAATAGCGACCAGGTCATTCTTGAAAACTTTTCCTTTTGTGTCACACAGAAGAAAGTCATACGAATTTGGAATTTTCACTCAGCCTTTTGATATTTTTTCTCTCTCTGATTCTCTACCGCAGACCTCACTGTGGTTTTCACACAGAATTGGTTTTGTTCAAGCTTTGATGTGGTGGCATATATCTGCATTCCTCCATCTTTGTCAGTCAACAGTTTTCAGGATCAAGTGCGGTTCCTAATACATTCTTTACTGTGTTCTGCTTGGGTTGTGGTCGATTGTGAACAAAAATGCTTTGTCTTTCCATCTTTTCCGGCCATGTTTTCAAAGATCAAAAATTTTTTAATTGCTCCGCATCCACTTCCATCCAAGCTATTCTGATCCCAGCAGTTTAAAACTGAGGTGACATGGGTCATCCATTATCTCTGCTAGGGATGCTTGGAGCTTTTCCGCCAAGAGTTGGAATGTCAGAAGACAGTCCAAGGTAGGAATTTCCTGCGGCCTCTCTCCATCAGGAAAGGCTGTGGTCATTCCAGCTCATCCTGCATGACTGAAGCATGTTGTCCAACAGCCAAGAACACTGCCTCTCCTAGGAGAGAACAAGATTGTGTGAGACCACAAGCACGTCTGCATTGATTCTGAGACCTCTCTCCTTGTTTCTCGGCCTCTGGGGAATACCGAACCAGCTCTTCCTGCCCTGGGACACTCATTGACTATGACAAGACCCCCCTCCACCTATTCTTCCCCTTCAGCTTATCTCTACTTCTGCCAATGAGTTGAAGAGACAGACAGATTGGATCTTATCACAGACCAATGAAGGTCACTGTGAACATCGGACAAGATGCAACAAACTTAATGACCCCATGAAATCAGGGGTTTGTTGTTGTTGTTGTTTTACAGTATGTTGGTCGTATGAATGGTATTGTCCCTTTTTTTAAACAAAAAACAGGCTGAGGCTACTGTTCAAAATTTTGGAGTCAGTAAGATTATTTAATGTTTCTTAAATAAGTCTCTAATGCTCACTATTTTACCAAAAATATTTTAATAAATTCTAAAATGTAATTTATTCCTGTGATGGCAAAGCTGAATTTTGAATTTAGACTAAATCAATCTGGGTCAAACTGGGAATTTAGGCTAAATCGATATGCAGTTTAATTCTCACTATTGTTATTTAAACATTTAATATAAGCAGGTGTAAGGGACTATTCAAATTTTGATATGTGTTTAACTATCACATTCTCTATTCAACAGACCTCTATAAGCAAACTTAAATGAACTTTCTATCTTTACCAGCGAGGAAGTATTAAGTTGGCACAGTTGGTCCTTGGAGCATGCCTTGGAGTCTGGAAAATGAGATATATTGCGAGTCCCAGACTGAATTTTCATTCTAAGGTTTTCTGAGATTTTTTCCTTGCCTATTCAGCCCACTTTAAAGAGCAGGCACATCATGCATGCTTTATTCCCAAAGCCATCCTTAATGGACTGTTAAAAATGTCACCTATCAGCTGTCCATAGTGCAAGTGTCAAAGAGCCCGGGGTCCAACAAATCTGCCATGCTGCCGCACACAAGAGAATTCCAGCAGTGAGCTTATTTCCCATCATACAGTCTGTTTATCTTGACTCTAGCGTTAAGACTTGTGCCATGCATGCTAATTATTCTAGAAGATTAGAACCCGGGGAGGTAAAAATAGTATGTGCCATCTACGTAATTATACATTCTGCATCACAATGCGATCCAAAATTCTCTCCCTATCAGTACGGAAAAGCAAGGTAAATTTTAGCACAAGTCAATTATAAATGGAAGTTTTTATTTACCCCCCACCAGGCACCAACTAGTAGCTGTGGTTTATTAGTTTGAAAGCTTCCTTATTGCAGAAGATCCTTTGCTTGTAAATTTAGATCAAACGGTTGCTCCATTGTTGTGATAAATAAGTATAAAATTTCTTTTAAATTGATCATTTACTTACAGTTCTTGTGTAAAAATGTGAAGAATTTCCTGCAAAAGGGTGTTTGTGTATATACACATATATATATATATATATATATACACACACACACACACACACACACACACACACAAAGATTAGTATGTTGTTGTTGTTTTTTGTTGTTTTTTAAATGAATATGTCATTGGATTGTAATCCCTAGTAAAAATGTCTTTAAACCTTATTCGGATGGGATTAGTTTTTTGGGACATATGTCTGTAAAGTAATTGTTTCTGTTGACGTAATATTGAACGTCAGTTCACACAAGATAAGTGATGCATGTAGAAATCACTGAAATAGGTTTGTGCTCCGGATTATGCATTATGCATTTGTGTACTGCATTTTGCATGATGCATATGCATTGCCGCCACACATTTAGCACAACATCGTATGCATAAAATTCTAAATATGAAGCATAAGCATATATTTGGTATTATTAGGAGGTTGAATTGAATTTCAAGCAAAATGCAGTGATTTTGTTCACATTACTGAACCTATAATCCTGCAATGCACATTAGAAGGGCTATTTGTTCACTTTTTGCAGTTCAAGTATGTCCTTTCTTCTTTCTTTTTTTTGTTCCGATTTTATTTACATTTTTTTCAGAAAAACAGTCTCTGAACAACATACACACTTGCAACTTCCCCTCGTCTCCCTGCTCCAGCCGCAATGCTTAGTTTGGGGCCGTTGCACAGTGGGTAGTGTACATCCTTGATTGTCGTGACACATAAAAGCTGTTGTGTTCAGGGGAATGTGGGTTTGAATCCGATCTGTACCATGTCTCATGCTCTATCCTGTAAAATGAAATGCCAAAAAAAATAAAAATAAAACATTTCTGCTTTATATAAGTAACAAATGTTATGCATTAAAAAACTATTTAGACTTAAAAATTATTAAAAAAAATTATTTGTTCATTGACCAACATCCACTTGAGACACTTGGAGTGATTGATGTACAGCAGTAGTTAAATGGCATTCAGGCTGGACATGGGCTGTGGAGAGTAGATTCAAAGCCTTTTTACCAATATGTTCATTATTATATATATGTTTTACATTTTATAGTAGATAAAAGATGCTGTATTGTTTACCAGCATGAGAATTCACAATCTTTAAGAATTCACTGAACAGCTACTGACATGGCCAGACCAGACAGGAATAAAATAATGGAGAAAGTCTGATAATTATGACATTATCCTACCTCTCCATACAAAACTAATCCGGTCTAAAAAAGGCTTTTTGTTTGTCAAAGCCATGTCATAAACAAATACTCATATAAGGTACCCTCACAGGGTCCAGAATGTGTTTTTGCATAAAAAAAAATCGATACAGAGCGCAACGGAATTGATCAGAAGGCACGGTTAGAGGTACATTAACTCCTATACTCCATTGCTACACACTAAATACACTTAAGTTGCTCATCACATCCCCAGGTTCATCCGATTGGTCTATTGATTTAAAACTGACATTGATCCACTGTGCAACGTGTTAAAAGATTTTTAACTTGACACATCCTCTTAAAAAAATGGTATGTTTTATATAAGATTCTGAAAAAATATGATGAGGCAGTGTCCACAACGACCAAAGATGTCTGGTTTTTTTTTCTTCTTTTTTTTCTTAAGGGGACAGTTCCTTATTTATTCGCATCATTATTTACTCACGCTCATGTAATTTCAAACCTGGAGGATTTTATTCTGTGTAACACAAAAGGAGATATTTCGAAAAATGTCTCAGCTTGTTTTTTTTCTATATACTGTACACTGTAAAAAAAATATATATTGTGGGTTTAACTTATAATAGTAAGTTATATGTTTGCGTTAAAATTTTGAGTTAATAAAAAAATGTAATTGATACAATTAAGCAGATTGAGTTTCAACAGAATCTCAAAATATGATGTTATCTGAACCAGCTTAATTATCTGAGCTGATTTGACGAAAGAAAAATAGTTGTGATAAAAAAAGTTTTCATGTCGCATCCAGTGTAGACAGCATAACTGATTATAATGAGTTCTATTGTCTTTGGTCGCATCACATTGTGCCGCTCGTGTCCGGTGTAGACACGGTGTAAGTGTAATGAATCTACTGGTCTGGAGAAAGATTTTGACACCAAGACATTGTGTGTGTATAAGTACTTGCTAGTTTGTTTTAAGTAGCCTCCTTCCTCATGCATCAGAGCATCTCTGATAGCATTAGCCATCAAAAATGCTGTTGCTGTGTTTTTTGTTACTCTACAAGCGAGCAAAGGCTTATGCTTGGTGTGTTGACAGCTTTATGATGGTAGCGATCCAGATTTGCTGCACTGCTTCATAGACAAGATGTAAGAAGTTCCATTTGCATGTTAAATTAATATTTATGTTTTGTACCATTAGTTGTTAAATGTGCAGTGCCATTCATTTAGTAGATTGAACAGCTCATTATTCATTATGAGCCCTGGGGATGTTTTTAACCAAAATGTTGATTAACATTTCTACCAACGTTCAGCAAATGTTTGAGAAGCCATTTTCTTTATTGACGCAATGCAGGTCACAGCATGTTCGCACTAAACTTATCAAGAGTCCAATGAGCTGCCAATGCAGGTTCAGACACTGACAGGAATTACAGTCAAATAGAAAGACAAAATAATTTGATTCACTCATTTGTGTGGATTAATTTACTAATTTTGTCTTCTTTGTTTTAGCAAATCATTTGGGGCAGGAATTTTCCAAGCGGTGTTCTTATTGTTAACCAGAATTGTAATTCTGTAATTGATATAATAAAATATTGAAATAAAATAAAATATAATTATGAAATGTGAAACTTAAAAAACTTAAATGAAAATTTGCTAAATCAAATGAGTTTAAGTTGAATATACTAGAACTTACTAAATTTAATGAAAACTGAAAATATTAAATTTAAAGCAAATTCAAAATATCAATTAATACTATAATAGTAAATACTGCTAAAATAACACTGCTTTCAAGACTTGTTTAAATTGTGCTAATACCCATAATAAACCAAATTTTAAGCCTTGATAGATACAATGTTTTGAAAGTGTCATGGTTCATTTATCAGGAAGTCAGCCTACAGATTGTTGAGAAAATGACATACTTCCACACAGTTTTGAGCTGCAGTTTATTAGTGACTCATTTGGCTCAAGCATTTCTCATTGGTATGTATTATAGACAAATGTCTAATGGTTTGGATATGCTGCAGAGGCTATCACGACTCGGCATCTGTTGTTATTATAGCTCGCTTGCGTTTTAAAAACCCAGATCACACAGTTCTGACAGAATATCTCATAAAGTGCTGTGTGGTTCGGAGACTATCATCCAGAGTGTTTCAAAGGCCCATCAAAGGGATTTTTCACTCTTATGTAGCCAATTAGACACAGAGAACTGTAGTTTGGAGCGTGATACAGTAGTTTCAGTGTCTGTTGCTGCTGTGAGACTACAGTCGTCCCTGTTGTGCATCTCAAATGCCCATCTCAGTCTCCTGTGGTTTGAGAACTAGGCCGTGTCTTTGCTGTGAACCCTTAAAGAAAGCAGCACTTGTCATTCTTGGCATCAACACTCCTTTTTATCCGCCTTTGAAAACATGTTTACACTTCAGAGAAGTTTTGCCTGTGTGAAGTCGTTCGGTACTCTACAGCCCACAACAGCAATGACCGCCTGTATTTAAAGTCACCTTCCAGTCCAGCTCAAGATTATAGTGTTCCCCGAGTTCGGAGCTTTAATGTGTTAGAGATGGCTGCTTGTGAAATCTTTTTCTCTTGCTGTGATGAGTCAAGAGATGTCAGTGCAATATTATGTGTAGTGCTCTATTCGTCTGCAATTGTGCCTTTTGAAATTGTGTTTGTTTGTTTGTTTCTTGAGGGAGGCAGGAGCACACTGACTGCCAGAAGCAGATGTAGATATATGGATGATCGTGCGCAGATCTGTCTTGATTTACTGTGGTAATTTTGGAATGTTGTATTATACATAGATTTGCAAGTTGTGCAATGCTTGTAAGAGGATGTGTGATAAAAATAAAAAAACAGTCATAATTTGGTATATGACATTTTAACATCACTGGAAGGTTTTGAATGTCAGTACAAAACAATACTGAAATAGGGGGGAATGTAAAGAATAAATGTATTTATAAATGTCTATTTCTTTATTTTTCGATGTATGGCTTAATTTCAACCGAGAAATGTGTCAGTAACTAAATATTATATTTTTACTATATTTATATTATTATGTTTTATTTTATTTTAGTAATGATTATTATTTTAATAATACTTTTTTAACATTTTATTTTAAGCATTGTAATCACTAAATATTTGCTTGGTTGTCTGAAGCTTACTTGAATTTGTTTTATATTAGGTGCACATTTATGAAGTTAAAAAGTTTATAAAAAACAACAACAAAATACCACACCCACATTTTTCGAATTTTCCCCAAAATATTTGAGTGGAGTCTTTTTATGCAAAGTAATAGCAGAAATGTATGATAAGAAATATAAGGCATTCCAATACAGTTGTATCCACTGTAAAACTGACACTGGTCAGTTTTCTAGAATTTGACCCAATCTTGTTAAGGCCGTTGGCAGCCTTGCTCTTTCTCAGTGATCAAGAGTAGAGAGAGAGATGGACAACATGTGGAAGATGAGGACAGAAGGTCTCTTGATGCAGGGCGACAGTGTGACTCACCCTTATCCACAATTGAAGGTTTCAAATGGCAAGTCCCTGCACATGCCGGCCCATGTGCTCTGCCTGAAGAGAGAGAATTCTTGTTTTCTCTTGCTTTGTATTTGAGTCACTTATCCGGGTATTGCTAATCTATGGATTTATGGGTTTTCAATTGAGAAGGACGTTTGTTTTGAGACTTTCTGCTCAACAAACATGAAGGTCTCCAAGGGAGAGGAATTATGGGAAGTGTCAGAAAGAAAGATGAATTAATATAATAATTCATGTTCAAAGGAGTAATATATGACAATTTCAAACTTGCCTGAACTGATCAAGTTCTAAGCTTCCCACAGCC
Organism: Leuciscus idus; assembly: GCA_021554675.1. Lineage (NCBI taxonomy): Eukaryota > Metazoa > Chordata > Actinopteri > Cypriniformes > Leuciscidae > Leuciscus > Leuciscus idus. The sequence goes on from CM038633.1 coordinate 18,038,418, forward strand.
ATTGTTCAGAGGTGCCAGACAAATTTCAATGTTTTAAAAATGGTGCAAAATGATAGCAAGCCTCATTAACATAGAAAGGAGGCATGTTTTGTAAAGAATGTAAATATTCAAGGCACAGCACTATTTCAGCTCATTTAGCACATTTAATTGATTTGAGGGTGGCTAATCTGCCCTACAAAGGCAAAAGACCTTAACTCGCTAGAGTGTGGAACTGAGAAAAATGACTTTAAAGATTTGTAGTTGTCACGCCAAATTAATTATAGGTAGGACACTGGAAACCTGGCAATTAGATGTTTTAGTAATGAAAATGATGTACATAAAAAAAATCTTGAGCTCAAACTTGACTTTTGACCACTATTTTAAAGTTACTGTACTCTGCCTTTGTATTGTCAGCCAAAAGTGAGAAGTCATGCCAAGGCAAAAGGCAGTAACTTCCACATTATCAATATTTGGTTGCTGATCACCATTAACAAAATCATTATAGTAGGCCTGACACCTGTATAAAATCTAGTGATCATGGCATTTATTTTGTATGATTTACAATTACTTATAGCCATCTACTTATTGCTATCCTGTGCTTTGGTTGCATTCTGATTGGCATTATTAATACATTAGACATGACAAAATACCTCCATAGATATATTAGTCCAGCGTTGGCCTGACTGTGTTTAGGGCGGCGCTGAAGGCGCCGGCGAAGTTTTGGCAGGTCTTTTGCCTTTGCACGGCAGTAATGCTTTAGCTAATTTAGTTTTCATTTGAAGCCCCGTCAAATGATTTACGCCATTCACAATATCTCTAGGGTGTACATTGTAAGCGGCAATTGTAGATTTGTTGTTGTTCCCTGAGTGCAGCTGGAATAATTTCATGTTGTTGAATGCACAACAGTGCTCTCTTTCTCTCCACCTCTGCTATGTACCCACCCTCTTTCACCTTGAATTCATAACACCAGTTTTCACAGCCTAATGAGAGTCTGGAGGCAGTGTACAGCATTCCTGGGTGGTGATATAAGCCATACACCTGTGCACACTTGTGTACGCTTTACCAAACTACAGCCAAATGTTTTGGGCTTCAGAACCCAAGTGATTTTTCAAACTGAAGAACGAGACAAACCTGAACCCCAAGGCCAATCGGACTGCTCGATTCGTCACTAGCAAGCACGGCGTTCCAAAGAAAGTGAATCACCATGTTATTAGAATCCCGGGAAAATCTACAGCAGTTAATTGTTACATAAATGAAATGTAAAGCCATTTAGCAGACATGCCACGTAAGTCAGTGTTCATGCTTGTCCAAATTGATAGCACTTAACTCATTGGCAGATGAACCAAGGCTTGTTTCTGCAAATTAATTTTTCTGAATAAACCGTTTGTTACGCTGCCTGTCAAAGATGGATGTCAGGCTGAAAGTTGTCTTCAGCTTATGATTACATGGAGCGTGCGGGGTTGAGTTCGGATACAGTTCAAAGTCAAATGGAGGAGACGGTATCTTTCCAAAAGAGCAAAAGAGTCTCAGAAGTTTTGTAGCTATAAATAAATCACAAGCTTTATTTTGCATCTGAGACCTCTGGATCCTCTCGAGGGCTTAGGCTTTTTGTGTAACAGCCTCTGCCGTGCATTGTTATCATGTAGTTTCATCAGCTTTGCATGTCTTTTTTTATGCTGTGACCTCTACTGCAGTGACCCAGAGTTCGTTCCTGCTCCACAATGGCCATTAGCTGTGACCCCAATGTTCCTCTTTCAAGCAGACGCCAATATCAGCCTCCCAGACATTCAGTAAGAGGAGATAATGGCCTTGTCAGCCTCTCTTTCTGCCAGTTTTAAGTATAAAAACGCACTTCACCCAAAAAAGCATCCACCTCTACGTCTCCCATGTTTTACTCCCTTCTCTCTCAGGTGTTTATTTGATAAGTGAGTGTTCTGTAACATGATCTTATCAGAGAGTAAAAGCTGGAATATTCTACAACTTGCAAATTTGAACAGTTTTTAAAAACTAGGCATCACACACTTGCCGACTATGTGAATGTTTAGAGAGGAAAACTGGGTATCATACACTAAACAACTGAGGATCTCATACACCGAATAGAAGAAGATGCATGAAAAGTGAAATAGGCTCAAAATAACAAACATGTTTGATATCCTCCAACTGATGGATTCACATAAAAAAGTGTTGTGCTTGTCCACTTTCAGCCACTTCCAGAGGTAGTTGAAAACGCATTGGACCGGATTGATTTCGTGGTGTGTTCGACTCATGTGGTCGAATGCATTCAAACAACCACAAAAGATCACCTACTCTACGCCTACTGACTTAATGCATAAACATTATGGGAAGCGCGCTAGCCAGACGGGATTTAAACTTGTCGGGTGGAGACTCAAGTTTGGTTTGAAGATGAAAAACGTACCAAGCACAATGTTCTCTCACCATTCCTGTTTTCTAACATGCACTTACAGCGTGGTCTTGCGGCTTTCAGAGCAGAAACAAAGCTGCTGCTCTCTGTTTTCCATCATCTCTTTTCATGTTCACACACTCAAGATGTGCAAGCTTATTTAGTGGACAAAAAAGACAGATTAAAACACCAGGTGTAAACAGGAATGTGTCACCGTCGTCTACTTGTGATCCGATCGACCAAAACGCATCTTAATACCAAGTGTAAACCAAGTGTCATGAAGTACTGTTTTAGTACTGGTTGTTCACACCTCAGATTTGAAAAAGACTCAAGAAAGTGGCGTTTAAAGCTGTGGAAAAGTACAAGGGTAGGAAGAGGGGAGACAACAGCGCAGTGATTGGATAAAAAGAGTTCATTCTCATTAATAATGTGTAGAAAAGCTTAGAAACCGATGGTGAAGACACACTCTCCAGCCACGGCTGCCAATCACCACTCTGAATTAACGCATACCTCACTTTTCATGATCTTTGCTTTTTAAACTGGAAGAACGAAATAGCTCGGAAGAATGAAAAAATAACCACTTTATGGAGTCAATATAATTCCACTGTATGTTTTCAAAAGAATAAAGTATCGCAAAACGTTATTTCACACTCTCAATTTGTTATTTAATTTATCTAATGATATTGTCCAGCAGTGAAATGTATTTATTTTTTAATTAGCCTCATTTCTGAGACTAATTTCATAGTGTATCCTAAATAAACACAATTAAATGATATTTTCATTGTTTTAAAAATACTTAGTTCACAAGTAAATATTTACTTAGATTTTTCTTTGTTTTCTTAATAATCTTAATATTTTGCCTCATGCTCTTCACTGACACTTGTCTTCTTGGGGGGAGACATTATGTGGAGGAAACAATGTTCGGTGTAGTCGAAATCACATCATAACTGTATTTTTTTAATGGTATATTTTATAAAAGAAAAGTTCAATATTTTCCCCCTAAAAGGAACTACATACAGTAAACACTGCACTCATCACACAATTATGCAGGGCTTTTAAGACATATTTAACGTTAAATATTATATATTCTTCAATCCCACACAGCCTTGATTTTGTTTGCTTGAATTAAAATATGATTAACTAACCTCACTAATGTCTTTTGGTAGAAGCTGAAGTGTCCCTGTACCCTCAAACTCTGACAAGCAGAGGCGCCGCTGCGTCGTTCAAAGAAGCTCTGTTTTTTTATTAAAATTAATTATTGTCTAACTGAGCAATTCCTTTCCTTTTAATGTCCTCGGTGGGTGTAATTAACTGGAACGAGTTCCTCTTAAGTTGTTTTGCATGAAGCACATTTTCCCTCAAGGGATCCGTCTTCCCCATGAGAGCAAGTAATTCCTCTGACACTCGTCCCTTTAACCTTCAAGCCGGTTAGTGTGTGGGGGAAACTGTGGTCTTCAGGCTTGCGGATCTGTTCCCGGAGGAATACGTAGATGTACACCTGCCCTTGTCTTATTAGAAAAAGTGAGGTCAGGGAAGAGATGTTCTCATGAAAAAAACACCTGAGCTCTCTGAACTCCACCGTACATTTTCATTTGGATTCAAAGCAAAGGCATGCTAGACGGTTTGACGAGGTCAAAGCTTTAAACTCGGCATTACGGGATTGATTTTTTTGTTGTTGATGGAGAGAAAGGGGGTGTATTCGACTGCGTTAAAAGCTTAATGGCACTCCCCAGACAAGCCTCAAACAAGGGTAATGTAGACAGAATTAAATGACTGTCTAATTAATTAGAAGAGCGAAGGCTGGGAAGAAACAGCAGTGGCTTCTCATTAGAGCGAGTTTGCGAGTCTCTAGAGAGTGCTGGTTCCGAATATTATCCGGTGCGAGCGACATTTCCCAGCAGGCTCTGGTTGCTGACACATGCACGCACTCAACCGCCCGTTGTTAGCGTCGTAGCTGTGTTTCCGCATTGTGTTCCCGCATTGTGTTCCCCTCAACATGAAAAAACACAAGAGGAGAGGATCACGGAATAATTAAACACACCCACTTTGAAGTTTGTTTTCTCGCCTCAGGATGTAATTCTGTTTCAGGATTTGTTGTTGTTGTCGCTCTGACCCAGAACTTAATGGACGCGGCGCACGCCTGTTATAGCGTGAAACGCCTACAGTGCGAGCATCAAACGGCAGCTCCGCAAATATCTTGTACATCTCCACTTCCCCCTGTATCTGGGATCATCTCTTATCTGAAAACAAGTTCTAGTCAAACTGGGAATCATTTGGACTAGAGCTTTCCGACTTGGTTGGTGTGAGAGCTGTTTTCCGAACAAGCTGTTGTTTGATTATTTTAGTGAATCAGGTGCTTAAAAGACATTACAGTATCAGCAATGTCAATGTTAGTAAAGTCCCCCCAAAATGCAGCCTAGATAGTAAATCCTTGGTACAATAGAATCTGTCTGCAGCCTGCAAGACTTCAAGTTACTCCCACTTCAAGTTACGCCCCTTTAAGTTAAGCCCACTTCAAGTTATGCCCCTTCAAGTTACGCCCACTTCAAGTTACGCCCCTTCAAGTTACGCCCCTTTAAGTGATGCCCACTTCAAGTTACACCCCTTCAAGTTACGCCCACTTCAAGTTACGCCCACTTCAAGTTACGCCCACTTCAAGTTACGCCCCTTCAAGTTACGCCCACTTCAAGTTACACCCCTTCAAGTTACACCCCTTCAAGTTACGCCCACTTCAAGTTACGCCCACTTCAAGTTACGCCCCTTCAAGTTACACCCCTTCAAGTTACGCCCCTTCAAGTTACGCCCACTTCAAGTCATGCCCCTTCAAGTAACGACCCTTTAAGTTACGCCGACTTCAAGTTACGACCCTTCAAGTTTTTTTCGACTTAAAGCAGCGCTGCACAGACCGGTCGATGTATGACATCAAAGTACCACGAGAGCGATTAGAGAACATACAGTTCCGTATTTTGAATCGCTCTTGCACGAGTTTAATATAAACTGAACATACTAGAGTTGATTAAACTGACTCTTAGCTTTTCAAGAACCGAAATGCTTGTTTTGGTATACAGTAAAGCAAGCTGCAATCTGCATTAGTGCCAGGGTACAGATAATGTACTGCAAGAAACCATATTGCAATGTATTGTTTTATCAATTATTCGTCCAACCTCAAGTGTGGAGCAAGCACTAATAAGTATATCCTATTGGAATTGGGCTTTATTTCTATTTATTATCTTTTTTAAATAAATAATTTAAAACATCTTTTGATGTATTAATGTATGCCTGATTTGCTGATGATTAAACATTTTGACTGATATCAACAGCACTAATGAACAGCTAAATGCACAGCTGACAAACAAATCTTATGATACTTTTGAGACAAATGAAATACAAGCACACCCATAACAAAATCTTTTAATTGAAAGGCAACACAATGAGGGTTTACGCAAATCCAATCTAAAATGTTCTGGCACTAATATTGTCTGTTCTGGGCTACTGCTGCAGAATTACATCCAATAGAAAATCAGATCTCAGAAAGTGCCCCCAGCCACATAAAAACAGTAGAATCTAATCCTTGTAGTTTTCCCCTCTGTCCACATCCCCTGTAGGTTTCACAGTCTTTGTAGAGAGAATTGCATTGAATGCAACAGGAGATTTAGATACGGAGTTCTGTAGGTCCTACTATGCACCTCTGAAAATGTGTTCCAGTTTACCACTCCTGTTGACAAAAGAAGAGACGGGTTCATGTGTAAAACGTTCAGATTTTTATTTTATTTTTATACGAAATTTTCTGGTAGCAGTGTTTCCTCAGTGTTCATTTTAGTATTTGTGTGACACCACAGCAAGAAAAATGTGAAATTAAAATAAACACTTATTGTCTAAAACAAAAGCATTAGTCTATTGTAGAAGTAATTATTATATTATGATGATTAAAATAATTTTAGCACTAGAACCTCGACTTGAATCATAACTTAGGCCCAAACATGGACAGATAAAGGACAAATGAGGAATCGTCACTCAAAAGCACCACAGCTGCACAGTCGTAAACTGTCGTAAACTGGTATAGAAAACAATAAATTAGACGGCATGCATTTACATCTATTAGGTGACATCTTACCCATGCATTTACAGTTTAATAATGGCAAGTGACTCACTCATTGCTTTATTCCACAGTGTGTGTTGTGTACTGCAGCACTGCGCTTGTTCATGTGAGATTCTGTCTCTGGTCTGTGTTCCTCTTGCATGGCTCTGTGTGTGTTTGAAGTCTAGTGTCTGCTTTAATGAGTGTTCTCCAGACTTGTTCAGCCCAAACCACACTAGGCCTGTGCTGTCCTGAGGCCACTGCAGTGCCACTGCGCTCTCTCTCTCTCTCTCTCTCTCTCTCTCTCTCTCTCTCTCTCTCTCTCTCTCTCTCTCTCTCTCTCTCTCTCTCTATTTCCTTCTTTCATTCTTTCCTTACTTTCCTATAATTTCCTTTCCTTCTGTCTTTTTTCTCTTTTTCTTTCCTTTTCTTTTCTTTCCCTTCCATTCTGTTTTTTCCTTTTTTTCTTTCTTTCCCATTTTTTTTGTTTGTTGGTGTTTTAACTCTTTTTGTCCTTCCTACTTTCTTTTCCTTACTTCTTTCCTTCCTTCCTTTCCTCCATCCTTAATTCCTCTTTCTTTCTTTCTTTCTTTCTTTCTTCATTTACTTCAATCCTTCCTTCTTTCTTTCTTTTACTCTTTCCCTACTTTCGTTTTCTTCCTCCCTTCCTTTATTTCTTTTCTTTTTTTTCTTTCATCATTTTTGTTTCTCTTTCTTTCTTCCTTCCTTCCTTTGTTAATTTCCTCATTTTTTTCTTTCTTCCTTTTCTTTCTTTCTTTTTCTTTCTAACCTTCCTTCCTTGTTTCTTTCTTTTATTCTTTCCTTCTATTGTTCCTTTCTTCCTTCCTTTCTTTCTTTCATTCTTACCTTCCTTCCTTGTTTTTTATTTTATTCTTTTCTTCTATTGTTCCTTCCTTCTTTTCTTTAATTTCTTCCTTGTTTTTTCTTTGTCCTTCATTCCTATTCTTTCTTTCTTCAATCCTTCTTTCTTTCTTTCTTTCTTTCTTTCTTTCTTTCTTTCTTTCGCTACTTCCTTCAGTCCTTCCTTTCATTTCCTACTATTATTCCTTTCTTCCTTCTGTCCTTCCCTTTGCATTCTTTTTTTATTCTTTCCTTTCTTCCTTTGTTAATTTCCTCCTTGTTTTTTTATTTTATTCATTTCTTTCTTTCTTCAATCCTTCCTTCCTTTGTTTCTTTTTTCTTTCAATCCTTCCTTTCATTTTCATCCTCTTGCTTTCAGTCACTCACTCTCTCTATTGCTCCATTTGGGCTCCAGGCTCATACACCCCCGGCAGCTTGTCTTCTGTCTCCTGGGAGGTGATACTTGGTTTTGATGTATAAATCATCCTCGACTCTTCAGTCTTTAATTAATGACCCCCATCTGTCCTTGCCGGGTGAGTTTGAATTTTAAAATGCTGACACACCAAGCAAACAAGCACCTCTGCGACTGCCTGACGCAACAAGCCCCTGAGTAAAGCAAGCTATCAGCGCACTGAGAATAGGCAGTCTGACATAGACACCCTCGCCTGCTCCGAGGTGCTTCCAGCCCATTTACCTAGCAGAGCAAGAGAGATTAAGCACGAGAGAGGATGAAAACCAGTCGTCGGACAGAGCAGGGGCAATAATACTTCCGTCCATCAGTGAGCCAGACCAGTAAGGCTCTGTGTGTATGTGTGTGTGTTCATAGGCTTTTCAAGTGAGCCCTGCCAGAGTTTCTGAAGCGGTTATGGAGGCATCAAAGACAAGCGCCGCGGTGAGTCACCGGCTGCCTTTTACAATCTATTTACTGGATGTGTGCAAGACAGCGTTTCAGACCATAGATGGGGGGTGCGGGGCGCGGGGCGTGCAGGTGGACAGGGTCAGGCTGCATCACATATGCATGAATAGCCAAACAACACAAAACAAGAGAACATAAGGGCTCTGTTCTCGCTTTTGTATGCCAATGTTGCCGATGTTGTTGTTCCCATCGCTCCTGCCTTTCAATCCGTTTGGGCTTTTTTTTGTTTCCTCTCATGTCATTAATATCAGCTGTTCATCTCAGCGCTGTGATCATGTCTTTCTCTCCATTTATCCCACTGTGGGGGTCATCACTTCGTACAGCTGCTCGTGTAGCATGGCGGGGTGGTTCTCTTCGAGTTGTCGCTCTTTATCTTTATCTTTCCAACTTGTGTTTGAGTGAAGCATGTGCAACTCTTTTTTCTAATTACATAGTTCTCCACCTCTCGCCATTGTGATGTCACAATTCAGAACCAATGAATTTCAACACCCTCATAAATCTTTCGTATGTAGTGTAAAAACCCATTCCTGTGCAATATTTGACATGCCAGTACTTCACCATCCCTTTTTCATGAGCTAAAAAAACCATCTCACAGTGACCCAAACACACAAGTTCTGACCTCAAACCTCTTATTAAACTTAAATTGCTACAAACCTGTTTCTACAAAGTACATATCAGAGCTCATGAATTAGGACCCCCCCCCCAGTGTAAAGTCTTAGCCCAGCGCACACAGTTTCTCGTTAGTGACGATTAGTGGTCGTGGTGTGGAACTAATTTGCTGCTAGTTGCTTGTTTTGAATCTAATCCATCTTTGTGGGATCTCTGTGGGCTCTGTATGATTTATCTATGCGCACCTACACTAACATTGTCATCCGCACAAGACAGATCTGCCGCTCTCAAAAAACACAGTTTAAATCCTTTGAGAGCAGATATATTATCTGATACAGTTTTCAGTTCCAAATGTAAAAGCCTGTTTTCTAGCACTGCATTTTGGAAGTGTGCATTCAATGATATAGTAAAGGGATAGTTCATGAACATTCTGTCATTTTTTTATAATTATATTACAATTAGGTTGTATACAATACCATTCAAAAGTGTGGGGTCTGTAAGACTTTTTAATGTTTTTGAAAGACACTTATTCTTGTACAGTGATATTGTGAAATATTATTACAATCTAAAAGAACTGTTTTCTATTTTAATGTATTTTAAAATGTAATTCATTCCTGTAATGGCAAATCAAAATTTTCAGTGTCACATGATCCTTCAGAAATCATTATAATATGTTGATTTGCTGCTCAGGGACATTCCTTTTTATTACTTCATCAATTTAATGTGTGAATAAGCAGAGTATTAATTTCTTTAAAAAAAAATACCCCAGACTTTTGAACTGTAGTGTATATATCATATCTTGATGGGATTAAAAGAAAAAAGCTTGGTCTGTGTCAGACAGAAAGAGTGATTCATTCTGTCTAAGTGCCATGTTTCTGCCATTCCAACAGCAAACCCTTGAGAATAACTTAACCAATCTGGTGAAGAGGAACAGTGAGCTGGAGAACCAGATGGCCAAACTCATCCAGATTTGTCAACAGGTGGAGGTGAGTCCAGGCAAATGTATCATTATAGTCTTCATCCTTCACATCACCATCATTATCATCATCATACTCATTTTATTCCACCTTCAGTTATTTCCCCCACATCTGCAGATGTGTTTTTGACAGTTATACAAACAAATTAGTTTACATTTTATTTTTAGTGACAACGTGGTTCTGATTTCTTGCCCAAATGCTTCTCAGATTCAAGGCTATTCCAGGGATGCAGTTACAAAATATAAAGATTCATTTATATTTGATAGTTAAGTTATTATTTAGATATTATTGTTGCAGTTATATGATTCTGTGTTTGTATGAATGTTTTATGTGATTGTGTGGGTTTTCTTCATGTATCAATGAATGTTTTTTTTTTAATTCACAGTCCAGTACTCGCCTGTATGAGCAGCTTTTTTCATGGCTTGTCCTGTAGTGCTGTATTGACATTAATTTTCTTTCAATTTAACTGCTGAGCCAAAGGCTAGAAGAGCCCTCAAGACTGTAGCATACTAAATGTTCTGACCATATTTGTGCAGGACAAAGGACATCAGAAGTTACTGGGACTGATGGCAGCTGTACAAAGTACACAGGCTACACCATAATTTCAATTTGAATGGACAGTAAAACAAAGGCAGAACACTATACAATCTGATAGGTAGCATTATTTGACAAAACACCGGCACAATAACTTATTATACGCACGACTAAACAAAGGCAGAGTACCGTAACTCAATTTGTGCGTTTCAAAACGAAGCCAAAGAGCGGTAACTGGTGTTACGGTGTTCTGCCTTGGTTTATCATGGGCTTTTGGAAGTTACTGTTAAGACAACCCATTATTTTCTCAAAAAAAACAACGGAACTGACTCAAGATACTTATCCACATGATAAAGGAGGTCTTGAATGTGCCAAAAATATCAATAACTAATTTTCGACCAAAAACGAAGTTAAGGTCTTTTGCCTTTGCACGGCAGACTGGACCTTTGGTAAGTTGTAAGGAACACTATATTGAGTCCAATCTTTAGTTTAAACTGATAATTGTTTGTTTTACTCAAGTTTTCGCAGTTTCCCCTTTTAAATCCAGTCACGCTGCAGGCTCTTTTGCCACTCAGTCCGGCTGAGGGGGGCGTGTTCCGGCGGGAAAGTGACATCAATGCATTCCCTCTATACTCTTTATATAGCCCCGCCCCTTTTCAGCGCTGCGCTCGTTGTGTTCTGTCTTCCGGTTTGTATTTCCACAGCATGAAGGTAATATCTTACCTCTCGTTTTAAAATCTTCTCAGTCTACTGACATTTCTTATGACATCCGCTTCAAACATTACAATGCTCATGATAACTTTCGTTAACTCTACAATAAGTAAATACACATCACCAGCTAATTACTCTTTGACAGCGATTGTCATAGAAATATATAGAGCTACAGCAAAAATGGAAGTTCAAACACAAAAAAAAGTCTGCCCACTCTCTGGTGCATAAAGTCTATGCAGCTGCTGTTTGGTAGTGATGTGGCATATTTATGCATACACATCAGCACACATGATAAACGGTTCTTTTGAAAGTCAATTAGTATTTATCTTTGAATCAAAGCTTATTAAATGCAAGACAAACAAGGCACCAGGGATATATTTAGGCCTTTGCTTGATGTCACCTTGAACATCGGCTGAGGAAGTTGTTCTTACTCCAAATATGACTCAAGATCAGCACTAAGACATCAGGCACAAGGGAAATTCAAATGCGAGCATCCTTTTTAATGACTCTGTCAGGATGGTTGTCCTTGCCGTTTGAGAAAAGAAAGCAGGTGACAAGGCATTGTTACTTCATTAGCTGAATCCGTCTTGTTGAACCCCAGGGGGACTTCATGCGTATCACGTCTCTGACCTCAGCTGAACCGCACATAAGAAATCTGTGCATAGCACCGGCTGCTTTGAGCACACAAACAATGTAGATCACAACTCAGCTGAGTGAGTTAGTGTGGAAGAGGGCGTACAGTTTGAAGCATTTAAAAACAGCTTTCTGCAGTAAATCCCCAGCTACATGTAAGGTGATTTAAAACCGTTAAACCAATCCAAAAAAAGGTTTAACTGCATTCTGTGTGATTTTTCTACGTAATTATTAAAGTCTAGATCCATTATTCAGGCCTGACTGTTGTAAGAATAATCATTGAACAGCTTGTCAATCTTCAGAAGTCTCTTGAAGGCCAGGCCTGCTGTGTCATATTTATTTGAAAGGCACAGTAAATTATTGAGGATTGAATGAGATGTGATAATGTTAAAGCAGATTTCAGGGACACTGCAAATTAAATGTCTTGGAGATTAAATGCTGAAGGTTTGACCCCAAATTCCTCAGCTGTGAACTTCGTTCTTCCTTTGAATTTATATATGAACTGGCATGAACAGAAAATGTGCATCAAAATGCAACATCTAGAGTTTTACTTTTCAAGCAGCCAGTTAAATTATGCTATTTTGCTCTTTACTGTTGTAGTCATGATAAAGTACATATACTCAGTTCAGTTCTATCCATACCTTGAAACGGACCATTTAAACACCTTTACTTCTCAAATTATGAATATTTTTATTAAATGATTTATGTAACTGCTTTAACAAAAAATACAAGTTTCACATTTCTAATTAGAATAACAATTCTGTCATTATTTACTCACCGTCGCTCCAAACCTTTTTGGACAAACTTGCAAAGACTTTTTTTCTTCAGTGGAACTTAAAAGAAACTATTATGAGGAATCAATGTTGTTTTATGTCCTTACAATGGAGATCAGTAAGGTAAATTTGTACTTTTGCTGTTGTTGATGTTTTTTTAATGACTTTCATTAAATGTACAAAGACGTTTGAAACATTCTTCAAAATATCTTCTTTTGTGTTCCACAGAAGAAAGTAAGAAGAAAGAAAATTTCCATTTATTTCTGTTTATTTCTTTAAATCCCTTGTAATGCTGCTATAGTTGAGTTTCAATTGTAAGTGCATTACAGTGGCCAAACTGAGACCCAAAAAGCATACAAATCAGAATTATCTTCCATGGTAATTAACATTTTGCCACATATGCTGATAATATAATGTGAATGTGCTATAAATTATTTATGTAATAATAATTTTAAAAAAGCCCCAATTACCCAATTTAGCCAACCAAAAGACTTGCTTTCTTGAAGAGATGCTTTCTGCCTGTCAATCATTTTAACAGGACAGCCCATATGAGAGACGCAGGAAGCTGTCTGGTTTTTGATGTGGATCATTCAAGTTAAGCAGCATAGTCAGCCTCATAAGCAGTTTTCAGTTGTTAGTTTAAACTTGTATAAAAATTTGACTTGAGTCAATGTGTATTGAACACACATCATTACTTTGAATACCGTAACTTTCCCCTAGAGTATATAGCTGGGTATGGCCCTAAAGATGTCTGTCAATAAGGGCATCATCTGGAATGCATCACTTTCTATTTTAAGGGTAACATCTGCTAACATCAGAAAATCTCAAAGCAGATTCACACAAAAACATCTGCTTGAGTATAGTTAAACCAGCATTAAACAGTGAATGAATGCAATGTATTGCAGATGCAAACTCTCTACAAATTATGTTATCCAGATGAAAACACACATCAAATTGACCCTTCGGCATTTGTGTTGTATGAGAGGAACATCTGCAGTGATGCTTACAGCCGTCTTTGTACGCGTTATATGAAACATAGCATATATGGCAAAGTTTTCTATGGATTCCATTAGACAAAGTGTTTTAGGAAATGTCCTAAGAGAGTCCCTGTATAAATAACTCATGAGGGATGCTGTCAGGGGACTGAAGGTGTCTGGGGAACTTTGCACTTTCAATTGGGAATTTCCATTTTAGCTTTGGTGATTTGAAGCCTGGACTCCATCAGTCCCTTGCTTGACATTTCAGGTGCTCTCTCTGGGCCACTGTGGGTTATTAGCCCTGTGGTGCAAAGGGACACTTTGTTTTGTTGCTGTTCCACCGAGTGTACATGTGTGCAGCAATGTGGTGAGGGCCGCCACGCTGTGATGCATATGCCTCTCCCTCATCCATTTTTAACAGGGCCACTTGGACTCTCCGGTGATGAGACAGGCCCCATAGGAGCGCCTTGTACAGCCGTGCACTTAGAGCACTCAGACCTGCCCCATCTGTCAGCATATGGGAAAGATACACAGTAATCAGAGCTGCCACAAAAAACAGACCTCTGCTCAGTGGCATCTGTTCAACAGCACTTTAGATTGTTTATGTACCCAAACTGAACCGCTGGAGCTCATTAACAACCTTTTTATAGCGGCCAGTGTCTTTCCCGCCCTGTGGATTAGCAGATTAAGGATGTGGCAATATGAAGAGATAAAGGTCAGGAATTGATGAGCTTCGTCAATAATGAGTCTTGTGGCAGTCATTACATGCAGTGCACATTATCATCCGGGCTTAATCCAAAAATAACTTAAGTAAATATGTGCAGGCATTCTTGAATCTTTTTACGGTTAAATGTGCACAAAAATAAATTAATTCCCCACAGCCTGTGCTTGTGGAATTAAATACTGCAAAAATGGTTTTCTTACTCAGTAGACAATTTTGTATTGTTTTATTATTGTATAACTCAGTTTAGCTTCTCAGGTAAATGTATCTTGGTTTAAGAATCCTGGATAACAAGATTAAAAGTAGTGATGAAGTAGTTTTTTTTTTTTTTTTTTTGTTTAGCAAGGATATTGCTAAAATAGCTACAATATTCTGGATTAAGTCTGCAAATACCTGCAATATAGTTTTAAAACTTTTTTATATTATTTATTTTTTCATATGTATCTATGACAGTATGAGGATCCAATAGGGTTACAAGGTTTAGTCACAAGCTCTTTTTAATACTTTTTATTGGTTAAATATTTGCAAAACCCACAGACTACTTTTAATGATTTATAAAAATAAAAAAAGGACGAAATATGGAGACACGAGGTTTCCGCCTGACACTGACATTATATATATATAATTGTAGATATTTAATGTATTTTGTATCTACATTTTGACACTGCTTGATACATATTTATAATTTATCCCAAAAAGATTACATTATGATAATATATGTGTTCTGAATTGTTATTTGTCTTCTTTCTCACATTTATTTATCCCTCAATATTGTGTTTTACTTTACATCTCACCACCTTTCCCTTTCTTTGTCTGGATTCAGATGTATAACTTTTCAAACTACCATATTACTTTTAAACATTTTCAGCATTTCAAGCACTGGTTTTCCTTCAGGATATGCAAGTCTAGTTTATTATGTGGCCTACATTGCACAATGTCACAGAGGCACTATGTTAAGTTGGTAAAATGGTCCCGATGGAGCAAGCTAGGGTATTCAAAACTACATTTACATTGCATTTACTTTTATGTAGTAATCTAATGTAGTTTTGAATACCCTAGCTTGCTTCATCGGGACCATTTTGCAACTTAATAACATTTTCAACATATTAGGTTTTTAAATAAAATCCATGTTAAACTCCCTTTAAGACTCAGCATAAGTGTTTGTAAGGGATTGCAGACTAGACCCCAATCCACAATGATACAGTCTTTCCTAAGTGTCCAATAAACATTAATCCAGTCCAGGCCAGTCTAAATGCGTAAACAAAGTGTATGTGCGCAGCACCACGCTTTATAGGTGTCAGCATGTGTCTGTCAAAGTGCGAGTCGAGTCAGCCTTCAGGGTCTTTGCTGACTTACTACAGGCCAGTAGGGTGAGGGCGCCACGGTAAAGTGGGGTCACACATCACTTCCCTACCAACCTCAGAAGAGTCCTTTATAGTCTCTAGAAAAGCTATGGGGATGTATTTAATCCCCAGTGGAAGGACGATGTGCTAAGAGGTCTGATAAGGAACACATCAACAGCAGGAGACATCCATCACTGCACTCGTCCACTGAGCCAGAACGCGCAGAGATAGTGGTGGATAGGGAGAGAAGGTTGCTGTGCTTCAGACAAACTATATGTGTCCTCTGGCTTTTTTTATTCTATTCTATTCTCTAGATCAGCTGAGGATAGAATTGTACCAGGCTTTGTGGGATCGATGACAGCGAATCATCTAAAATATAATAAATGCTCAACTTTGTGCAAAATACCAATCTTTCATTGTGGATAGACTGAATGGGTGTTAAATTGGGCATTTTGACTTAAAGTTTGCATTTTTCTGACTATAATGATGCATATGTTTTAGGGATGCACGATATATCAGCCACCATATCGGTATCGGACGATATCAGTTAATTTTTAATGTTATTGTTATCGGCCTAATAAGAAAATTTGTCTGATATATCAAAGCCGATAAATAATGGGTTATTTCCTTCAGCTGAGACAATTCAGATGCACACTGTTCACCATGATGGTTTTGAATTGCTTGAAATATGATGGAAATCACTTCAAAAAAGGAAAATACAGTTCAGTGTAACATGTGCAGCAAGTCTGTCATATAGACTACATAAAATTAATATGAGACCATCATTATAATTCTGTGTTTGGGACATGGCTTTTAATGGTGAGACTTTTGTTTTTGTAATCAGGCTCTCAGAAATTACATAAAAATTTGGATTTAGATTTCTCGGCCAATATATCGGTTATCGGCTTTCAAACATAAAGAAATTATCGGTTATCGGTATTGGCCAAAATGTTCATATTGGTTCATACAGTACCTACTATGTTTGATGAATTTATTGACTGCACATATGGGCTGTCCTGTGAAAATTATCATTTTAAATGGGATCAACTCATCAAAGCCATGACAGTAATAAAGAATGGTGTGAATTAATTGTTTTATTATCTGTTTATTTAAGTGTGTGCGTGTGTGATAAACACAAATGAAGTGGATCAATCTTGAATAATAATCTGTGTATGGATTGGGTAGTACTGTGATGGATTTTTGATGGGATATCACTACCTTGTGTAATTACTTACAGGGATGATCTGAGGAAGGAATGTCTGAAATGTCTCCTTTCCGTAATGACATGGTCCACATCACTCCAGACAGGACATTTTGCATAAACTGAAGCAGAGACGCTGGGGAAACTTAATTATTCCAGTGGACTGATTAAGTGCCATTGTATTTCTTTATGCAACTCTTTGCTCTTATCTGCAGGTGAACACAGCCATGCATGAAGCCAAGCTGGTGGAGGAGTGTGATGAATTGGTGGAGATAATTCGCCAGAGGAAACAGGTCATTGCTGTCAAGATCAAAGAATCCAAGGTACAGTTTCTCTCTATTTGCACCACCGAGACAGATTAGGGCGGCCAGAATTGTAATTTTAAGTCAGACTTGTATTTCGCACTTGGGTCATATTTAAGAAGGTTTTCGATTTGCTTTTCAATTTATAAATATCAAGGTGGAAGCTAAAACTTGTTAGCTTATTTCATTTTCACCTAAAAATGGAAATTTCATAATTTAATTACACTCATTCAAGAAGATATTTTGAAAAATGTTTTAGTGGTTTTTAATTTATTTTTTTGTTTGTTTGTTGTTTTTTTCAAATAATGAATGTCAGTGGGAGCCCAGTGTTTTTTGTACCCTTTTGACTTTCATTGTATGGACAAAAACAGTTGAAACATTCCTCCAAATATCTTCTACAGAAGAAGGAAAGTCATACAGGTTTGGAATGACTTGAGAGTGGGTAAATAATGATGACAGACTTCATTTTTTGGTGAATGTTTCCTTTAAAACACACATGGCAGAGAAACAGATTTTCAGAGCTCAAGCCTTCACTCACTTAGAGAAACCTATTTGAATTCGATTCTCGACAATATGTCACACGGCGCACAAATACAGAGTTGACATTTCTAACACATCTTTCAGAACATGTCACTACCCCTGTTACAGCAAGAGAGAGACTGTCAGGCTCTGTTGGACCCTACGCTGTGCGGAGAGATTGGTGATGTGTCTGATGACAAGATGGAGAAAAAGCTGAGGAAATCACAGCATATTTTCCCTGTGTGAATTAAAAACTCCCCTTTTTAAACGTGTGTTAAGGTTAAGCTGGTGCAGATGAGTAATAATATGGTTGTGAGGACATCAGTTGTGGCTGTAGAGATCTTGTCAGAAAGTCCACAGGCCCAAGTGAGGTGGCCGTCGAGTGAGGTTGCAGTGAAGTGTAAAAATGCTACTTGAACAGGATTGTTGAAGTTATGACAGGAAGCTTGGCCGGTTGAAGCGGACCCTGGCCATGTGGCATCACTTAAGAAGCTTCCCTTGTGTAACAGAAACCGGGCCTCGATAATCTTCACCAGCAAAAACATAAACAGCAGGCCAGTACACTGGACAGCACTGTTCTTCTCCGGGACTCTAAAAAATAGACACTTACGAATATAACTAATGCTAAACAGAAGATTTTTTTTTTTTTTTTTTTACAAAGGCCAAAATAAAAAGAAATGTAAACAATGGAATGTTAATTTGCATTAAGTATATGAAGAAAAGGGGGATTTTTTAGTTTCACTGTGTATATATATATATGCATATACAGTATATGCAGTAAAAATAAATGTACTGTAAAATAAATTTTAACAAATTGTTCATAAGCATATTACTTTACAGTAGGAAAATACTTTCATCCAAAACTGAAGAGTCAGATTTTGTGCTCCAGTTCATCTGTGTGTAGTGTTTTGTGTTTGACAGTGAGCATGCAGCACACAAGCACTTTATCTTGACAGCTTGAATTCACACTCTTATCAAGTAGGGATTTGAGCTACGAGACAGGCCTGTGTTTCTCTGTTTTAGGGTAGTGTGATGTGAGAGTCCCAGACAAATGCAGTAATCTCCATCAGAAGTGTCTACGTAAGGCCTTCAGTGATGTACTCTCGCGCGGCAGTTGACATGCACAGCCTGCAACATGAGATTATGTCTGGCCTTTTGCAAACATCAGTAATGCAGCTCCAGCACAAAGTGCCTGTAACTCTAGTATTAAGGAGGCTTTTGGAATCATAAACCCAGATGCAAAGATTAAGATTTGATCTAAGGCTTTAGCTGTTCAGCCTGGTTTGTTACTGGTTTGTTTTTGAATGATTTTCTATTTATTTTTCTGATGCAGTCCAATTTCTTTAATGCCGTCCTGAAATTCCGAAACTTTTTGGCAGTAAACCATCTGATCAAAGCGAATCATTTGAAGCTGTCTTTAAGAAATGCGGTCAGATTCGGATTTGATCTAATGCAATCCACTTCGGCACAGAGCAACGTTTTCTTCTCTCCTAATTTCTTGATTTATCTGAATGCTTCCAATGATTCCTTCGTGTCAAACATCTCATTCCTCTATTGAATTATACTGTGACATAGGCTAGATCCTGCTTAACCGATTTAACTGGCTTATTGAGGAAGCAGAGCTAATGTCTCTCATTCTCTCGCAAAAGAAAATATAGGCCTATATACGAAAGAAAATATGAATACGCACATGAAACATAAGGTTATATGAGTAAAAGCTGATTCATAGTGAATCTGTGGTCGGGTAATGTGGGCGGTATGAGCAAAATCTTATTTCATGCTATTGAATATATTATATTATGGCAGTGGTGTATATACGATTGCTTTATTTAGCTGGAAATTCGTATATTTTTTCTGTTAATTCAACTCAGTATGTTTCATAATGAAGCATGGGATGTAGTATTGCCTATTTTCGGAAAATCTAGAGAATTATAAATGCTTTGCAGATCAAATGCACAACATTATATAATAATACTTTTTGTCAGCAAGGATGCATTAAATTGATTAACAGTAAAGACATTAATCTTTTAAAAAATACAAAAAAATGATCAACTTACAATATTCGTCAAAGAATCCTGAAAAAAAGTATCACAGTTTCCACAAAAATATTAAGTAGCACAACTGCTTTTTTAACATTGATAATAATAGAAATGTTTCTTAAGCACCAAACCAGCAGTGATTTCATATTCAAGACATTTTCAGAAACATAAAAAAAAAAAATCTTACCAACCCCACATTTTTTAACGGTAGTATAACTATATGATACAGTAGGCCTGGATCAGTGCAAACTAAGCACATTCAGAAACACAGTGAATCTAATATTAGTCTATTCTAATTGGATAAGCCACATTTGAAGTCCTTGTAAAGTAGCCGAAATAAGCTGACCTGTGACCACACATTAGTTAAATTCTATATTAATGCAGAGAGATGAATTTTATACAAGGACAGGGAAAATCTGAAAAGCTACCCAGCTAGACACTAGAAATATTAAACATTTAAAGCTATTTCAACATTAAATTAGATTCTTTGTACAGCGGTCTGAATTTGGCCAATTTTTACAGACATCCAATACAGCATGAAATATGCATTCGATTTTCCTTTCTGACGTTTTTAACAGTGCTAATTCAGAGTCTTTAAAGAGTGTTCTATGTTTTTTTAAGAATTAGAGGATTAGAATCCATCACTTTATTGTTTCTCTGCTGTAATTACACAAAAAAGCAAACAAAGCAAAGTGCTCATTTAGCTCTGATGATGAGCCAAGGGGCGACAATGAGTTTTTGATTTACAAAAAAAAAAGCTCTATTAGGGTTTATTATTTTTCAAACATCTTGGAGAACGTAAACATATCTAATATTAATAGCTTAGCAAGTTGCGATAACAGCCCCACACATTTATCTCTCATATAACACTGTGAATAGATTGTAATAGGCTTGTGTGTTGGGTTTAGGTGATGAAGTTGAGGAAGTTGGCTCAGCAGATTGCGAACTGCAGACAGTGCCTGGAGCGCTCGAGTGCCCTCATCACACAGGCTGAGCACAGCCTGAAGGAGAATGACCACGCCCGCTTCCTCCAGACGGCCAGGAATGTGGCTGAGAGGTGAGACTGCACACACACACACACACACACACACACCAGCATTTCTTACCACTGCCAGCGTGAAGGCAACTTTCAGCTACTCTGCACATTTCCTGGTGCCACCCCCTCCTTTCAGCTCTGTTGCTTGTGGCTTATATTCACAATAATACAAAATATGCCTTCAGGACTCAATATTTAACAACATTTGTGCAGCATCATGTGTGGAGTAAGACTTTGTGGTGTCATGCTTTTTACAAAACTGTTTTTTGGGGTTTTTTTGGTGCCATCTATCAAACCTTTGCTATTATAAGCCTGATCATCACCTCTCCAAATGCCTTTCTGGCTTTTTGCAATACTGACTGTTAGGATATTGAGTCTCGACTGACAGCTTTCAAATGCTTGCATGCGTTCTGGCGCACATGCCTTACGGTGATACAACAGTGTGTGAGAACAGTCAAATGCACTTCTTGGTAAAAATAACTGTCTTGGTGAGCAATGCATGTAAACAGTTTGACATATCTGCGCATTAGACAGTGTAAATGCAGCATAATAAACCTGATAACCTGAGTATTAATATAAAAAAAAAACAATTTTGACAAAAAAAGAAGAAAAAAAACTGCTTACTTCTCTTTATAATTTTGTTGTTGTTCTGCATTTGTGACTGTTTACTTTATATGTAATGTTATATATATATATATATATATATATATATATATATATATATATATATATATATATTTTAGGGCTGTCAAAATTAGCGCGTTAATAGCGCGTTAACGCAAAATCATATTAACGGCACAAATTTTATTAACGCAGCGCGTATTTTCTGTTTGACCCGTGGCCCAACCTCTAGTTGGAGAAATGGAGATACACAGTGTTGGCAACTTAGTGACATTGCAGACCCCTTTAGCGATTTTTTTCCCTTCAACAAAGCGCCCAAACTTTATTTATTTTCTGAGAATCTACCGGTACCGCCGGTACTGCTCTCTCAGCACGCGCGCGCACCTCTCGCTCTCTCTCTCGCTCGCGCGCTCTCTCTCTCTCTCTCTCTCTCTCTCTCTCTCTCTGCGTCTCGCGCTCTCTCTCTCTCTCTCTCTCTCTCTCTCTCTCTCTCTCTCTCTCTCTCTCTGCGTCTCGCGCGGAGGAGCAGCGCTGTAATTCAGTTAAACACAGATATTATGTTGCTTCTCTAATTTTACAAGTATAGCCAAAATCAGAGCACAGATATTGTCTTTATCTTATGTGTATTTGATTTCACCAGACGACGGCTCGATTATCAGAATTGTTGTGCAGATTAACTTAACATCTTGGAAGGGAGAGCTGGTTATGTCTTAATGGGTCGCGTTTCAGTCACCATTTTATATTCTTTCCGTTGTTTGACAACAGAAACTGTAAAATATACCAATGAAAACAGTTTTATTGAGAATTTAGCTTCATCAAAATGGGCACAGAGAAAGACAAACTACAATGTAATAATAAATAATAAATGTACATTTAGCATTTTCAGAAGAGCTGCCCTGTCATGCAAAAATCTAAACATGTTTGTGTTAGTAAATTGCTCAGTGCAAAGAAAGAGAAGTAATGGTAACCTGGCATTTTTTTTGTTCTTTCTACATGTGTCTAATAGACATGAACAAGTTCTTTGAAAAACATCTATGACCTTTGAAACATGTCTCATCCTTATGCTCTATATTGACTATGGTTTCAATAATAAACATACATTTGCATAAAGCATCTATATTTATCCATGCCCACGTTGATTAGAGTATTACAAACTTGAAAAGTATTAATTTAAGGTACATTTAGAACAAATAAAAAAATGTGCGATTAAATGCGATTAATCGCGAGTTAACTCATGACAATCATGCGATTAATCGCGATTAAAAATTTTAACCGATTGACAGCCCTAATATATATATAGCAATAGCATTTTTGTTTGCTGTAGAATCCTTTTTTTTTTAAATCAAGAACCTTAAAATTTCAGTGGTTTTAGGTATCCCTACTAACTGTACTGTCTTCACACACATTTCT
The DNA here is from genome assembly GCA_021554675.1 of Leuciscus idus. Taxonomy (NCBI): domain Eukaryota; kingdom Metazoa; phylum Chordata; class Actinopteri; order Cypriniformes; family Leuciscidae; genus Leuciscus; species Leuciscus idus. Next base: position 18,061,059 of record CM038633.1, read on the forward strand.
CTGCATTTGAGTGCTGCCAGATGCTGTTTATAATTCTGTCACTTTGGGTGAAATCACATCCAGCCTTACTGTCTGTAAATAGACTGTTGTAAATAGAAACATTTATAAATTAATTGCCAGTGCCTCTTTCCACCCAGAGTTGCCATGGCCACCGCCTCCTCCCAGGTCCTCATCCCAGATGTCAATTTGAACCAGGCTTTTGACAATTTTGCCCTTGATTTCTCCAGAGAAAAGAAAATCCTGGAAGGACTGGATTACTTGACAGGTAAAATCAGTGAGAAATCTGAAACCACCTTCAACGAGTGTTTTCCTTGTATCTAGTGCAAAGTTAATGAATACATGGCCAGAACTACATCAGCCATCCTTGGCGGAACCAAATCAATACGTCCTGTCTTGACACTTGCCTTCTTTTCCAGCACCCAACCCTCCCTCTATACGTGAAGAGCTCTGCACAGCCTCTCATGACACCATTACAGTGCACTGGACTTCTGAAGATGAATTCAGCGTCACCTCCTATGAGCTTCAGTACACCATCTACACTGGCCAGACCAACTTCATCAGTGAGTCTAAATACATGTCTTACACAGCACACGATCTCAATCTTTTACCATCAATCCCTCATTTATACTTTTCAACTTCTTTTGCTTCTACACACAACCTTTACATTAGAGCTTCTAGTATCATCAAGTGACTTTACAAAGGCTGAATAGGAACATTTTGCAACTTTTGTAAAGAAAAAACATTATAGCCTAAATATTATAGAAAACATGTATGTGACCATTTTTTTATTTACTTAATTTCAATTTATTTTATATATATATATATATACACTACCTTGCAGAAGTGTGGGATCTGTAAGAATTTTTTTTTGTTTTTTAAAGAATTCCTGTATGCTCACCAAGGCTACATTTATTCAATTATGCAATCATTCATTGATCAAAATTACAATAAAATATACAATTTCTTTTTTTTTTCTATTTAAATGTATTTTAAAATGTAATTTATTCCTTTAATGACATTACTCCAGACTTCAGTGTCATATGATCCTTCAGAAATCATTCTAATATGCGGATTTGATGCTCAAGAAACATTTATATTATTAATTTTAAAACATATTTTTGTGGAAATTAGGATAATTTTTTCAGGATTTTTTGATAAATAAATTTTTTTTTATTTGAAATCGATTGTCACTTTTGATCAATTTAATGTTCTTTCTGAATAAAAGTTTTAATTAAAAAAAGACTTTTCAACAGTAGTGTTTATCATTTTATTTTTATATTATTTGTCACATGTAGCATGTAATTCCATATTTTGCATTATTTTGAAGCGCCAAAACTACTTCTATACACCCATAGAATTCCAAAGGAATCATAGCATTTTTTTTAACACATACATGTTCCCCCATATCTTTTTATGCACTTGTAAATAAAAGTATGAAGTCTAGATTTTACATATGTGTGGAGTGAAGAGTTGTTTAATTGCTTGAAGGCCAGTGAAGCACTCTGACAGGCATACTGGACAGTAAAGAGACAGCATTTTCTTCTCTCGCTCTCTCGCTCGTAAACCTGCTCCTCAGTTCCCATTCAGCCCGCTTCGGTAAATAACAGTATATTCATTTCAACCGCTGATAGTTTAGAAACCCAGGAACATCCACAGAGCTACCACAGGCTCCTTAGAGGATACAGACAAACAGACGCAGAAATGGAGAGCAATGCTTTTTTTCCCAGACCTTTTTACAGCATTGCGTCTTCGAATGCGGATGCCTAAATGCTCCAATTCTTAGATGCGTACTCTTCACTCCCATGAGAAGAAATGTGAGCCTTTGCTCATGCATTTTCTCAGCCATTGGCCAAATAAGGAAAAGTGGCTTCGAAACCTACTCCGGCCCCCATTCAAGATTTATCAGCTTTAGAAGGATTTCCTTCTGTGGGGAGCTTCAATCACGTGTAGTTTCAAGGCATTTTTAATGGAATCATATTTTTATATTGTTTTGTTATTGTTTTTCATGTTTGCAGGCCAGGGAAATTGATGGCTTCTTTTATGTTCCCTTTAGCAAAAGTGTATTACATTTCGTAAGCCTTCAGTAAAAGCATCAAATTCAAGGGCTCAGGCTGGATAACATGGAGGATCTTTTTCATAACGATCATTTATTGTGATCCGTCAGTATGCACGCCAGCAGCGTTCTTTTGACATACAAAATAACAGTCATGTGCTATGTAAAAATCAATACTTTTCCCCTGCAATGCACTTGAGTCCAATATGTGTAATTGCACAGCTGCCATGACTGGAAAGCCAACCTTTCGTGATCAATTAAACATGCCTAGAATTCATATGCATCGGACAAAACTAGCTGTAAAATAGATTTAAAAGCAGGAACGCTTCTTTGCTCTTTCATTTGGGAAGAGAGTCGTTCGAGGTGCTGTTGAAAGAGCGGCTCAGGTTTATCGTCTGGCCTGGGAAAGTGAGGGCACTGGCCTGGCATCAGCCCTGATGAGATCTGACACGAGCTAATGCTCTTTGCTCCGCTCTCATTGTGACATTGATTGATAGTGAGACAAGCCACCGGACTGGCATGCTAACCTGCGGCAAACAGTATGCAAATGCCGCTGTCCTTGCGGAGGAAACGGGCCACATCACCTAATCTGACGTGTGCACCTCTAGCTCAGGGATGCGTGCCATGACTCATGGGTAGTTTATAGAAAACGGAAGAGACGTGGATGTTACGAGGGCCAGAAAACATGTGGTCGAACAACTGTAAAGCTGACAGTTGTTGCAGACAGCAATGAGGTCAAACCAGTCTAACAAATGACTTATGGTCATCTGATTCTGTCTGTTTTCCTGCAAAACTCATTCATTTGATTATGCATGTCCTCACAAAACATACGCTCAATGTGCTCTGCAACCTTGAAAAAACAGAGAAATCTTGTGTATTGACAAACCCACGCAGAGAGCAGTCAGAGTGTGTTGACCGTAAGAGAGCTTGTATTAACAGTCCGCTACTACACTGGAAAAAATGGGTAGGATTTACTTTGAAACAGTTTTCACTCAGAAATTGCTAGTAAATTTCACAAAAGAAACAGCAAGTAATTACTAAGTTATGGCAAGTAACATTGAAATAAACATGACATTTTAAAGTAGGACTGAAATAGTATTTTCAATTTTTTACAGCATGTATGTAATATCAGTTCATCAGAAATTAAAGGGATGCATACTTCTGTGCAACACAAAAGAATATATTTTGAGATTTAAGTATATACAGTACATATATATATATATATATATATATATATATATATATATATATATATATATATATATATATATATATATATATATATATATATTGTCTATATACAGTGGATGTCAATAATCACCAAAACGGTTTTGTCCAGTCCTGATCTTTTATCTACATTTCTAGATTGCACATATTTCATATTTCATTCTATTGTATTCTGGTCTGGTAATGGGTTTAGTGCCGCTGCAGACAGATGGTGACCTTTAGCTGTCAAATATATGTTTATTCATTCTCAGAGGTAAGTATTGTTGATTGTGGAGCTCATATGAATTGGTTTTGATGAAGAAACTGCAATCAGCTCTGACATGTAAGAAAAAGACCTATCAAATCTATTCTAATTTGTATATAATAATATTGTTTGCTTATTTGAGGTCAAACTAATGTGTTTAGAAGGCCAGCATGAGTATAGAAGGTAGACAGAATCAAGTTTTATCTTCCTCACAATGTGTTGGTCCAGTACTGCACCTTTAGGAAAAGTTAGACCATTTGTGCAATGGTTTTATATATCACTAAATATTCCCTGTCAGATTTTGGAATGACTTTCAGCTGTTTTCACAATGTTTATGATTTAGAAAGGATGTAAATCCACTCTTGAAGATGTATCTTACCTTGTTGCTTAAATATCATGCTTCAAGTTGAACGCAGCTTTCTGGTTGATGCACACCTCTGTGACATTCTCACAATATTCCCAATATTCCTGTCCTACTTCTATGATTTATCCCTGGTGGTGGATATTGCTCATCTTATATCTGAAGTGAATTTCGAAGCACAGATAATCACAGGACTGGTCAGCCAGGCATTGATTAGGTGTCATATTATGTTTGCTTGAGCCATTGGCCGTCGTAAGACAGTGGATCTTGCTGCTGGGTTTCGGTTGCTTTTTGGGGCGTTATTATTTGACAGCGGTTACTGCCAAAGCCTAGGTCTTTGTACCTTAAGATATTCATAAGCTGGGCATTGGAGAGCTGCCCAAGAATGTGAAATGAAGACACAGTCCACAGTGGCCACCGATGAGAAGTGGGACATTGTTGAAGTGAATGTGACCGTATGTTTTTTCTGGGTGTAGGAAAATGCGTTCATGTGGAATCATATCACATGCTCATGCATACTCGTAATGCACTAGGATTAATTCTTAACTACGTGTCCCATTGGCATCGGTGACATCTAAACACATGCACGGTCATGGAAACACACACATGCACGCACACAATAGAAACATAAAAGTCTAGTTTAGATTTGCCGACAGTATTGGGAGCAGCTCGTTCCAGTCTTGTGTTTTGGCTCCCTTTCATCTGCCAGCACACACACACACACACTCACTCACTTGTACAGTCTAGGATCCCTATTCACACTGCTTTTTTTTTTAGCCAGTGACACATACCTTCATCTGAACCTCTTTTGAAGTCTCTCTCCCTCTGAATGTCAAGCAACAGCGGAGAATTTACAATGTAAGCAGCATATTGTAGTCTGTTATTCTAATTCGATTCATCAAACAACAACATCAAACGCCTTTTTGTTATGGACATGGATCAAATTACTTTTTTGCTCATGAAAAAATATTATTGACATGCAGATGCTGGAAGAAAATGGTTAATACTTTACAAGCTTTGTTTTCTTTTTTATCCAGTGATCATTTACTTGCATACTTACAGATATAATGTGCAATTACATTTATAAGCAGGCAACAATTCATTAGACATGTGGTTTACATTCAGCTGAATGATGCAGTAAATGTCTTTGCGAAAGGGATATTTTTACCAGCTGAAAGCTGTTTTCTTTAATGGTTGAACAATATGGATTTTTATAAATTGCTAATTCTGATCTAGAAAGCAGGCTGGCCAGTGGCTAAATATATTGTTGTTGTTATTGTTATTATAAATTATATAAATATATTTTAATGATTTAAATATATTTTATATTATTATTATTATTATTACTATAAGCTAGATGGATTATCATCATTATAATTTTGTATTAATATTGTTACTATTATAATTATTTCATAAAGAAAATAACCGTTTGGCATACCTTGAGTGGCAATGCCAGTGGTTTTAATGGAAGTGTTGATGTTTCCTAAAGGCATTCTGGGCAAATGGATCACCATGAGAGACTGGCTGGGGGGCATCTCTATTTGCCTGAGGCAAACATCCTGAGTCTCTCTCCGAACGTGTGCTATATGTGTTTTATAATAATAATGCATTACATTTATATAGCGCTTTTCTAGGTACTCAAAGCGCTTTAACATATGGAAGGGGGAATCTCCACAACCACCACCAATGTGCAGCATCCACCTGGATGATGCGACGGCAGCCATATTGCCCCAGAACGCTCACCATATACCATCTTATTGGTGAAGAGGATGAAGCCAATCAGTATATATAGGGATGATTAAGAGGCCATGATGGATAGAGGCCAGTGGGCAAATTTGGCCAGGATGCCGGGGTTACACCCCTACTCTTTTTCCGAAGGACATCCTGGGATTTTTAATGACCACAGAGAGTCAGGACCTCGGTTTAACGTCTCATCCGAAGGATCTGTTTCTTTTTCACATCAAACAGAAATAGACATGCCTCGAATAATGAACTTCATATGTACCATTCCCTTTTTAGAATCACAATGTGTTCAAATATTTATTTGCACGTGGCAATTATTGCACCGACATCTGTCATTAATGTTGTGCTCTTTCTCTTGCCTTGCAGGTCTGTATAACTCTGTAGATAGCTGGATGATTGTGCCCAATATCAAGCAGAATCACTACACAGTCCATGGCCTGCAGAGTGGCACCCGTTACATCTTTTTCGTCAAGGCTATCAACCAGGCAGGCAGCAGAAACAGTGAACCTGCTCGCCTCAAAACCAACAGTAAGTCCAGTGCGATGCAAGGATCAATAAACCTCATGCTAGTGGTCAATCGATATGGCTTTTTCAATAGCTGGTGTCAGTATCTAGAAAGTATTATGAATTATATATCCCCAAAATTAACATTTATTTTACACAACATTGAGTCAACATTTACTCAGAAATATCTAGCACTGCAGGGATGATGTATTTTTGTAGGCAACCCGGAAGTTATCATCACCCTTGTTCAAATTCTTTTTGGGATTATTGCAGAAAATGAGCTCTGTCACTGACAAAAGTTTAGGATTCTTACACGTATGATAATGTGCAAAAATGAACACAACTTCTATGAATTTTGAAGCCTAAATACAATCAGCAGAAATAAAAAGATAAAGTTTGGCTGTAAACAGACTACACCGCAATCACATGACTTCAGCATCCCCACCATCAAACTTCTGATAACTCTTTCAGTCTTTATTTAAAATCTACAAGTTGGACAGTTTGAGTTAGAATAGTTTGCAAGAGCAAAAATATAAACACACCAGGCTGTAAAAGTGGACTAGTGAATAGATGAGTTGAGTACAATCTACATAAAAGCTTTTAAAAAATCATGAGGGAGGTATTACTGATGTTTTTTATGTTGTAGAATAAAACATGAAATAAAACATCATGAGCTTGTTTTAACCACAGACCTTATTTCAGGCATTTAACCAAAAAACGATAAAAAAAAAACTCCAGATGTACAAAACGCAAACATAAAATTAGCTTTTATTGTACACATGTACTCAAGATTTGCAAAAAAAAAAAAATCTAATGGAAATATTCCCTCTGAACCCCAATTATTACAGGATATTTGTAGGGGAGAGTTACTGTATGAACTGACATAAATTATCTCAAATTATTGATAATTTGAGCGATAAATCAGGCATAACACACCCTTCAGCACCTCTTAGGTCTTATATCCAGAGTCCTAGTAGATATGGTGGTGGTACATCAGTGTAAGTGCAGCAGCTCTGTCATACTCAACCGCTAAATACCTTTATCGGTGTTCTATCTGCGACTAGCACCCGAGCATGCAAATAATGGGAACCATCAGTTGCTTTGTTGTCGAACCGCTGTGTGTGAGAGATAGAGAGATCTGGGAAAGCCCAGGTCCCTCACCTAAGCTGTCAGACGTTACCCAGCCTTCTCACAGCAAACTCAATCAAGAGACAGGGCAGCAGGTGACAGCATTCAGATGGGTTATTGCATCAGAGGCTCTCAGTGGCCTTGTGGAGAGAGTTTGAGAGAGAAATACAGGAATGTCTAGAGGAAACGGCAAACATTCCTCTCTCACTCATTTTCATTGTCTGTTTCTACCTCTTGATCCGCTCCTTTCTCATGGTTCTTCAAGCTTCTGTGAGAATACTGCAGCAGTGTATCTCTCTCTCTCTCTCTCTCTCTCTCTCTCTCTCTCTCTCTCTCTCTCTCTCTCTCTCTCTCTCTCTCTTCTATCACTCACCAACCAACAGTCTTTTTTGTTACTGTAATAATGCTATTTTAGACAGTGGTGCCATTAAATGTAATTTTCCCCCAGACACATACAAAGCTCCGGTGTCTGTATTGTGCTGTGAAAGCCTGTCCTATGAAAATGTAGGAAAGCGTACAGTATATGTTGCATTCACACACATAAATATTTGTGAGTTGTTTTTGAGTTTCCAAGAGAGAAAGGCTTTTTCCCATAATGCATAGGATCGTAGGATCATCTAAACTAAAGATGAATGTTATTTTATGATCATCTGTTTCCTAACTTGGCACATTAATTGCTCATTATTAAGTAGAACTAAACTACCATTAAATATTTTGTGTGGATAATATTTTTTGAATGCCTCTTGTGCTGACCAAGATGGCATTTATTTGATCAAAAATACAGTGAAACAGTAATATTGTGAAATATTCTTAAAATTGTAACATTTCTATTTTAATACCTTTTTAAAATGTATTTTATTTATCAGATATCAAAGCTGAATTTTTTAGCATCATTACTCCAGTCTTCAGTGTCCCATGATCCTTCAGAAATCATTCTGATATTCTAATTTGGTGCTCAAGAAACAAGAAAACAGTTGTGCTACTTATTATTTTTGTGGAAACCTTGATACCTTTTTTTTTTCAGTTTTCTTTGATGAATAGAAAGTTTCAAAGAATGGCATTTATTTGAGTGCAGATAAATGTTAATTTATAACATTTGCGGAATAAAAGTTAAATTATTCCTTTAAAAAGTCTTACTGATCCCAAACTTTTGAACATTATGTGCTTCTTAGATAATGCTACAATTGGGAAATGTGCCGTTTGAGACTAAGCACTATTTTTCTACTAAATGCTTTGGGAAGCCTAGCCAAAGTAGAACTTTCTCTCTTTGTAGTATGGTAGCATTGAAATTTTAAGTAGGAAATGTAAGGTTTGCTGTTTATTGTATTCACCATAGAAGACATTTTAACCCTTGCATCATCAAAGAAAGTCGTTTTCCACAGCTGTGCCTTCTGTTCATCTGCCTATATAAAGAAGGAAACTGTCTTTGGGCCAATTCTATGTTTCACGTTTTCTCTGGCACACGCATGCTTGCCATGCCTACTCGACCGTGAAAGTCCAGACACCTCCCCCCGTCTCAAGAGAAATGCTATTTAAAGACATTTACATAATCACTTCCTGTTTGATTCAGGAATTCAGAGTGAGAGTGTGCTCAACCCCCAGTTGAATCCTAGAGCTCAAGCTTGATCATCTACTATTAATTTCTCAGAAGCCTTTAAGTGGCGACTGTAATTTGCAAAGGCAGAGATGATGTAGAATTGATCGTATCACAGGGCCACTCGATTCTGATATGTACAAAGGCCAAAAATCAGGATCGCTTTAGCTTAAAATGCAGCATTCTTAATTTTTTATGTAATTATTTAATATTAATTAGGCAAGTGGACTGTGTGGTTATATCTTGTATAAGTAATGACATGTCAGTTCAAGTCAAATTTATTTGTATAGTGCTTTTCACAATACACATTGTTTCAGCTTTACAGAAAATCACAATGTTTATAATATCTTAATATCTTCTTGCCCTATATTCACAATTAGCAGATTAGAGCTGGGCAACAATATAGTTTTTGCAATGATACAAGCAATCATGCAGTTGAGATATATAGTTTGTCACCCTACACGTGTATATTGTGTGCTGATAAATTTGGACATATTTATATATCCAACTTTTGTACATATAAAGAGCTGGCCGATAATATAGTTATAATTTGTGACAAAATAAAAACAAATCAAGTTGAGATTTGCTATATAATATAGAGGCTATCACAGTAACAGTACATATACAGCATATTTAGCTGGAAATGCAATCTAAAATGTTTTATATGTTAAACCATGTAATATTTATTTCTGATAATCTAGTAACTACATTAAATAAAATAAATAAAAGTATCATACATATAATAATTTATTACAGGTATATATTTTTATATACCAGGGCTGTCACGCATTTGAAATTTTTATCAGATTAATTACATGATTTGCCGATTAATCGAATTAATTGCACATCAATTGTGGCTGTGTTAAAAGAGAAAAGCATCAAATAGACATTACAAAAAGTATAGAAGCAAAATTGATCTCACCATCATTCGAGTCTTTCTGTGATTACATGAAGAAACTGAAAAAACTGAGACAGACTAAATCCAGAAGAACTGCTGCAATGTCTCCAAGACGCTTGAAGAAAGCTTCCTGCAAAGCTACCTCAAAAACTATGTGCAAGTGTACCTGGGGAAAAAGCTGTTTTAAACGGACAGTATGGAATTTTTCGCCACTAGGGGTCGCTAACCTATTTACAATAACAAAGGCGTAGTTTGATGACGCAACATTTGCTAAGAATTATGGATCTTGTCGTCAACGTCAAGCCGACCGATCTAATAATGTTTATGGATGACTGAATACATCGATGCTTTTATAATGACTGTGATATGAAGCAGTTCCGGATTGCTAAGAGACAGGTATCAGCTCCACATATCCGCGATCTTTTTATATCCGCGAGTCCCGCGGATATAAAAGGAATATGGACATTTCATTCTACCGAACTACACGCAGAATTACTACTCACAGGTCAGTTTATTAGACAAATTAAACTTGTGAGGTAACGCAGCGCTGTTTCACTTGGTCTAACATTACATGTGTTAGTTTGTCTGTATGAGACTAGCAGTAAGCTCTAACATTTTATCATTGTTGAACTATATAACATTGATTAGTTTTATGTAAATGTGCTCACCTGTTTAATAAAGTACATGTAGAAGCGGTCGAAGTCTCGGACGTGGAGCTCTCGTTTATATACTGTCTATGGGAGCTCTAGGCATCTCGAAAACACCGCGCTGATATTGATTCTCATTTTAGTTCTCCTTTTGTATCCAAAGTCTGCTTGCCATGGTCCATAATGTTTGAACGAAACAACAACAGCGTGCAAATAGACATTGCGAACTACAAAGTTGTCCGCATCAGTCGCTTTGGTTACTATCAGAGGGCTCTGGTTCATAGCTCTGGTTGCTATGACAATACGAGCGGAAACCAGGGACAACGCGGATATGACGCCATTGACGGCGACAAAACGGAAATAAAGAAACGGGACGTTTCTCGAATTAAATTACAAATTTCTCCTGGTTTGAAAGTTGTTGGAAACAGTCGGGATAATGTAAGTACACAACTAAAAAAAAAATATAACATAGATATAGTGATTTTTGCTATTTTTAAAGCAAAAAAGTTACATATTGTGCCTTTAAATGCAAAGGGTGGTCACGGCAAATATTTATTTGATTTAGTTAATTGAAGTTAATTGATAAATAAAGTTGCTGCAGTTCTTCTCGATTTAGTCTGTCTCTGATTCTTCATGTAATCCCAGATGGACTCGATGATGGTGAGATCAGAGCTCCAAAAATACTAACATGCTAATAAGACTTTTGCATGTATGTGTGTATATATATATATATATATATATAATTTCATTTACTTGATTACTTGATTCGGAAATTGGACGTACACCAAAAGAAACCCTGAAAAATCATGTGAAATGAATAGAATTGAAGCAGTGTGTTTATGTGTGTGCTCCATCCACTGCGGTCATCCTTCCTCTTATTTACCATCCCTGCTCCTGCTTCTCCATCCCCCAGTCCATCACCGGGGTCTACGTGACTGTTCCTGAAGCGCAGCCATGCAGGCTTACAGAGCAACAACGGGAAGACATCAAATGGCTCTTTGCAAGTTGTGTTGAAATGAAAGTTAGTTTTTTTCCAGCTGAACTTTGGATGAGATAATATGTTCAAAAGGGGTTGCTGAGATCTATAATACAGGCAGCAGCAGGGGTCTGCATACAAACTCGAGTCTGGACACTCGGTCCTTCACTCTACATTCCCACTGATCTATTTTTTATTCCTCAAATGGACCCTCTTTCTTCTTGTGTTCTCTCTTCTGCTTTCTTAATGACATCATTATTCCAGATTATGGTCCATTTCGATGGCCATTCCATGTAGTGTTCAAACGTACTGTGACTTTCTATCCATAAAAGACTGAAATGTAACATGTGGCCACATTTACTGTTTTTTTGGTGAATTTTCGTAGGAGAAATCAAGTTATTTCAGTTGGAATCCATGCGGACAGGAATTGTAGGAGTTGTAGCTCACAAGTAAACCTTTGAGGAAGGCAGGATATTTTAAGCATAATGTAACATTTTGGTAATTCCCTTCTTTTTTTTTTTCTTTTTTTTTTTTTTTACTTCATTATGCAAAATAACAAGTGGCAGCTCAAGTTTTTTCAATTTTTCCAGAAGACTAGTTTTAATGTCATGTTTACTCTGCCCTGTGAAGGAAGAATTTTGAATGACAGAAACACTAAATAAGCGAGTGTGTGTTTGTTTGTTTGTGTGTGTGTGTGTGTGTGTGTAGAGTCACAGCTGTTTTCCTATAGGAGGCCTCTTCTGTTTAGTCAGAACTGCCATGGCTGGTGACCGTACATAAAGCCAATATGAGAAATATCACATGACAAGCAGCCCCAAGGGCAGCCATGTTTATTTGTTGTTAAAAGATCTCGGAATAATATTTACTCATCCTGCACAGCATAGACATCACTCAAGCTGTCAGCAGTCAGCCCTCCCCTGCAGAAAGCACATCCCAAGAGCAGGAGCACAGCCAAAAGTGAGGTCACACTGTGTGTAATGTGTATGTATGTATGTATGTATATATATATATATATATATATATATATATATATATATATATATATATATATATATATATATATATATATATATATATGTATAAGTATATAAAATGAAAACTGAAGTGAAAACTATCTCATTTAAGGTTCTGAAAAACACTGCAATACACTCTTTAATGTCATGGCCCCAGCTGACACTGCAAATTATGTTGTTGTCACATTTAGTGCATTACAAATAAACCTTTGAATATATGTGACAGGTGTCAGCGTCTGACTGCAGCTGTCATAAATCTAGTTGCTCTCACTCAGCGCCCCTCATTTTTGCTCATATATATGTATACATACACCGTCGTGAAAAAGAAAGTACACATTTTGAAATCTATGGTTTTATATATAAGGACATAATAAGAAATCATCGTCCTTGGCAGGTCTTAAAATTAGGTAAATACAACCTTAGATGAACAACAACACATAAAAGATTACAGATTACATGTCATTATTTATTTAACAAAAACTAGGCTAAAATGGAAAATCCATTTACTGCTTCCATAGGAATTGAGAGGGTAAGTAGCAGTCAATGTCTTTGATCATCAGTAAGGGTGACCAACTTTATAAAAGCAGAATTTTTGGCAGTTTGCTGGTCTAGAGCATTCAGGTGTGTGTTAACCTATGGTGTTAACACAATGCCAAGGAGGAAAGACATAGCAATGATCTTAGTGAAGCAATTGTTGCTGCCCATCAATTTAGCAAGGATTACAAGGCCATTTCCAAACCATTTGAAGTACATTATTCTACAGTAAGTTTTCACAAGTGTAAAACATTCAAGACAGTTGCCAATCTTTCTAGGAGTGGACGTCCCAGCAAATTCACCACAAGGTCAGATCGCGCAATGGTCAGAGAAATCGCAAAACACCCAAGAGCTACACCTCAGACTCTACAGGCCTCAGTTAATATTAAAAAATAAGAAAAAGAGGGGACTAGTATGGCTTTTTTGGAAGGGTTGCCAGGAAGAAGAAAAAAAGCCAGCGCTGCTTCTCTCTTCTCTCTAAAAATCAACATGGCAGCACGGCTTAGGTTTGCAAAGAACATGGAATATTCCAAAAAGAAAATCCAATGTTCAGTATAATTTCTAGTAGTTTAAGATTTAGTACTCGTTTTAAATAAAAATTATACAATAAAGACACCTGTTCAGACACCTGCACTGCACAATTATGCCATTTTACTCCTTTTTGTCTTAAAAGAGTAATCAGTTTTATATAGAAGGCAATAAGCATTTCATGGGATTCTCGCTTGTAGCCTGTGTGTGTGTGTGTGTGTGTGTGTGTGTGTGTGTGTGTGTGTGTGTGTGTGTGTGTGTGTGTGTGTGTGTGTGTGTGTGTGTGTGTGTGTGTGTGTGTGTGTGTGTGTGTGTGTGTGTGTGTGTGTGTGTGTGTGTGTGTGTGTGTGTGTGTGTGTGTGTGTGTGCACACATCTGCATCGCTTTTCCTAGTGCCCTCAAACACATGCTGTAAAATGGCATGACTGCATGAGTGTTGAGAATGGCTGCGCTCACAGCGATAAGCAGTTCAAAGACAAGAGCGTGTTAATGTAATTGGCTTCCAGCAGCATGTTGCCAGAACATTTCATATCTGGGTGCAGTAAACCTCACTCTGGGTTGAGATGATTGGTTTGTGGGCAGGGACACAGTGACAGCTGATTGTTTTCCTGCATTGTAAGTCATTACGCTGGGGATGGGAAGATTTAGACGTGCCAAAGTTAAATGTCGGGTCTGCGGGGTCACCTCTTCTTTTCAAGAAATATAAAACTCAAATCATATACTTGATTCAGTCTGTCTTTCACTCTCTCACACACACTGTGCCTTTTATCACAACCGCTCATCTCTTAATTAACCAGAAGAGCTAAAACTGACATTTAACAAATTTCATGAATTGGGAAATCCCAGCAGACCAGTGAGAGTTTCTCCTCACCAATCTCTATCCTCTCTGCTCCTCAGGTCAGCCTTTCAAACTGGACCCCAAAACGGCCCATAAGAAGCTGCGCCTCTCCAATGACTGTCTGACCATGGAGAAGGATGAAAGCTCCCTAAAGAAGAGTCACACTCCGGAACGGTTCAGTGGAACCGGATCCTACGGTGCCGCTGGCAACGTCTTCATCGACAGTGGCTGCCATTACTGGGAGGTTTTACTGGGAGCCTCCACATGGTAAGTGATTTCAAATTTTACAGGCTTGTAACACATGTAACTATTAACTTAATAGGAAGTTTCTGTTGTACTTGTATCCCGCTCCAGTCGATTAACACTTTCCATAGATCATTTTGCTATAAACAAACAATATAACAAATATTACAAATATAACAATATAACAAACAAATATTTTATTAGCCTGAAACTTACTCTGTCCTCTCCTTAAGCACACTATATAAGGCATTAAAAATGTTAACAGGCAAGTGGAATATGTATAATATAATATCTTAATTTAATGTTCCTCTGGGCAAGTTCAGATTACCGAGACATGCACAGTAAAAAGAGTACATTGTGCCCATCCAATTTGAACTTAAAAATCACACCTAGCTAATTTTTATTCATAAAGTTCACACTTTAATCAGACTGACTTCACAGACTCACCATTGCGTTATAATTTTCACCTTGTGCCTGTTGTACAATCGTTCTTACAAAAAATTTTTTGTTAGAACATTCAGTAACATTATTTGTATTATTGTTTTTGTATTCTAAATAAGGTATTTGTCTTTGAGACATCCCTACCAATCACTGACTGTCAGTTTCAGTGAAATTTTCACTTGGTGTATTAAAAACAATTAAATATTAAGTTAAGATATGGGAACCTGGGTCCCCTACACAGAAGGTGTCCCCTATACAAAAGTAAATAAAAAACATATAAAGTGTACTACTAAGAAAGCTTTCACAATGTGCATGTTTGCTAGCCTGGAAATCCAGACCCAAATCCGAAAGATTAAGGGTCTGGCATTGAGTAATGAAAATCGCCCCCAACTCGAGGGGCGGCACCAAGCATGCATTTGAAAATCTTACTGCACGCAATTGGATAACACTACGACCAATCACAACAATACACGGGGTGACGTATCCAGAGTCACCAGTGGGTTTTCGCTGAGCCCCATACACTTAGCTACCATTGGAGCTAACTGGTAGATTAGACTCTTGCCGTATCCGGTCGGCAAAACAGCAAAAACATCCTTCTTGCAAAGGAACAATTCGAGCGCCATCTTCTGTTCTTCTTTTAGATAAAAAGCCAAGTCTAACTCGTTCATTGTAGCAACCAAAGCCGTTTCAAAACACTGGTGTTCATCCATAGCCATCTTGCAATGTTTACTGATGACTTTGACGTTGCAGCACTGTTATCATCTGTTTAGCTCGCCTCATATCAGATAACCCGAGATGATTGGTGCAGCTCGGCTACAGGGGCATATTTAATGAGCATCATTACTCAATGCCAGAGTGACTTGCTGAGCAAATTCAACTTGTGCTCTCGCGAGAATTCTGGATTTTGTGTTTTTTTATTTGTATTATTTGGTGTTATTATGCACATCAGAGTGAACGACACTTGGATCCACTGTATGTGCGGCACATAAAGGCAGATTTCTGCTTCTTGCAAGCAAACTCTTTTCAGGAGAAGGCTGATTGCAAGCCATTCATTTGCCCCTCTTAACTCACTCTGCACGATTACACTACACGCTTACTCTCGCTCATATCCAAGTTGTTTTCTTGAACTAATGCCGTCAGGGCTTGACATTAACACCCGCCAAATGCGGGTGGATTTCTGTAGTGGTGTGTAACACAGTCACTCCTACTAGCCACTTTGGCGGTGGCTTGAATTTTATGTATTATATAATTTTTTTAAATTGTAGTCTTTTAAAAAGGGATCTGAAATAATAAACTAAGTGCACCGTAGTGTTGTTAAAAATATAGATTTGTTCACACAGATCGATACTGAAATATTTGAAATGCTTCCAATACTAATTGTTTGCAGAATAGATACACAATACAATTTCTCGCTCTCTCATGATCTCTACGACAGCTTGTTGACACACAAACCTGCCTCCCCTCACTTCTTTCATTCGCTCTGATGAATATTGTTGATTACAAGGCTTGAATTTCCATAATTTTACTCATTCCTGTAGATTTTGTGCTCACACCCAAAGTGTGCACACATAAAGCCGCATGTCACTACTAAATTGAGTAATTTTTTGCTGCTTATTGCGCTAAAACAGTCAAATACACACAAAATAATGTCAAAATGCCTGTCTTGGTGAGTATTCACGTAAACACAGTCAGTTATGTTTAAAGTGAAGGTAAACAGTTGAGAAAGAAAACTCAGACCACTTCCTACAGGTAGTGTCAGGTTCTGTACCCCGGTGCGCTTCCGCATCCACATGACGGCTTTCATATTACCAATTTTTCCATGAGAACTGTGCTCTGTTTCGAATAAAAACTGTATTCGAATATAATACGAATGTAGTAAATAATTTAACACCTGGAATGACGGCTATATAGTGTTTGCACGTGTCTCGACCGTTACAAATAAAACCACAATAAGCTCATGGAGCAAACTTGTCAATTATCTTGATGGATGACGCAGAGGAAACTTTGACCAATAAGAGGAAAGTTGTACTCGCATGTGACTTGCATAAAAACATTTTGGTACACTTTGAAAGCGAACCAAACCAAGAAGAAAATGCAACTTTGACTACGTTTACATGCAGCCAATAACCCGTTCAAAACCGGAATATTAGCAATAACCCGGTCGCGCACGGCCATGTAAACACCGGCAAAAACCCGAATATGCTCATATCCCGGTTTTTAAAAACCCGAATATGATCCCTGGGGTACCCCTTTTCTAACCCGAATATTTGGTCATGTAAACGTGTATCGGCATATCCCCATCAAAAGGAACATTGATTTGTGTTCTGCGCATGTTCTATTCGCAAGGAATCTTGGTCTTTTGAGTAGAGACGGCGCATACAAAAACCCGCGTGCAGTATACCTGAAGTAAACAAGAAGTAGAGGTAAACATGGCGAGACGCAGCACAGCACCACACTTTTGGAGCGAGGAGGAAAGCGCAAACAAAGGCGATCACTATCTGCCCCGAACTATTCATTATCCGCGTGCTGCTGCTGTTGTTGTTGTCTTTGGATACAGGAAGAAGAATCGGAAATTCTTAAGGTTGTCTGTACGTCCAGACGCTAACCGTGCGTCGCCGTTTACATCGGGATATTGCCAATTGATTACAAATTCCATGTATACAGGAGTAACTCTCTCTGCTCACGCATGTAAACGGGTTATTCCGAATGTTTCAGAAACCCAAATAGTGATCTTAACCCGACCATAACCCGAATATTGACAGCTTGTAAACGTAGTCACTGTAACAAATTAAGTCCCTGTTTCGGGAACAAAACAAATGATCTAGGTGTGTAAACACCCTAAACTGCCAGTGTGAAAACCCCTTAAGTTGTTAAAAACTGTTTCTTTATTCCTAAGGGACCAAGTGAGCCAGGACAACCACCCTAAAAAAAAGTATATCAAATGACTGCATTCTACATCTATTTCCCCTTCAGGTATGCGCTTGGTGTAGCCTACAAGTCAGCACCCAAAAACGAATGGAGCGGTAAAAACTCATCGTCATGGGTTTTCTCACGCTGCAACAACAACTTCCTGGTGCGGTACAACAACAAGGAGTCCATCGTGGAGGCTTCGCTACAGCTGCGCAGGGTGGGAGTGCTGCTGGACTACGACAACAACGCCCTGTCCTTCTACGATGCCATGAACTCCCAGCACATTTACACCTTTGACATTTCCTTCCTGCTTCCAGTGGCACCAACCTTCATGATCTGGAACAAATCGTTGATGATCATGTCAGGGCTGCCCGTGCCTGACTTCGTGGACTGCAGCGAGCAGCAGGAGGGCATCTGTCGCCAACAGGATTCACCCTATGTGTCTGGAATGAAGAGCTGCCACTGAGGCATCATGGGAGCTGATTATTCCAGAAGGTTTCCTTGCCCCTCTTCTTTTCCTGGTTTTCACAGCTGGGTTGAAGTTGGACCTTTAGTTGTCCCTGATAGTTCTAGTCACATAAATGAGCGGCTAGTGAGTGAATTATGAGCTCTCAGATTTAAAGAGCTGAAATGGGGGAAATTAAATTGTAAATTATTGATGATGAAACGTCAGTTTGCTTTTTGTCAGTTTTAATGTATCCCTAAAAGCACTTTTTAGAGTTGAATTTGTTGCCCCGTGTATAAAAAGACTTACTAACTTGCGACAGGGTTGGACTTCCTTTTGGACAGGAATATAATGGATTATATTAGGATGACAGATTGGTGTTTCTACTAAGGGTTGCATTTATTATCTGATGGGTCTATAACACTCTTTTCATATTCAGGGAGAAAAGATGATTCTTTGGTTTAAAAAATGTCTGGAGATAATGGCATGATATGTATTTCCTCTGTGATTTGTTCTCACTATCTCAGTTTTGTTTTTTTTGTTTTTTGTTTTTTTTGTGAAAAGCATGAGGCACAAGTTTCCCCAGGTGTTTTTAACATGTATCTTTAATAATTGATATATGATGTACCACAAAATCCCATCCGTGGAGGTGTTTGTCCATTGACACGCATTCAGATGCCATCAGGAACTGATGACCATAGTGCATATACAGTATATCACACATCCATTCATTCAGAAATATTTGAAAGATCATTTTGTTTCATCAGTTTAAGATTTGTAATGATTAGAATGATCGTCCAAAGCAAATACAGTTTAGTGGATTTATTTTCTCAATAGCTGTGATGAATCTTACATGATCATCCACATGTTCAGGGCTGTAATAAGGACACCCGGTTCTGGGTTCAGATAAAGACAATCACTTGAGCAAGTGCAGGCAAAAAATCCAAGTGTGTAGCAAGAGATCTTTGCAATAGCATGCTAAACTTGAGATACTTCCCTGAAAAAGTGGTTTGTATGCATTTGGGCCATTGTAAATATCCAGATTCGTACTACTGACGCTACTGTCCTACTGCAGGTTTTGCTTTTTGTCAGTAGGGTTTTCCTCTTTTCTCTGCTGAATGTACATGATTGCTTTGATTCTTTTTATCTTTCTGATTGAAAGCACAGAGCATTACCATCAGATCCACTTTGAAAGCACAGGAAGTATGTGGGTCCTCCTGGTACATCTTGAGAGCTTAACATCCTCTACAAAAATAGAGTGGGGATTCACTAAGAACAAGTTGCGTGCACTGATAGCATCGTTATTTGTGTTGGATAAGGACATAAAATAGATGTTTATTCAAAACAATCTCATAGCAGTTCCTAACTATTTTATATTTTGGCTATATTGGTGGCTAATTCGTATAATTTCGTGTGTTTTCGTATTTTCGCCTCACTGCAGGTTATGTTTCAAGGTGGGGTTAGGGGTGGACCTTCATAATATTTTTTATTTTATTTTTTTTTATTTTTTTTTAAAAATCATACGTTTCCGTACAGATCGCATTGTACGAATTCAAACGAAATCACCACCTTGTAAAATCGTTTTCTCATGAGATCGGGTCGCATTTACGTCACTCCCAACTGTTTTTCCAGCATCATCCTTCTCAGCATCGATCTGTAAAGTCACAAGACAAAGTTTAATCTGTGGCTGAAACGTGCATTAATGGTGTAGTTGAGCAATAAAGACCAGGCATGGCTTTTGTTAGCATTTATTATGATTTCTGGCCAATTGCATTAAGTTCTTGAGATAGGACTTAAGGCGGGCATACACTGTGCGATTTTCGTCCGATTTTGAGCCGAATTCTGACTAATGCGACTCTTTTTCGGGTCGGGCCGATTTTCCGCTTTGTCGTGTGTCGTTTTTGTGCCGTGTTCGTGCAGTGTACAGGGGGTTAACCTCTCCCGACCGTCAATCGGATGGTCGTATGAATTTCTGGCATGTCAGAACTTTTATCACACACTTGAAGCAAAGCTACGAACCGATTGCCCTAAACTCAGTGTTTTTCCCTGGCTGCGCCTGCGCGAAAACAGAATTTAACCATTTAATCTTTAATGCAGCAAGAAAGAAAACGAAAAGATGGAGAACTTTAGTTCTGTAACTATCAAACTAGCTACAAATTTCTGTTGATTACCTCCAGTTCGTGTTGCAAAATGGATAAACCATATTACCCACGTCTTCCAAAGCCACCTGCGATGTAGCCTATACCGTGCCTCTTTTATTAATTTGTTAAACAATGCTCATGTTAAACAAACTGTTTGTGAAATAAAGCTGTTTTTAATTTTCATTGATGACTGATTATTGCAGTGTTCGGACATATTATAGATTATTAAGAATTTTAATTATAGACCTATAATTCATTGTAATCGACCTATATGTTTTTAGACAATTTTCAATGAGGAGGAGTAAGCTTCTATCTAATCTTGGCACCATGTCGGTTATGCAGGGATGTGCTATAAATGCGTGGCAAATGAATTATAATAGCCTATAAATGTAATAATAAAAGTAGGCCTTCCCTTATAATAAAACAATAATACTAATAATAATTTAATACATACATTGGAAATGCTAAATCATCTTGATATTGATAGCTGATGCTTGTTTTGACAATATCTCTGGATACACGATATCACACGATACACGACAAGTCGCAGCTCGATGATCGGACCATATAGTGTGAGCACATGAAACGCGAGCTTTGGCTTTACATCGCATGCGATCTACTCGTTCAGTGTGAGTAGGTAACCTTGCTGAAATCGCACTGACATCGCACAGTGTATGCCCGCCTTTTAGGGGCCTCATATCTAAAACGTGCGTACGCACAGATTTGAACTTATGATCAGATTGAACGTGAACTTAAAATCCACGCGAACGTTCATATTTGTAAAAACAGTCTTTGACGTGGAAAAGTGCTTAGCGTAGCAGACGTACACACTTTTCCTTGTGGCAGAGAGTCGGAGAACTGCAGGTATTTGGAATTCTAAGCACTTCTTGTCGCTCGCGGTTCTCAAGTAAAGGATTTGGACGTTGACTGGTTCTCTTTTATATGTTAATGACATTAATTAGGTGCCGTTTACAAAGCGGAGAACGGAAACCATTCAGCTGCGCACAATTTCAAGATCATTTGCGATTTATGTATTTAACTTCTGGTAGAGAGGCGTAGGGGAGACTGGGGACGGTTGCAACACTTTTTGCATTTCTCTCAGTTACTCAGAGACTATTTGGATTAGACCTACCAAATGTGTATATAATAAACTTGCATCTGTCTGCTAATTACCCATACCATTTAAAGATGATTACATATGACATATCAGTTCACAGTATTTATTTGAATGGAAGAAGCCAGATGTTGCAACTGACCCCAACCCAGGGGACAGTTGCAACACAATCAGGGATGGTTGCAACATGATAAAAATACCTTAAATTTCACTAATTAACTTTAGCTTTTTGTCTCAATGAGCATAGAATTCTGAAAATGTTAACTGTTTTACTATAATATTATAGTATTATTTATTTATAAAATAATATTATTGCATTATTTATTTATTTAGTCATTTATCAAATAACAGTTATTGAGTTTTGTTTGTTTATGTGTAGAACATAAGCCTACATAGATTCAGTGTGCAGGTGTTACAGATGTTATTCAATCTCTCCATATTTCATTGTCGGACAAGAATAATTGAATAATTTGCAATGCAAAAAACTTTTATTAAACATGTATTTATTGTACAAAACTGCAACTGTTTTAACCCACCCACCCGTAAAGATTCATAAGTAAACGCACAACACCCCCCTCCCCCCAACAATTCTGCTGGCTCCCGGAAAGCCATTCCATCTACAATTCAGTCATTCAGAGTCACAGTTGTGGCATGTGTAAAAATCTCCTCCACCTGTGCAATCTTTATGTGCCCAGGACTTGCACATCCAGCACTGCAGCCATACTTCCCTGGATTTCGAGTAGCTTTCCAGGCACACAATGCAGATGTCTTCTTCCTCTTCAGAGTCATAATCTTCTCTCTCTTTTTTTGGCTGCTTTTTGGTTTTCTTTATACTTTTCTTTGTGGTTTTCTTTTCTCAGATTCTTTTCTTTGCCTTCTGCTGCAGAGTTTTTTTTGTTTTGTTTTTCTATTTCTAATGCTTCCTTCACATGAGTGTCTGTAAGAATGGCAATGGAGCATCGTTTCCTGCCTTTTGCACACTTTTTTCTGGCTCCTGCTTTGGGATGTGACCGGATAGCTTCTGGTGAGAAGTCTTCTGTACCCATCCCAGAGGTTGATGGTCTTGAGGGAGATGCACAGAAGGAAGGTGGCCCTGTCAGAGGAGGTGGCCCTGTTGGAGGAGGCACAGCGGAAGGTGGAAGAGGACGGTCAGTGACCAGGGATGGTGCAAATTCACATTCCTGGAATATCTCCCTATTAAACGGCCAAATCCCTGTGCATCTAAATCCTGCCTGCCCATTTGTGGGAGGATAGAAGGACAATGCGTTGGCTGCGGCAGAAGTTGATGCCTTCCACAGACAGTTGCGAGGGGTGTCAAGAATTAAAAGAACTTTGGACTCTGAAGAGCTCTTTGTATGAAACTGGAAGTGCTTCAATTATACCAGGAAATCAGCATCTTGCATCCACCCTGATGCGTTGGCTGTCCCAATGCAGCCAGGTGGGCCATCCTGGATGAAATGAGGTTTAAAGTGCACTTGCGAGAAAAATGAACATCAGTGGTATGGTGTTCCCAAGTGCATTGATTCCACAGGCTAGTGTGATGAGTGTGCCTCTTTCTGCCGAGATGGCTGCACCAACTTGCCTTTCACCACGTCTTGCCACAACCCTTTCGGGATTTTGGACCGTCGTTATCCCTGTTTCGTCTATGTTCCACACGTTTTGTGGTTCAACCTTGTGTTTGTCCAAAACCTTGCTCAAATTGTCGAAGAAGTTGTTAACATTCGTTCGATTAAAATTAGTTTTTCTCGCATATTTATCTTACCTCTTTGGGATTTAACCCATCGTACAAGTCAGCTGCCCTTTTTAAATACTCTCTGATGCTCCTCTCTTGGTCCTCTGAGAACACTTTTCTGCTGGTCCAGTACCCTGCTCTCGGTAACTGATCCGATCCCTCGCCTGTAAGTCTCTCTCTTCTTTTATTGAATCGGAATAAGGTGGTGTGACAGATGGCGAAGTCCTTGGCCACTGCCCTGACTGTCCTGCCCTCATCCCTGATTACGTCTGATGCTCCTTCCAAAATATTGAGGGGAACCCCTCTGTTAGTAACCCTCTTCCTCACTCTTGGCATACTGAAAACAAACAGAATAAAACTATCCTTCTTACTATCCTTTTATGTACCCCACAATGACTTGTTTATGTTGAAAAATACTGTTGTGTGGTCTGTTTTGATATGGCTGTTTAGCTTGGGGACAGTTGCAACCGTCCCCAACCCTATCAGCCATAACAGAACATCATGTGCTAGTTAGACACACTGACCTTGACACATGCTAACCATGTCACTTAGAAATCAACAAAACAATAATTCAAACTAAGTTTTGATTAATTCATACAAAAGGTCAGTACAGTATGACAAAAATCCAGCTCATGAAAAATGTTACTTTCATACAATAAATGCAGCAGCAGATGTTGAATATGTCTTCTGTCTTCTTGGTGGGGGGAGGGTCTAACTGTGCATGTGTCATCACTCTAGCATGTTTCTGATTGGAGGAATAAGACTTGTTGCAACTGTCCCCCGTCTCCCCTACACACGTTTTTTATACATTCATTCTCTGAATCACACGTAAACACATTTTAGGAATTATCGTAAGATCAAATGTAGGACGGTTTCTACGCAACATTTTATAAATGAGGCTCTAGGTCTCAAACCCATTTCTACTTGATCATTTTGTTCTTAAATCCACTTTGTCTTGGTCTCGGGCAATAAATAAATAGACAGACAGCATAATGAGACACTTTTTAGGCTGATGGAGTTCTACACTGCTGAAAGTGCAAACAGTATGAGAGATGTGTGACAGCGACGTCAAATCATTGTCAGTGTGTTTCCTGTATGAGCACAAACCTGAGATGTCCACTACTGCACTGTCCCTCCCTCTGAGTCTCTCTCAGTTCATTCAGTCACACTGTTGTCAGTTCTGTTGACACTGTCAATGCAGCAGCCGCTGTCACATGTCTCGGTCCTACATTCTCGAGTGCAACCCTGCATGCTAAAAAGAGCAAGATGACATGTATTGCAGGAAGTCTTCAACAGTTCCGCGCATCATTAGTGATATCCATAGGCAAATCTTGAGGAATTGTTTTGAGATTTGCAGGTCAGGTCACTAATGTAAAAGCTCAATTTCAGGCTTTTCAGGGGCTAAAAGATGAGAAGCTTGAAATCAGAGTCGATCTCTGATCTAGTTTGATCCACATGATCTATTTGTTCAAGTGCGATTCACCGGGTCACTGCATGACGATCTGGTCCGGCTCGAAGCATTTCCTGTGATATTCTCTGCTGTTTTATATAAACATTTTTTATTGGAAATGTCCAGGAAAGATATTGTTATGGCATATCAGGTTTCCAGTTAGCCGTGCTTTTCTTTGCATTTAAGACTAATTAACTAATTACATTTGTTTTCAAGCAATTGTTTTTACATTTCTGAACAAAGAAAAACTAAAAAAATGAAAGAACCGAATCCTCTTCTTTGATATTTCAGTCTTTATTACGTGTTCAAGCAGATGTGTGTTCATCAACATAATGCTCCTGTTTCAATAGATATAACTTAGCAAAAAAAAAAAAGAATGTAAATCATAGGAGGAAATATATATTATATAAAAATTGTATAATATACAAAAAAGTATATATATGAACTATTGTTATTTATGTGAGTCCAAATAAAAGTCTGATCCCAAATGCGTGTATTGTTGCATCATTGTCCTATTTTTCTGAACATTGTGTTGTAGGAGGAGGTTAGTAAATGCCCATTTAGTTATGAGCAAGAGCAGATAGAAGACTCAGTGCACACAGTCATATAATAAGGCATTGCTTATGTTCCTCAGCTGTATATCTGGCACGAGCAAGGGTTCCACACACAGGATGATTGACACAAAGGTCACAATAACAAGCTTTTGCACTATAAGCCTAAATTATAGTCACATTTTAAGCATGGATAAATGCCATTGTATTAGGCAACATAATAATAATTAATGATTATTATTTATTAATAATAACTTTAAAAAAATTTATTTACCAAGAATACATAGTAAAACTATACAACATACTGTTATTATTTATATTAAATTATAATATCGGTTACACTTTATTTGAAGGTGTCCAGGTTACAGTGTAATTATACAATTAAGTTCTGAGTAATAATAATTAACTACATGTACTTACTGTAAAGTTAGGACAAGGGTGTGGTTTAGGGGTAGTTGCATTTAATTATGCATAATTTACAGTTATTACTGTAGTAACTACATGCAACGTGTAACAATGGCACTGTAAAATAAAAAATTTTACAATATGATCTAATAATTTATATTTATTCTCAGATATATGCTCAATATGGAAGGGTAAATCAACAAAATCCAATTATTGGAAAAAATAAAATTGCTTAAAACGTTTTAAAACTGTTCTTGCCTTAACCCGCATAATAACAGGAAGCCTTTTAATCACCTTAATCACATTGATTTATATTTTGAAAGAAAGGTTGGGACAGATATAGCAAGAGAAGTTGCAGTTTTACATCAATCGTCCTTGCTTGTTGTATGTCCGTAAACAGAGGGAAAAACGGTGGCAGATAATGCTACTTGCTTGCTCAGATTATCTATTTTTTGGGATAAATGCTTGTATTGACTATGGACTTTAATCTTACTGTCAGTGAGATTGCTTGTTCTAGGTTTAGCTAGTCAGATCAGTCTTATCCGCTTCAGAGTGCCTGCACACAACAGGCCTAAAAAATGGCAAAGCTCGGCATGTTCTGATTTTGCCGGGTTAGACGCGTTCCTGGGTCAACATATTTTGTTGATCCTGGAAAAACATTCCTGTACAAAAATGTAATGCTAACCATATCCCTACCCTTAAACCGTTACCTAACCCTACACATAAGTTATCCCTAAAATCAGATTTTGTAAAATGTTTGCAACTGCTATTTTTCCACTTGATTAATTACTAAATTACTTGTGTAATATGTTACAACAGAACATACATTTAAAAGTTTATTTTAAAGTGCAAGCTATTGAAAATCGAAGTGTGTAAATAAGGCTATATATTTTTTTACATTGCATTTTTACAACAGTATGTTGTAAGCGTGTCCCATTAAGTAATCAAAAGTGCAGTTGTGGTAGCACATATTAATGCCTTATTCTCCATGACCATATTCTACATCCCTTAATCCTACCCAGTACCTAAACTTAACCACTACACTACAAAAACTACCTTACTAACTATTAATAAGAAGTAAATTAGGAGTTTATTGAGGCAAAAGTGAATACGTGTTCCCCAAACTAAAGTGTGACTGATTGTTCATAGTTAAAGGTAGGGTAGGGAATTTTCAGAGAGGCTAGCAATAGCAAGCTAGCTTTGAAAGCATAAGATCCCACCCTTCCTAGAGAGCGTCTCTAAATCCACGCCTCCTTCAATACACATGAACGCACCGCAGGGAGCACAAAAGTGTCACGAGAGACGGCGTTTAACTATGTCTCAAAGCACATAACATTACAATAATAATGAACATAAACAACTAAAAGAGCACTGACCTTTACCACCTGACTGCTGCAGATTCATTTCGGTATTGATAGTGTTGCCATTGAAGCGCATCATTTCGAGTCAAAAACCGCTCTGAGTAACGTCACAGGTTTCACAGGCGGCTGCTGTTTCGGTTGCATTGCTCTGTGACTGACGTCTGTCTAACTCAGCATAACATGAGACACACTACGGAGGTATGAAAATACATACGCTGACAGACAGGTAGGACATCGTATCCTTGCATTCAGACCTAGGACAATGATTGGATGAACATTTTATGGTCCTACACCTTTCACAGACGATATATATATACATATAAATACATTTAGACCACTTAACTTAGTGATTGCTATCAGGATGTGAAGAGACTTTCTACCAGCATAGCAAAAAAAATAAAAATCTGGAACAAATAGTCTACCCTGCCTTTAATGTAATGAACTTTACTTGTGGTTAATCTCTACTAGGACACCTGAGTGAACTAGTTTAATATGAAAATCACCTTCAAACCAAGCTAAAAAAAAAAAATGAAAAAAGGCTAAATATCACAATTGACAATCAATGATCCAATCGATTCCTGATGGACAAACTCAAGTGCCGCCCTACATTTTTTTTCTTGTTTGAGAGGCAATTTCACTTGGATCAGAATACGGAAGAAAAGACGACAAATTCAGTGCGACTTTAAGTATTTAAATACTTTTTGGGGCTACTAGAGGTCATGGGATGTGACGTGGCCATTACAGCAGAACATACTGAGACAATATATATTGCTTGTTCTAGTATCATGATTAGGATGAATGTTTCCCCAAAGTGAAATGTACCTTTTATTTAACTAAAGCTGCTGCGTCTGTCTGTTCCCTTCAGTGTAATTGAAGACAGAGTTTCTGCTACAGTGCTTCAGTATCTTGGTTGAGTCCTGCACTAGTACAGTCACAGCGGAGGCAGTGATTACGGTCCTCTGCGATAATGACTCTTATCACAGACTCCATGTGTGAGCATGGAAATCAGGCCCAATTTGAAGAGCTCACCCCAGCCTGCTCTTCAGTACAACACAAGACCTTCAATTGCTTTGCCACTACGGCTGCAAAGACTCCAGATTGAAATATTCAGTTTCAGTGACAGTGAATGCGTCAAAATGTCAGCAGAAATTGTAGAAGATTAAAATGTGTGAACGAAAGCTTCTGGCTGGCATGTGCCAGATTGTTGTGTTGAACGTGTGATTTGTTTAGCTGGCTGTATGCAGCGCAGGCTTAGCTTCACATTGATCGAGGAATAGATCTCAGGTTAATCTTGCTCTGTGTTCAGTGAGGCATTATTTTTTTGTATAGGCTTTATTCCTTTCCCCCGAATACTGTGAGATGTCCTGTTTAGTCTGCTAGTAAAGTTTTTTGCTTTTTTTGTGTTGACTGAAACGTTTCTTCAAATAGACAACAACTAGTTGTATTCAAATACAATCTACTCTGAAATGATTGATAGTCATAATTGACTATAAAAGTTCAGAAGGGAGGGTAATTTGATTGATTTGTAATATAAAGAAAGGTCTTTCATGCAAAAACTTGCAAAAACACTGTACTTTGGATGTATAAATGAAATAATAAAGAATAAAAAAGTAATTGCTTGGTAATTGAGTAAAAGGAAACTTGGTAATTGAGTAAAAGTATTAATTTTCAGTAGGTTCTATGTAATGTAAATTCAAAATTCCCAGATAATTTTCAAACAGGGGCATGCACGGACCCCCTAGTATTTATTTTTATTAACCATAAAAATAAATGTGCTGTATTTTCAATGGGGTGCACAGAACATTTTAGAAAAACATTTTAATGTTTGCACATTGTTTATTTATTTATTTATCGGCTATCGAAATGAACATGTTGTTCACTTAAAGTTTTTTTTTTATTATAATATTAATTAAATGTTTAACATAGTAATTTAACAAATAACTGACACTATACTTATTCATTATGTTTTCTTAAAAAATGGCCTCAAATCATGAGATTAAATGTAATTATTTTTATTCTATTGACAGACCCAGGTTTTAACAGAAATAATACAAAATATCTGCAAATAGTTTATATATATATATATATATATATATATACATACACTCACCTAAAGGATTATTAGGAACACCTGTTCAATTTCTCATTAATGCAATTATCTAATCAACCAATCACATGGCAGTTGCTTCAATGCATTTAGGGGTGTGGTCCTGGTCAAGACAATCTCCTGAACTCCAAACTGAATGTCAGAATGGGAAAGAAAGGTGATTTAAGCAATTTTGAGCGTGGCATGGTTGTTGGTGCCAGACGGGCCGGTCTGAGTATTTCACAATCTACTCAGTTACTGGGATTTTCACGCACAACCATTTCTAGGGTTTACAAAGAATGGTGTGAAAAGGGAAAAACATCCAGTATGCGGCAGTCCTGTGGGCGAAAATGCCTTGTTGATGCCAGAGGTCAGAGGAGAATGGGCCGACTGATTCAAGCTGATAGAAGAGCAACTTTGACTGAAATAACCACTCGTTACAACCGAGGTATGCAGCAAAGCATTTGTGAAGCCACAACACGCACAACCTTGAGGCGGATGGGCTACAACAGCAGAAGACCCCACCGGGTACCACTCATCTCCACTACAAATAGGAAAAAGAGGCTACAATTTGCACGAGCTCACCAAAATTGGACAGTTGAAGACTGGAAAAATGTTGCCTGGTCTGATGAGTCTCGATTTCTGTTGAGACATTCAGATGGTAGAGTCAGAATTTGGCGTAAACAGAATGAGAACATCAGACATCCCAAGTCTCCCGGAAGTTCCGGGAGTCTCCCGCATATTGATAGCGGCTCCCTGATGCCCACAAATCAGTTAAAATCTCCCGGAATGGCAGAGAGAGGGAGCGAGAGACCTTGCGTGTGTGTGCTAGTGTGCGTGTGTGCCTCGGGATTTTATCTCTACTCTCGAACCGAATTCATCAGCAACCCCCCCGTTTGCGATTTGTCGAACCGAATTCATCAGACTCTGATAACCGAGGCACTCCTTGATTAAAATGTCTTTATTACAAAAATGACATGTCCTAACTGGACAACTTTAAAAAGCCCTATATAGTTTTGGTTGTGGTTTATTATATATTTATATTTTCCAAATATTTTAATCTTTTTTTATTTTAGTTTTTTTTGTAAATCTTTGTATTTTATTTATAGTTTTGGCTTTAGTACAATATAAACAAATACAATTTCTTACTATTTTTTCCACACAGTATAAATGGGTCTTTACATGAAACTGCAGTAAACACTTTAAACTGAAGTTGTGAATCACATCATAGCCTCAACAAGTCTTGTCGATCAAGCTCTTCAGTGCCAGTGATAATGAGTCTTATATGTACCCAATAGCTAAATGTAACGTTAATTCCCACTTAGCTTCATCACCTAGTCTGCAGTCAAACACCCTCTAATTACCATCTTAATTACACAAGTAATTAGAGGATCCAGAATGACTTGTTATATCATTCGTCACCTTGTCTCGGTGATGTAAAACAACAAATTAATTAGATCTGCCTGAAAGTGCATTTTAGCATCACTCTTATGTGTCACAGTGGCACTTTGTCAGGATAAATGAATATCAGACTGAAGCGTTCTAATTATGAACGCAGGGTGAAAAGTTCTCTTGGTGACCCTGAAATGACATTTAAATGCTACAGATAAAGCCTCCAGTAGCAATAACATGTTAGCGCAACACAATAGCTGGCATATTTCCAGCTCACCTGACCTTGCACTCTCTAAAATCTCTTTAATTCACTAAGTTCTGTTGAAAACCGGCAGCATTATTCATTGCATGAAGGTGTTCCGTTGGTAGCATTATTCAGTGTTGTAGTGGAGTTTTTAGGCTGAATGTAATGAGGCTCTGGCTGATGGCTCATGAACACCTGCGGCAGCTGCATACCTGATGACTCTCTGACACCTTCATAACATCCCCAAATCAGCCCACTTTAGTCCCATCTGTTCCACTCATAACTGTCCCACTGTACCACCTTCAACAACCCCACCTCCACATTACCAGCTGCTGCTCAATATCAGGGAAATTTATGGAAAGAAATCGAATAGATGTGCAAAAATAATTAGCTTAAAGGAACAGTTCACCTAAACACTGAAAATGATGTCATCATTTACTCACCCTCATGTTGTTCCAAAATTTTACAGGATCAAATTTAGACCTTATGACTCTAATATGTAACCTTATGACTATCTATCTATCTATCTATCTATCTATCTATCTATCTATCTATCTATCTATCTATCTATCTATCTATCTATCTATCTATCTGTCTATCTGTCTGTATGTCTGTCTGTCTGTCTGTCTGTCTATCTATCTATCTGTCTGTCTGTCTGTCTGTCTGTCTGTCTGTCTATCTATCTATCTGCATATCTATCTATCTATCTGTCTGTGTCTGTCTGTCTGTCTGTCTGTCTGTCATCTATCTATCTGTCTGTCTATCTATCTGCATATCTATCTATCTATCTATCTATCTATCTATCTGTCTGTATGTATGTCTGTCTGTCTGTCTGCCTGCCTATCTATCTATCTATCTATCTATCTATCTATCTATCTATCTATCTATCTATCTATCTATCTATCTATCTATCTATCTATCTATCTATCTGTCTATCTGTCTATCTGTCTGTCTGTCTGCCTATCTATTTATCTGTCTGTCTGTCTGTCATCTATCTGTGTGTGTGTGTGTGTGTGTGTGTGTGTGTGTGTGTGTGTGTGTGTGTGTGTGTGTGTGTGTGTGTGTGTGTGTGTGTGTGTGTGTGTGTGTGTGTGTGTTATGTGTGTGTGTGTGTCTGTCTGTCTGCCTATCTATCTATCTGTCTATCTATCTGTCTATCTATCTATCTATCTATATGTCTGTCTGTCATCTATCTGTCTGTCTGTCTGTCTGTCTGTCATCTACACTCACCTAAAGGATTATTAGAAACACCTGTTCAATTTCTCATTAATGCAATTATCTAATCAACCAATCACATGGCAGTTGCTTCAATGCATTTAGGTGTGTGGTCCTGGTCAAGACAATCTCCTGAACTCCAAACTGAATGTCAGAATGGGAAAGAAAGGTGATTTAATCAATTTTGAGCGTGGCATGGTTGTTGGTGCCAGACGGGCCGGTCTGAGTATTTCACAATCTGCTCAGTTATTGGGATTTTCACGCACAACCATTTCTAGGGTTTACAAAGAATGGTGTGAAAAGGGAAAAACATCCAGTATGCGGCAGTCCTGTGGGCGAAAATGCCTTGTTGATGCTAGAGGTCAGAGGAGAATGGGCCGACTGATTCAAGCTGATAGAAGAGCAACTTTGACTTAAATAACCACTCGTTACAACCGAGGTATGCAGCAAAGCATTTGTGAAGCCACAACACGCACAGCCTTCAGGCGGATGGGCTACAACAGCAGAAGACCCCACCGGGTACCACTCATCTCCACTACAAATAGGAAAAAGAGGCTACAATTTGCACGAGCTCACCAAAATTGGACAGTTGAAGACTGGAAAAATGTTGCCTGGTCTGATGAGTCTCGATTTCTGTTGAGACATTCAGATGGTAGAGTCAGAATTTGGCGTAAACAGAATGAGAACATGGATCCATCATGCCTTGTTACCACTGTGCAGGCTGGTGGTGGTGGTGTAATGGTGTGGGGGATGTTTTCTTGGCACACTTTAGGCCCCTTAGTGCCAATTGGGCATCGTTTAAATGCCACGGCCTACCTGAGCATTGTTTCTGACCATGTCCATCCCTTTATGACCACCATTTACCCATCCTCTGATGGCTACTTCCAGCAGGATAATGCACCATGTCACAAAGCTCGAATCATTTCAAATTGGTTTCTTGAACATGACAATGAGTTCACTGTACTAAAATGGCCCCCACAGTCACCAGATCTCAACCCAATAGAGCATCTTTTGGATGTGGTGGAACGGGAGCTTCGTGCCCTAGATGTGCATCCCACAAATCTCCATCAAATGCAAGATGCTATCCTATCAATATGGGCCAACATTTCTAAAGAATGCTTTCAGCACCTTGTTGAATCAATGCCACGTAGAATTAAGGCAGTTCTGAAGGCGAAAGGGGGTCAAACACAGTATTAGTATGGTGTTCCTAATAATCCTTTAGGTGAGTGTATATGTCTGTGTGTGTGTGTGTGTGTGTGTGTGTGTGTGTGTGTGTGTGTGTGTGTGTGTGTGTGTGTGTGTGTGTGTGTGTGTGTGTGTGTGTGTGTGTGTGTGTGTCTGTCTGTCTGTCATCTATCTGTCATCTATCTGTCTGTCTGTCTGTCTGTCTGTCTGTCTGTCTGTCTGTCTGTCTGCCTATCTATCTATCTATCTATCTGTCTGTCTGTCTGTCTGTCTGTCATATATCTGTCTGTCTGTCTGCCTATCTATCTATCTGTCTGTCTGTCTGTCTGTCTGTCATCTATCTGTCTATCTATCTATCTATCTACCTATCTGTCTGTCTGTCTGTCATCTATCTATCTGTCTATCTATCTATCTATCTATCTATATATATATATATATATATCTGCATATCTATCTATCTATCTGTCTGTCTGTCTGTCTGTCTATCTGTCTATCTGTCTGTCTGACTGTCTGTCTGTCTGTCTGTCATCTATCTGTCTGTCTATCTATCTGCATATCTATCTATCTATCTGTCTATCTATCTATCTATCTGTCTGTCTGTCTGTCTGTCTGTCTGTCATCTATCTGTCTGTCTGTCTGTCTGTTTGTCATCTGTCTGTCTGTCATCTATCTGTCTGTCTATCTATCTGCATATCTATCTATCTGTCTGTCTATCTATCTATCTATCTGTATGTCTGTCTGTCTGTCTGTCTGTCTGTATGGATGTCTGTCTGTCTGCCTATCTATCTATTTATCTGTCTGTCTGTCTGTCATCTATCTGTGTGTGTGTGTGTGTGTGTGTGTGTGTGTGTGTGTGTGTGTGTGTGTGTGTGTGTGTGTGTGTGTGTGTGTGTGTGTGTGTCTGTCTGTCTGTCTGTCTGTCTGTCTGTCTGCCTATCTATCTATCTGTCTATCTATCTGTCTGTCTGTCTCTCTGCCTATCTATCTATATATCTATCTATCTATCTATCTAGTCTGTCTGTCTGTCTGTCTGTCGATCTAAAAACAACATAAGATGAAATTGAAATTACAACCTGTATATGTAATTTTCTTTTTATCAATATCATATGGCAGAAGGTTTTGAATGCATGGTAAAAAAACAAAAAAA
The DNA here is from genome assembly GCA_021554675.1 of Leuciscus idus. Taxonomy (NCBI): domain Eukaryota; kingdom Metazoa; phylum Chordata; class Actinopteri; order Cypriniformes; family Leuciscidae; genus Leuciscus; species Leuciscus idus. The sequence goes on from CM038633.1 coordinate 18,095,409, forward strand.
AAACAAGCTCCAACTGGGCAGCGACCACTGAAAACAGGGACAACTGGTCACCATATTAAATAGTCATTAGCATTAGCATGCTTCACTGTTCACATTAAATCATAACAAAGCCATTTCTGGCTTGTGCATTCAGACTTTACTGCAGAGAATGTAAAAAATGGACAGTATTATAATACAGCTGCCGGATGGCCTATTTTTTAAATTCATGCATTATTGATCACCCTTCTTCACAATATATTAATGCTATACCTTTCCAATCAGTCTTGCACAAGAAAATGTATCATACTTGGAGGTGAGGAGGAGCAGCGATAGAGTACCTCCTATCTTTTAGAAATAGCACACTGGGCCGGAGGCATGGCGTCCAGCCAACTGACTGATGAAGCGGCGCTCTAAGTCCTGCGCAATGAGGATCTAAGCAGGCAGTAGATCATTACTTTCCTGGGCCCAATCGAGATTAATCTCACAAGCAGCCATCAATCACACCGGTCGCGCATGTATCCCTTAGCCTCGGGGCTTTATGGTAGTGTCTGACAGAGAGTGATGTACCTGTGATTCTGCGAGATCTCAGCACACCTCTGGAGGTACAGGACCTCTGACATGCTCAAGGAACTGGTCATCGGCGTGAATGTGTGGTCATAGATCTCCAGCTGATTGATGCTGCAATACAGTTGATATCAGCTAAGGGTGAGTGAGCTTTATCTGACCCTTTCTCAGTGTAAGACCCTCGGTGGCCATTCATTTTACACAACCTCGACTATACTGTGAGACTTTTTCTTCTGCAATATATTCTGTTTGTATCGACCAGTCAGATCCAGCTGAGAAGAAAAGTTGCTCCCTGTGTTGTCAGACCCACAATTGACTTTCACTTAAAAACAAAAAGAGATGGTAACAGTCGCGTTCTAAATTCCAGTCCCAGGGGAATCTGTTCTGAATCTGCGCATTCTGTTATTCTGGGATCTGTGTCTCCTTACAGTGCTTTCTGTCCTTTAACCACAGGATGTAGAGACAGAAACTTACTTAACACTCAGGTTATGTTGAGATTGGTGTTGTTATTGAAATGTATATTATTGGTGTTGAAAAATATATTATTGGTTGCAAATGAAATTTATGTTATTGGTGTGCTTGCCCAGGCAAAATTCATTGCCATGCAATTGCAAAGGTTATTTTAGTTACAGAATATGGATGGTTGTTTAGAAGCAGTTCACTCAGTTCATTGGTTGCATTTTACATTTTGGTAAAACTGTATATATATATATATATATATATATATATATATATATATATATATATATATATATATATATATATATATATATACAGCCATACAATTTTTTTTACCAAATGCTACATATAACAGTTCTACAATAAAGTATGTATTTTCACTATATAAATAAAATATTAGTGTTTATAACTTTCATTTTTTATGTATGTCGTGAAAATCAGTTTCCACCAAGAAATTCTGACAAAATACAGTTTAACTCATAAAATAGTGAACATACCCACAGTGGTAAAAACGGTAAAAACAGAATGGGAGAAGTAAGTTAAAGACCGGAAAATAGTGCACTAGGTCCAAAGAGTCTAAAACTTGATTTATTTTTATTGTTTACATATTTGTACAGACAAAAAACTAATTGTAAATGACTTGAAGAAGTTTTGCCATGACTAAAACTCACCATCGCACTACAGCATCCTTCTCTAATAATATCAGTTATTATGATTATAATGTCAATGTAGACAGCACTGTTTAACTGAATTATCCAAAAACAATTCCTGAAAGTGGTGGGAGGAAATACATGTTGTAGAGATGGATGCAGATAGCATAAGCCTTTGAGACGTGATCTCTTGGGTAAGAGCTAGCGATGGTAATTTGACTGTCAGTCGATTAATGAATGAAATACAGCACCTGAGCTCTTTGATCTCGGAGCGCATGTTCTGCGTAAACACCTCTCCAAATATACCACTTCGTCCTTCTGGGAATGATTTTCCTGTGTCCTCGCTAGTTTTGTCTAACCCTTTGATATTTAATCGAATCAGTCTTTCATGTGGATAAAGAAAGATTAACTACAGATTTATTCAGGGCAACAGTGTTTGCCTAATTAGTTCAGGCGCTCATAATAAACTGGATGAACAACCTTGACTTATATGCTTCTAGATTTCCGCTTCGAAAGCCGTTACAGGATTCTGGAAAAAGCAGCTTGAGTGGCTTGAAGCTTATTACTGCCATGCCCCATTTTTCAGGCCATTTAGACATGAGTGTTTACAGTTGTTCATCTCTGATTAGTGCCTGTTTCAAGAGCTTTGGTTGGGTACGACAATCCTGAATGTGCCCAACACATGATGGACTTCTGCAGGAAAAAGGCAATGAAATGTATATTACTGGTGTGCTTGTCCAGGCAAAAGTCATTGTCATGCATTTTTAATGGTTATTTTAGTTACAGAATTTTTGGAGGTAATTTACCTTAAATTACACAGCATCATTTGAGCCACTGGTCTGTAAAATAACTGATGTAGTCGCTACTGAAAGTATATGTCAGAGTAATGGTTCATTCTGAATCAGATTTTTCCAAAAATGATGAGGTTTAGTGAGGGAGTCAACTGGGAACTCAGCTCAGTAACCTCTCTGAACGATTCAAACTGCTAACTCACGATCAAGTTTGTGAATCTTTATGGTTGACTCACTAAAAAAGAACTGGTTCATAAAAGCAAATTTTTTGTGAATAAAACATCAAGGTGCACACTGTGTTTATTGTTGAGTGCAAGAAACACTTCTGTACTCTCTAAAGATGTAGGCTAATTAATGCACGATATATCTGATGAAACTGCAGATGGACTCACAAAGTTTTCTGAACTGTTGCCAGTGGCAACTTTGGATTATTAGAGGAAATAAAAAACATGTGTCATATTTTTTCGACCATTATATTCACTGTCCCTACTTATCACAAACTTTGCATTAACGTTCTGATGTTTAATCTAGTTGTTAAAGTCACCATGAAATCAAAATTGAAAATTCTTATTTATAATAACATGTTTATTATAAATGATTTATCTGTGCACATTATTTTACATTTATGCATTTGGCAGACGCTTAAAAGTGACTTACATTGCATTATCCTATACATTTATACATAGATATGTTCAATCCCCTGGGATCGAACCCACAACCTTGCGTTGTTAGCGCAATGCTCTTACCACTGAGCTACAGGAAAGAATTATTTTATTTTTAATTCATATGGCCTCATAATCTTTAATCAAAAACATTAACCTCTCCTCCCTCTCGAAACCATATAGTTAGCAACGTCCAACTTCCTACAAACCAATCAATTCCTGAAGGATAAAATCAAGTCCTGCCATAAATTTTTCTCATTCCAGAAGCCATATACCCTGGTAATCCAGAGTTCTTGCGAGAGCACAAGTTGAATTTGCTCAGCGAGTTACTCTGGTGTCGAGTAATGATGCTCATTAAATATGCCCCTCGATCTGAGCTGCACCAATCACATCGGGTTATCTGATATAGGCGGGCCAGAGGCGAGCTGATGATGACAGCGCTGTGACGTCGAAGTCATTAGTAAACATTGCAAGATGGCTATGGATGAAAACCAATTGTTTGAAACGGCTTTGGCTGCTATAATGAATGAGTTAGTCTTGGCTTTTTATCTAAAACAGGAACAGAAGACGCCACTCGAAATGTTTCATTAGTCGACGCCAGACCCTTAATCTTTTACATTTAGGTCTGGATTTCCAGGCTAGAAGCCATACACAATAGGGAAGAAAAGACTATCGCAAGATACGCAACCAGTGTTTCATGCCGACTTTAAGTCTGATGTCACGCTTCTAGGGTTGCCATGATTTGTGAAAAACCGGGACACTCAGATGATGATATCAACCCATATTTGCAAATATACTATGTTAACAGTTGAAGGACTCCCTATCGCCTCTCTTACCTAATTTGTCCTGACGTACATGCTCTCCCTGACGATTTTGGCAGGACACAAAACACAGGTAGCGGAGAACAGGTCTCCTTGGGTGGGCCTTAACGTTACCCATTCAGAAAAGTTTTCTCTTTTTGCCCAGTCTGAGTTGTAGGTTGTAGGTGAGTGTAAATTTTCATTTTTTCTTTGACACTGGTGGCTCATCCGATTTTGTTGTGTTATCCTCCTCGTCCGTCTCTCCCCCCATTTCACAAAACTGAGTAAATAGAAAGTTTTAAAAAAGCTAGCAACTGAACTCACACTGTTTCATCCTGGATGTGTGTGGATGCGTGCGACCGACCGACAGCACAGGCAGTTGCTAGGCGATAGGCGATAAGTTGAGCTTCCAATTAAATAAAAGTAAACGCCTGGCATTGGCCAATCCACTGTTTTACCCGTTTACGGACACAGGATTGGATCTACACAACCATGAAGAAAACACAGTAACAGTAGAAGGAAACGTTTAATTTGAAACCAGGAAATTCTATTTTAGAAGTACATTTTCACAAAAAAATTCATGTCCCGGGAAAGAATTTAAATTTTCCGGGACTGTCGCTCAAAAAAGAGAGCAATCCCTGGAAAACCGGGACGGGTGGCAACGCTACACGCTTCACTGTTTCCAGATCCAAACACTCTTCAAGATCCCAAAAGCAAATAAAAACAGTGCTATTATTGTAGATTCACAGTGTGTTCCGTATTTCTAAGATAATGACAACCATTATCTCCATTACAGAATCTTAGTTGGCCAGACAGTGATTCATCTTTTCTGAATCGTTAAAATACTGGCGTCTGAGACAACTTGAGTTTTTTAAAACTTAGCTTAAAGGTGTGCTATAAATAAATAGTGCTCATAAACTGCCGTTGAATTTTTATGAATTTGTACGATCTCATTCATGCGTTCCTTATGCCGCAGTGATGGTTATATTTGATCATGCTTCCTTTTTCTTTTTACATTTTCGTACGATTTACATCATACAACATTTACATTTGCATTTACATTGTGTTTACATTGTAGATCTGGTTTGATAGCAATCTCAATTGAAACAGAGTAGAGGCTTGGACCTGGAAAAAAAGTATTTGATATGTCACTACTTACTCCTAAAAACAACATTAAAGGTGCTCTAAGTGATGCCGGGAGTGTTGACATTCGAAATGTTGTCAAACAAAACGGAGGCTAGCTAGACCCTCCCTCCTCCTCATCCCATCTCCTCCCTCCTCCCCTCCCTTCCGGCATAAAGGAAAGTCAAAGTAGTCACAAAAACAAAGTTAAGTTTTACTGATACTTCATTCAATGTGTAATGTCACCAAGTTAGATAAATGCTTTTATATATTGCAGAACAGAATGCAGAAAAAGAGAAACATTATCTTAAAATTGTTTCGCCACCTGAGGTTATAACTATAACGTTAGCTCCCATACAAGGACGCAATAATAGCAAGATAACGTTAGCTTCGCGTTTCCCAGTGAGCATAAACAACGGCGGCGTCATAAACAAATTTAGTCAAAGTTGTCAATAGCCTATAAATGAACATTCAAATCCATAACAAACAGTGGGTGAAAACAATCATTCACACAAATTGTCACCCTACTGTGAATTTGCTTGACCATTTACAATAGAGATTGATCGCTAGCTGCTAGAAACATATATGTTGTATTCACCAAAGTTAACGCTGACTGCATAGTTCTAGCTAATTACATCCTTGTGTTGGTTTGGCGAACATGAACGTCAGTTTAGAAAGAAAGATGGATTTACCTGTTCTGCAAAAACAGAGCAACTGAATGTCGGATTGGAAGCCCTTCTGCCGGCGGAGTTCTCGCCACCTTTCGAGGGTTTTTCCGATGTAAATTCGGGACTTCGCGCGTTCCTTATCCTTGTCCCTTATCCTTGTCCCTCTTCTTTGCAATTTGTTCATCGGAACGTCGTCTCTTTAGTCGTGTGTCGGCCATAATTCAAACTTCCCTCTTCATGCTTCTCTCTCGTCTCTCCTCCACACACCCCCTTCATGTGCACGCGCACTAACCCCCAAACCACACCCCTCAAATACTTCTTGTCGGTGATTGGCTGGAGCACTGTTTGTTGTGTTTCGTGGTGCGGGTGAGCCCAGTTTGTTTTTGTTGCTGTTTGTGGAGCCTGTGGTGTCTACAGAGACCGCGTTTTTTTACAGTGTGTTCAGGGGACAGGCAGCTAGCGGATAGTGAGGAGATGTTTGCTGTATGTGACAAAAAATGTTTTGGCCTAAAAAACGCGTGACATCACTTAGAGCACCTTTAACAGACAACTGAACTGAACCAAACAGGGCTTAAATACACACTGAACTAATCAAAGAAACAAGACACAGCTGCACATAATAATCAATCAATGCATGTAAAAATGGATACATGTGAAAAATCACACAAAGAGCACTGATAACGTGTAACATCTCTGGTTGGCTATGTAACGCCCACATTTCATGATCTAATCGATTCCCAAGCCAATTAGCAGTGCTTGCTAATTAAGAGCACAAAATATTGATTGTGTGCTAAAAACGTAGACAGCCTTATACTAAATGTGTAAATCTCCCCCGCTAAACGCTCTGTAAACACAATTCACTGCTGTAGCAATCGTTCATGCCAGGTGTGTTTGTCCTCTATGTCAACCCTCTGTGCTTGTCTAGCCACATTATCCCTGAGTTCTATAGAAGAGATGAGTTAAAACATTGAGTCATTGATCAAGCGTTGGTACTTGTGGGTGTGCTAATGCCCACACACAGCTGGAGGCTGCTGCTGTCCTTCCTGTGAGACTCCAGTGCACGTGTCTTCTCCTCAGAGGACAGATAAGAAGGATGTTGTTGTCTTCCTCAGGCTTCAGTGGCTCTGCACCAGTCTGTCGTTCTCTCTGGAGTCAACCGTGACCATTGTCTCAGAAGAGCTTCACATCATTCTGGGTAAGAGTTTACAGCAGATTCAACAGGGGGAACATTTGTGGTATTTTGATGCCCTTCAGTGATTACTGCACATGAAATGCCACACCTCGGTGGGATCTAAGTATTTAACTCTTTTATGAGGAGATAATTAAAATTTTGACCAGAACAAGTAGCTTATTATTATTATTATCTTGCCTCCACCTTGCTGACAATGGAGAGGTGGTGTAAAGTTATTATTACCAGAGCTTGTCAGTGATTTTAGTCCCGTCCGAATGTGCCATCTCAGTAATCATTACGGACAATGTCAGTAAAGATTACAGGGACTTTTACCTTCTAGAAAATAGTCTGGAAAAATTACCTCAGGTAATACTAATCCAGTGTCATAGACCCGCTGTAAATATTTACGCAAATATTCCGTCATTTCCTGGTTAAAAGTAGTTTTTCACAGTTTTTCAAGTAAGGAGGTGCTTGAAAAAGCATTCAATAGCGTTTAAGGTGGTGGGGCGTCAAATCTGTGGCAAAACTCAAGGGTTTTCCGCATACCGATCAGATCAAAAAGAAGGTTGAAAGCACTTGTTAAAAGCACAAAACTTCTTTTAGCTTTAGGTAAGTGCCTATTACCAACATAACCCTATCAGAATTTAATTAATTTAATAAATTGTTTTATATAGATTTTATGTGTTTGCGCACGTGATATCAGGAAGCAACGTAATACGTACATGACGACGGGGAGGTGAAGGAGTTACCCCTTCCAAGATCTCTTATCCTGTTCGAATTGATCATTAATATTACAGACGTCCTCTCCTGTGGTAAAATTACATTACACCATCTACCCGAATAGGGCTTTAATATGCCTCTGTTTCCTATTCATTACTGCATGTAATCTCACACTTGCATCCCAACGTCCTCCGACACAGTTAGCATTGAATAATGCCTCAACAGTTTGCACCTAACAACCCTTCATAACTAACACTTGTCCTGTGGATAAGTATTACATTGGGTTTATTTCTGTGCAGTTTTTTCTGACTGACAGCTCTTAGAATGGCACCTAACATTGAGTGATGGGCCATTTTTCCTGAGCTAGATGAAACGGATAAAACACAAAAAGGTATTGACTTCTATAATATATTTGTGTGGATGTGTGTTTGGCTTTTTCTCTCCATATTGTACCATATTAATGTTTACACACCTTGTTATGATTCTTATGATGTTATGATTGCATTGCAAAGCCGTTAAAATAATGATGTACAGAACTTATTCTTGTACCATTTTAATATTATCTGATGTATTTTAATGTAGGACACAATTTTAGCTTCTTAACTTTAGCGTTTTCACAAAAATTGAGAATAAATAATCATTTCCATGCCCCCCTGCAGTCCAGCTGTGGACCTCCTGTTGAAGACCCCTGCTATATTGCTACATTTTCAGAGCATTCGATTTTGGAAATATACTGAGAACAATGTCAACCACATACAAAGAAAGCATAAAACAAAGATATAAATAGTTTTAGGCTTTTGCGTAGTGTCTTTGTCTTTGAATCAAGCGGATCTTTCATCACTGTGGTCTGAAATGTATCAAATTTGTGTTGTGAAGATATACCACTACTTGTAAAGGAGATCACGACACAGAGATAACTTGGAGAGATAGATACCAATCTTGAATTACTCTTGAAACTATTACTATTTACATCCATTTATTTTATTTTTCACTGATACAAAGAGAATAGTTTTTTTCTTGAGGCAAACAGCTTATGAAGTCTTTCTTTAGCTTCCTACAACTGCTCCTGAGGAAATGTGTCATGTTGAATGTACCGTTATTTGTGTCTGTATGAAATAAAAAGAAATAGGGCTAAGATTAGATATGCCTAGTGACCTGGGAATAATCCACATATGATACATTGACTGTCTAAACTGATTTTATTCTTCTCAATGCATCTTAGGTTCATGCATCGTATGAGCCTCATGTTACAAACCCGTAGAGGTTAGAAAATGTTATGAATATTAAACATGGTTTTATGTATTTATTGTAGAGTATACACTAACGTTCACAAATTTGGGGTCAGAAAGATTTTTTTTTTTTTTTTTTAAGAAATTAATACTTTTATTCAGCATGGATGCATTAAATTGATCAAAAGTGATAGTAAAGACTTCACATCTGTTTTAAATAAATGCTGTTCTTTTAAACTTTCTATTCCTCAAAGAATCCTGAATGAAAATGTATCTCTGTTTGCTCAAAAATATTAAGCAGTACAGCTGTTTTCAACATTGATAATAATCAGAACTGTTTATTGAGCAGCAAATCAGCATATTAGAATGATTTCTGAATGATTGTGTGACGCTGCAGACTGGAGTAATGATGCTGAAAAAAAGCACAAGAATAAATTACAATTTAAAATATATTAAAATAGAAAATTATTATTTTAAATTGTAATTATATTTAATAAAACACATTTGTGTATTTTATTCATTTAAAAACAATGTAACTGTTTCTTTATATATAAATGCTCAATATTCCTTTGAAAAGCACTTACAGGTAAACCATGCTGTTTGTTTCTGGTCTCAGTTGCCTCTGTTTTTTCACTGTGGATTATCAGTGGTTTGTTAAATTATCAGCACTTAAAGGGATAGTTCACTTTGAAATTAAATTTTGGTATGTTTTAGCTTACCTCAAGGGCATCCAAGATGTAGGTGTCTTTTTTTCCGCAGTAGTTTCAATTTTGATATTTTTAGGTCAAACCGTTCTTGTCTGTCAGTCATATAATGCAGGTCTATGGTCACTGTCTCAAAGAGCATGCACAGAGTCCAAATTAAAACAATTCCACATCGTCCAAATTAAACAATTCCCCATCGTAAGTACACATTGATGGCCCAAGACACGAAACGAGCGGTTTGTGTGAGAAAACGAACAGTATTTATATCGTTTTTACCTCTTGAACACAGCCACAGCGGGTATAGATATATACACTAGATGTCGCATTGGCTACGTAGCCAATGCGACATCTAGTGTATATATCTATACCCGCCCGCGCTATCAGATCACTTGGACGTGGCTGTGTACAAGAGGTAAAAACTATATAAATACTGTTCGTTTTCTCACACAAACCGCTCGTTTCGTGTCTTGGGCCATCAATGTGTACTTACGATGGGGAATTGTTTAATTTGGACGATGGGGAATTGTTTTAATTTGGACTCTGTGCATGCTCTTTGAGGTGGTGACCATAGACCTGCATTATATGACTGACAGACAAGAACGGTTTGACCTAAAAATATCAAAATTGAAACTACTGCGGAAAAAAAGACACCTACATCTTGGATGCCCTTGAGGTAAGCTAAAACATACCAAAATTTAATTTCAAAGTGAACTATCCCTTTAAATCTTTAGTCTCTAATCTCTGACTCATTGCAATTTGATTGTATCAGTTTAATCCATTTCCCCGTACCCTCAAAAGAACCACACTAAATATGTTTACAGAACAAATGCTCCATCACCCCAATTAGTGTTTCCTTAATGCATACTACCTTATATTCACACAAAAAGAATGTATATTGCACCTCCATTAGTGGCAGGTGGTTATGCCAAACCAGCATTCTGAAACCAGCATTTGAAATCTCTTCACCCATTGTGATTCATCTCCTTCCTGTGGCAATGGAAAGATAAAAGAGCGTTTGAAGGAGAAAGAGTGGTGAAAAGAGGATGACCTGACCTCATGCCCAGGAGGTGACCTGTTCTTTCTACCAAATGAAGGCGGTTTATATCCCAGCCTCCTGTTAGCAGTCTCTGCACTCTCTAAAAGGACAATTATTATTCACCCATTTACAATTAGCTAAAGCAAACAACTCTCTAATCGACAAGCTTCCACCTCGGATCTAAGTAATCAAGATATTTGACTAATTAGATCATTTGCACCACAGATCGCACACTGTAAATCTCACAGCCATACTGAGAGAGCATCTGAAGTCAGCTGAAATGTCTTTTAAAGGAGGATGTTGAGATTAAAAAGCATAAAGATGATTGGATGACCGTGTAAAAGGTTATTTGTTAAAAGTGTCCGTCTGCCTTCCCCTCTAATCAAGAGAGGTCTGAAAAGGTTATGAGCATTCACTCTCTGGCACATTGAAGATGCCTGCCATCATCACCCTCTGTTTTTCGATAATGGCAAATTAAATTTGAAGTAATGAACTTTATTTGCCTTCTAGACATTTATTTGGCTTTTAACTGTACTGAAATGGCGTTCATGCAAAGGTTCACACATGCAAAAAGTAGTTATGGTTTCTGCTCACATCTTACAGTGGTAGGTGAAAGCACAGCACATTCTTAGATAGCAATCTTGGAAAGGAAAGCACAGTTGTCCATCAAATTCCTTCTAAAGATCTTTCATTTAGACAAGACTTATCTTCAAAATCTCTGCCGTTTTCCACACAACATGGGATTCCGCCAGTGAGAACGCTTCCAAAGCCCTTACAAAACTGCTACCACCCACTGAGAAAAACGTGGGTTTTCATACCAATGTAAAATGAGATGTGAAGTGGTCCGTGGAGAAATATGGTTTAGGACTTTGGGAATAACAGGGTGAAAGCTCACTGCGGAGGTCAGTTCTACTTGTCTTTGTCCAATATTAAATATAAAAAGCACTTCTGTTTAAGCTCCAGTTGAAACAATGCTCTTGTATTCTCACAACGTTTAATCTTATTGATTCATAGTGACTGTTATCATTGTAAGTTCTACTGGCCTTATGTATGCTGGATCTAAATCCAGACAGTTTACGATTGCAACTGTGATGTTGCTTTTATAAAACAGTTCAATAAACAAAAAGTTAGTGATGAAAACATACATTTTAGACCAAATATTGAAAGTTCCTCTGGCGATAGTGAAGGCAGTGAAGTTACAACCAAAGTCAACACATAATCGATGTTACAATGGCTGGCGTGTGCATGTGATCGTGAAGTCCACAACACTGTGGTGTCCCATTTGTCATTTTAGATTTCAGAATGAATGAAATCCAGATGTCTACATCCGTCATGTTGTCATGTGACCTACAGCATCAGTTGCGTCGCTTCACTGCCATTCACAACTCTTCTCCCATTTTCATCAGAAAGAATTATAAAAGGCGGAAGGCATTTCACATAATACTTTTCGCTTGCTATATAGAAGGGAAGTAGGCATACAGTATATCTGTCACTTGTTTTGTTCCTGAATGAATCAGCATCTTTGAACAAATCAATTCAATGAACTTTGAAGTAACTTGTATTGGTGTTACACTTTTTTTTTTTTACACAGTCATTGATAAGTCGAATCCCTCACACACTGCCATCTGCAGTGGACTTTCAAATGAGAGCTTCACTGTGAATTATGAGTGAATCAAAGAAAGCCACCAAGGAAATCCTAATGTTGAAGAGATGCCTGAGGAATCGCAAAACTGCATTAGGCTTATTACTGTTTCAATACATCAAATACTCCACTTTTGAGGGGTCCAAATTCTCCTGCACCATTTATTGTGCGATATGGATCCAACTCCTGTGAGATACCTTCACAGGAAGATTATGGAGCAGCAACCACAATAGCAGAATGGGACCAATAGCCTGTAATATCACAATATTGTGTTGAGTGTTACTGGACTTCCAATAAACTGGGATTAAAGGATCTGAGGAGAAAAATCGATCTTGCTCCCTGTACATATCGGGGGTCTTTAAACACTTTCTCCATGAGACAACTGTCTCTGAAGGACAAAATACTAACATTGAACCATGAACAGTCTGTCCATACATAACTTAAAATACCTCTTTCAATGATAATCTCCACGATTTGGGGTGTCAGAGTTTTGCACTCTGAAATCAATTATATAAAGTTGGAAATTACATTCTGCCAGTTTCAGCTTACATCTGAAAGGCGTAAAGACACTTTCACCTCTCGTCATAGGATAATCCTCTCAGGAGTACACTACAAACTCCATAAAGTGCACTCTGTTGACACCGATCAATTACTAGGACATTTACAATAGCTCTTATTAAACTACCCCACCGCAAACCCCAAAGACTGGGCGGAGATCGAACCTCAAGGTCTCCTTCATGTCAGGTAATAAAGTGAAATTATGTGCAATGACACCGCTGTCTAACATGTAATTGCTTTGACCTGCTCTCATCATTTGTGATTAACGTGTCATGCATGGTGAGGGGAAATGTGAACACTGTTCTCTAGTCACTCTTTACAGTAGGCCTACTTAGTAAACTTCCCACTTTACATTTTCTCCGTTAATGTGAAACAGGAGCATTATTTAAAGAGTCACATTATGTGGTGAAGCTTGTTTATGAGAAACAATGTCACAATTGATTTTTAAATCACATTGCAGATACATAAGTCATATTGTGAGTAAATATGCAATTGTGAGAAACACTGCAATATATAAAGTCATTGTTGGATATAAAATCACAATTTGGATTTTGTGAGATTTAAAGTCGCAATTGCGATATTTCAAGTTGTATTGCAAGATATAAAGTAATTGTAAGACAGGCCTATAAATCGCAATATAAGTTATAAAATTGCAATTGTGAGAAAAAACATTGTAACTGCAAGATTTAAAGTCACATTATGAGATAAAATCAATATTGAGAGATATAAAGTCATATTGTGAGTTATAAATCAATTATGTGAAACAAAGTCGCATTTGCAAGCTCTAAAATCCCATTGTGGAGAATAAAATGGTCATATTTCAACAAAATCACATTGAACGTTATAAAACAATTATGAGAAACAATATGGCAATTGCAAGATATAAAGTCACATCATTGCAAATTACTTTTTCATTTCTTGTACTATGAGGCGTAAACAGGCTTCCATATAGAATTCAGCTCATGTTTTCTAAATGACTGAGTAACATTAAATTGGAGCATAATGGTTATTCGAAAGTAGTAACACCTATAAGCCAATATATCTAACAGCTGAACTGTAGTATAAATCTGTGCTGTACAGTTTCACGGTTAGATTCATGTTACAGTCCTGATATAAGCTGTTCAGACAGCTGTTGTTGTAGGTATTTTTAACATAGCGTCAGCACAAGATGGTGAGATCAGGTAAAGTGCCATCAACCTTTCAATGGGGCTTTTACTCTTCCACTGGATAAAGCAATTTGCCTTCTACACAGTCGTAGCTGATGAGTTTTTAGTCCCTCTGTTCTTGGGTTAGAATAGGCCGGATTTTCACATGGGCGATGTGGTTTGTGATATGTGCCGACACAGCCGGAGCAGGTTAGAGTGCAGGCTACTGTCACCATCTTCCACCTCACTTCTCTAATACTCACTGGTCTCCAGTGAGGCTGTTTCACCGGAAACAATGGCACATCAATATTTTAGAGCTGTGACATACAACAGTCAGCCTGGAGATTTGTAGTATTCCTCTGCTTGGAAGAGGGACACAACTTATGCGAGCTTGACTCTCATGCATAGTTTTTGATGTTTTTCTTTACTTCCTTCCTGTGGTCTTGAATGAATCTAGCCAAGTGGGTTAGAGATTTAGAATACTGCTGGAACCAATGAATTTTCCATAAAATATGTTCTGATAAGCAAACAAGGAATTTAAACATCCAGCTTTCAATGAAACACATGTGTGAGGAGCATGGTAATCTAAGCTATCTAGCAGAGAAATCTCACACCAATGTAGGCCAGACATGTGCTGTCTATTAAAGGTCAAGGGAAACATGTTTGCCTGAGTTTCCTCCCATTCTCTCTGCAGCACTTCCTTTCTCTTGAATATCATGACTGTTTGAAAAAGTCTGGCAAGCCAATAAGCATGAGGCTGTTCGCCAAAAAAAGGCCTACAAGAAAGTTTTTTGAAGATCTGCAATAATCAGCAAACAAAGCTCATTGCTATAACAAATGTTTTTAATCAATTTGCATGTTAAAACTTGAGGGCGCAGGCTGATATGTCCTTTACATGAAATCTGCCAGCAATCACAACATTATTGCATGGCACAAGCTGATTGGCCTCTGCTGATTCTGCAGCCAATGAGATTGCTTGCTCAACATTTAAATAATCTGAAGATGAAATTCTCCAAGGCACTAAAAGGCAAGTAAAAAGCCAATGAGCACCAGTGACTACGTAAAGACACCCATGTTGTTTTATTTAAATAGTCTGCTTCCTCTGAAACTCTCCACCTCCCCCAGTTCCACCTGCCTAGATCTGCTATAGTATTTATGTGTCTATTTTTGCAGCAGCATAGCTTACATGCTCACAGCATCATGTCTGTGTTTAAGCAGAAGCAAGTCCATACTTGCAGCAATAATCAACGGCAGCAGCCTAGCAGATCTAGTCCACCAATACCAAACACATTAATATTGCCATATTCAATAACATGCTAAAACTACACCAAAAGTTGTCATAATTGAAAGCAGGTTGTTCAATTCACCAATTCATGAAGTAAAATATAATTAGGACACAAACAAACAAAGGAAAAATCTAATTATAATTTAAGAAACTTTTAGAAATGCAAGTCAAAACTCAGACACAAAAACAAACAAATACACTTAATTAGGATCCTATGGTCTCATTTAAAAAAAAAAAATGCAAACAAAAAAATCAAGTTGAGCTAAAGGGCGGAGCACTCGTGCAGAAATCAATCAATAATGCATCAAACTTTGTACAAAGCCCTAAAGACACGAGTCTAGGAAAGACCGGGAACTAGCTCTCCCGGTAGCCAGTTTTACTATGGATGAAATATTGACAGGTTTTAAAGTGACAAGGCACAGAGGTGATTGCTACTTAAAGTGGTCTTGACCTGTTTGCATTTATTCTGGTCTCTCGTCCACTCTTCTAAATGCATAGGTGGATAAATAAAGAAACATGCTAGACAATCCATCAGGCTTATGGGACATTTTTAAAGCTCTATCCTGAACGACTCCTCAGTCCATGTTTTACTTCTTTCAGAACATTGCATTATAAAAAATATATGTATTTTGTGGGAATGACTTTACATTTTTTATGTTCAGAGTTGTTTTCTTTACAGTGGATAACATGAGTCTAAGTGAAAAACAGGCTTTTAAGTTTGTAAGATGGGACTTCATTTGTGGCTAGAGGTGTTCTGTTTTCTCCACTCCTAAAAGTGCACACTAGCTTTAACATCAACATGACCTTGGTTTTTGAAGACAAGGATTCTCATGTCTCTCTCACACACACACACACACACACACACACACACACACACACACACACACACACACACACACACACACACACACACACACACAGAGAGAAACAGCCCTTCCTGGCTGGGACTGATACTATTTTGAGTAAAATCATTTTTCTTCTTCTTTCATGTTTAAAGATGTTAAAACAGACAAAATAATAATACAAAACATTCTGTAAAGAGACCTATCTCCTATATTGATAACACACTTTCCTCTGGGGGCAGATTGTGAACATTCTTAAATAAAATATAACACAGGGCCATTTATACAGTTACACATGGCAGTTTCTCTATCTCACTGACTAATTCCCAGCTGGAAGAATCTGGACAAGTTTAAGGGAAAACGCCTTAAATGGAAAACAACTGCAGCTGTCACCCATAAATTTCCAGAATCGGAATCTCTTCTACATTTCAATAGTGGAGTGAAAGCACAGGAGGAAATGTTCACATGATAGTCTCCACTGCTTCCACATTTACAAGCATTGTTTAATGGACATACTGAGAGATCATTTTGGTAAATAATGTATGAAATGTGTTAAATCTTTTCAAAAAGTAGTCGGCTGGGTGCCATTGATATAATGAATTTCTGTATCCACTATAATATTTAAAAGGCAGCAGTTTTATACTTCAGTCCTGTGATGTGACTGATAATGCCAAGATGAGAAACTGTGATGCGTTCATTTTCTGGATTGGTGAGTAACACCACACATTTTCTTACTATAGAGTGCCACCTACTGGTTATACTAGGTAACACTTTCAAAAGAGCACTGAATGCTTGGTAAAAAATTCTTGATGACAAATATCTATAAAATCACACTATTTTATAATATTAGTTATAATTCATTAAATATATTACAAAGTTCTGTATACTTTTCATACAATTCCAGCATTTGCTGACATTCATCATTATGTCAGCACTGACTGTTAAAACAAGGAAAATTAATTTCTCTAAATAGGACAGGCATGATTCAGCATGTTGTTTCTTGGTCAAGGTTGAAAATGAGGTAGCAGGTCTCCAGATGGTCTGTCCCGATCATGTGCTGGAACTGTGGCTGCAGGTCTCCTGGCGTGAGGCCATTCAGAAAGTGCTCACTGATTTCCTCATAGACAGAGGCTCCAACATCCTCTATAACGCCAGAAAGCAGAACAGCATTTACTTACTTATATATGCAGAGACACTCTGAGAACTAGATTGATATATATAGAGAACTATACTGATATATTATATATATATATATATTCATTCAAATGCTCTGAAACAATAATAGCAGTAATCATTATGCTCTCCAAATCATTAAAGGGGTATTTCACCCCAGAAATATTTGTACTCACCCTCATGTTGTTCCAAACCTGTATGAGTTTCTTATTTCTGTTGAACACAAAAATATATTTTGAAGAATGTTGGTCTCCAGACAGTTGATGGCACCCATTGACTTCCAAAAAAAATGTAAATACTATGGAAGTCAGTGGCTACCGTCAATTGTCTGGTTACCAACATTCTTCAAAATATGTTATTTTGTGTTCAACCGAAGAAAGAAACTCATACAGGGTTGGAACAACTTAAGGGTGACTAAATGATAACAAAAAAATATTTGTGGGGTGAACTATTCTTTTAACTGTTAAAACTCAATTTTAAGCAGGTTGTTAAATTAATCACTGAAGTAAAATATAATTAAGACAGACCCAGGAAAAAAAAACAAGAAAAATCAAGTGAATAAAGAAAAAATAACCAACTTGTAATAAATGTCATGGCTACACTTTATTTCGATTTAGACATTATACTAACTATATGTAACTTTGCATGTCATTTGCAACTCTCGTTAGACTATTAGTAGAATGTAGTAGACTGATAGGTTATGGTTAGGTGTTAGGGTAAGTATAATAAGTTGACATGCAGTTGCAAAGTTACTTATAGCAAAGATTTTATATACAGAAAAAAGGGACTTACATATAGTCTTTTGGGGAGCATCAAAATAAAGAGTTAGCTGATATTAAGCAGACAGTCTATTAATACTCTAATGAGAGTTAGCTGACATGTAGTTGTAAAGTTACTTATAGTTAGTATGACAAAAGTTGACCATCGAAATAAAGTGCTGCCAATTAGATATGTGCATGATTACCCATGTATTTCTCTTTTAACAGTTTCATTGTGACAGAGAAACCGCCTGCATCTTTGAGCTCCAGTTCCACACCAAACGTATCATTCTCTGGAACACAGTTCAGGGCATCTCTGGCATAGCTGACTACCTCAGCAAGGTCATCATCCTCAGCTTCTTCAAAGTCATCTGGATAGTCAGAGATGTCCTCATCATCAGGCACAACTGTCATAAATGATACATGCAGAGAATATTCGAAGGTGTTAAAGCCAGCATAAATTCTTAGATCACCATCAGCCTACACCTGTTGCCTTGAATGAAGCCTCATAATAATAAAACAATGGAAAACATTATTAATATGATTACATGGTACCCTTACCGTTAGATTCCTCAAATGCCTCTTCAACCACATTGGCAGGGCTGGAGGAGACATCTTCCCTCGAAACATCCTTGGAGGACACATAGCTATCATGTTCATCAAAGTCCTCTGAATAATCAGACTCTGTTCCCTCATGGGCCACTTCGTCCTCAGCACTGAGTGACGTCTCTATTTGCAGTGTCTTGTCAGAGACAGTTGAGGCACTATCTGTTCTGCTTTCCATAGATGCATTTTCTACATTAAAGTCTTCTTTTGTTTGAGGTCTGGATTCAGCATTTACCTTTGTAAGTTCTTTCTCCTGGTGCTCGATGAAGTTTCCCAGATGTTCCTGCACGTAGGTCATATTAAGTATGCTGCTCGTACTTGGCCTGTTTTCAGGAACCACGGACAGCATTTTCCCGATTAATGTATGGATGTCCTCTGAATACCTCTCGGGGACCTTGATGTACTCCCCTTTTATGATCTTGTAAAACAGACTTAGGAGATTTTTAGCTTCAAAAGCTGGTCTGAGGGCACAAAGCTCATATAGTAGGCAGCCAACAGCCCATATGTCAGATTTGATGCTGTATGGGACATCCTGACAGAGTTCAGGACTCAGATAACTGGGGGTTCCCACACAGGTTGAGGCCATATCCAGCGTGTGGTTCATAATCTTTGATATTCCAAAATCCCCAAGCTTAATCACACCTCTCTTGGTTAACAGCACATTGGACGGCTTGATATCTCTGTGAAGGATCTTTTCATAGTGGATATAACTGACGGCCATGACAACTTGCACAAACCAGTTCATAATTTTGCATTCTTCAAAGTGTTCCCCACTCTTCTGTTCTTTAATGTGGTCATCCAACGTTCCACCGTCACAATAATCCATAACAATGTAAATATACTCATTAGTTGTGTCAAAAAAAGTGTCAATCCATGTTATAATATGAGGATGCTTCAAGCTCCTGAGAATGTCTGCCTCTTGCATCACAACATCTTTGGACTTTGTTTTTCGGGAACTGTCCACATGAATTCTCTTGACTGCATATAATTTCTTTGTATCAACATGTTTCATCAACATTACAACGCCTGCTCCTCCTCTGCCAAGATTCAGTACATTTTCATATTTCTCCATGTCTTGAACCTATTCATTCACCAAACATCTTCTTTATACCCTTGCTGGTTGCAGAAACATTTCTTTTGTCTCGTTGAGAGCTGGATATGAGTATTGACACTAGAAAATTAATCACCAGATAGGTTGGCAAACCGTCATTATGTGATCCTCCAATTAATAAACAGGTTCGTTCTGCCAACTAGCCAAAGTAACAAGTGAAACAAACTTTTCCGAAAACAAACATCCTTAAAATCTTTATTACCTTTGGCTTTGGGTCCTCATGCCTTATTGATAAAAACCTAATTTATTTAGTTTAGTTTTTTTTAAAATAATGCGTTGTGTCAGGAGAAGAAGGCGACTGTGTTGTCTTCATGTTACCATGACAGCTCCTTCTCAACAAAAGGGGATCCGATTCGTTCCGAACTTTAGCTACCTAAAGGCGAATACATTGCTTAATTAAAATGACGAAGGCGTAATGTAAAATATAACTGGCCAAAACTGATCACATCGAGCGATAAATCAAAGGAAATTTATTATTTTTATTTATTTTTTTCTGCAATAAAAATCCATACCTTTCACAAATGTACTATAAAGAGTAAGGACGTCATCATGAGGCTCTGTCGTGTTCGGTTGTTCGTGTGGACTGGAGACTAGAAATATATATACATAGATTCACATTTGGCTGTTTCTGTGGGCCGCCGTCCGCCATATTGGACCGGTCAAAGCCGGTCCGTGAACACAGAGAGCAGGTTGACTGAGCGTCTGCAATCGCAGTTAGACGAATATTTCTGCAATAGACCGCAGCAGATGATTTTGCTAAACTAACACAATACAACAAGACGAAAGCGTCAGCTGTACAACATTAAAAAGTCACCACAGTGAAAGTAAAAACTTTTTTCCCCCTATTGAGTTAATACACATAAAAACATATTAAAACAACCAAAGCAATCACACCTGTGAAAAGTTATCCAATTTATTCGATAATTTAAATACGCAATGTTGCGGCATCATTGATTATTACCGTGAGTGACGACACGCTGACCGTTCCAAGATGGCTGGCGCGCCGACGTGTCTGGAGCGGACAGGCTTTGACCGTCGAATTTGACATCTACGTATACATTTCTATGGCTTGGATCCATTTGCACACTCTAAACCTTACTATTATAATCTGTTTTAAACATAAAATGCAAAAATACAGTTGCAATTAAAACACATTAACTGGTCATCAATATACTGGTCATCACCATGAATAAAAAAAAATCGATCATCGATGAAGAGAAAACAGAAAACTTTTAAGGTCTCTAAATGTATTCAAGCGCATCATCCCTCATGTCTACGCAAAGGTTTGCATTTACACTTTCTTATAATAATCGGCTTCAGTTGTTGCATTTGCATGTGTTGTTTACTGCACAATATAGACTGACACAAAGTATACTGTAAAACTGTACGCTGAAAAAAGCTTCCGCGCAATTTTCAGGCTAACCGCATGGGAATCAGTGAGTTACTAGCTCCTGTGTGCTAGCAAAGGGTTCAGTGGAAACCATAGACTGGAAACACGTCCAACACGAGGAGATAGAAAATGCCACCAAAAGGAAAGGGTGGCAAAGGTGCTAAAGGTAAACAACAAATATATGGTGCTGAACGAACAAAACTGAACAAACACCATATGCAATTTTATAGCACATTTTTTAGTGTTGCACTATTTGCTGACATGCTAGCTAGCTTAGTGTTTGTGGCTAACATATTGTAAACATTGTTATACTATTTTAGCTGATGTTGTCTTGTTTTATACAAGACCAACTGGTGTTAATGAAACATTTCAGGCCATTCTCAATTGTATTGGCCATTGTATTAAATGTGCTGTGCAAGTATAAATGTGTGAAATGCTTGAAGAATGTGTCTAGATATCCGATTCGCTTAATGTGGCAACTTCAAAATATACATACAAATGAATAAGTATTATTTAAATTGCCTTGTTGTGCTTTTCAGATGCTAAGATAGATGTTGTATCTGTGCAGGGGCTGCTGCTGCTTCAGGCAGTGGTGGAGACAGTGAGAAGAAGGAAAAGGCTCAGAAAGGAGGTACTGCAGTAAAGGTAAACATCTGTCTGTATACTGCAGGGTTATTATAGTTAACTAAAACCATCAATAATCGTCGCACTGTAAAAATTATTGTTGGTTTCACTTTAAATGGTAAGATCATTAAAAAAAGGAAAATTTGAGTTAATATAATGGCGATGGCTTAATTAACAGAAACTCAAAATATTATGTTATCTGAACCACATTTATTTGACAAAAGAAAAAAAATTTGTGATACATCATGAAAATATTTTTTTTTTTTACAGTGCACTTAGAAATAAAATAAATGTTAACTGAAATAAAATAGATATTTCAGCTAGTTGGCAAGGCAACATTTCTTTTTTTAGTTTAACTTGAGGTACTAAAATAAAAAATAAAGCTGAAATACAAATAAAAACTATATAGACATATTTAGATCACACAAAAACGACCTAAAATAACAACTTTAACTAAAATGAAAATGAAAGCAGAAGATTTAAAGATTAAAAATGATTTCAGAATATTAATAAAAACTATAATCAGGGTTTCTGCGGATCTTCAAGGAATAGTTAACGTAAAAATGAAAATTCGGTCATCATTTACTCAACCTCAAGTTTTTTCAAACCTGTATGAATTTCTTTCCTCTGCTGAACACAAAAGATGATATTTTGAAGAATGTCTGTAACTAGACAGTTGATGGACCCCATTGACTTCCATAGTAGGAAAAAAAAAATACTATGGAAGTCAATGAGGCCCATCAACTGTTTGGTTACCAACATTCTTCAAAATATCATCTTTTGTGTTCAGCAGAGGAAAGAAATGTATACAGGTTTGAAACAACTTAAGGGTGAGTAGCTAAATGATGACAGAATTTACATTTTTAAGTGAATTATTCCTTTAATTCTCTATTAAACAAATTAAGGCCTTAAATGGTCTTAAATAAAAGTTATGGCATTAAATTATGCATGTATTGCAATAAAATGTATATCTTCATGAGTATTTTTGTCCTGTGTTCCAATAGAAAGTCTTGAAAAATGTAACAGAATGAAGTTAGTTTATGCTTTAAACAAGAACAAATATGTCAGTGAGGTATGAAAACTTCAAAAATTAAGTTGATTTTTCTAAGCCCATTGGCAGATATTTGTTCTTGTTTTAAGCATAAACTCACTTTGTTTTTTATAACAAGACTTCATATTTTATTTCATTTTGTTTCTCCAGTAAATGCATCTTGATTAAAGAATCTTTAGACTATTGCACTGGAAAACAAGACAAAAAAATCACTTTTTTGCAGTGTGATCAGAAGGAAAAGCAAATGTTATGTCCATATTCTAGTGGTTGAGAGCAGAGGTTTTCAAGCTACTTTTTTTGTCAATTGAATGAAAAAGTGAGGGAGATCTGTTGGAAGTTATATTTTCAAACTCTGAAGTGCTTTGCTAATACAACTCCCTATACATTTACTTTTTCTCCCTAGACATTTACTTTTAGAAAACACAGTGACATATTGTGTTCCCTAAATTTTCTTTACTTGGTCTTAAAAAGTTCTTAAAAGAGTCTTACATTATTCTTCATAAAACCTGCAGAAACCCTGAAGTGATAGTAAAATAGCTCTGGTATATTATGGTCCTTTTTAGATGTTTTTACAAACACCAATCTTAGCATTTAAAGGTTGTTTTTTTTATAACAGAAATTACACTGATTCTAAGTTCCTGTGAATATACATTTATATGATATGAATATTATAGATATGAATACATTTATAAAATGTAGTTCATAAATGTTTATTACGTGTTAATTATATGAAATTTTACGTTAGGGTTAGTTAATTATATGTGCTATTATATGTGTTATTATAATTATACACGTTAATTATACGTGTTATTATATGAAATTATAATTATTTCTTTGTCTATATCTATTTTCGGCATTATCTATTGTTTAAATTTTTTTCCGCTGTGCTGTTTTAATATAGTACAATATGCAAACTTGTTTGCAAATTAGCTAAGGTGTCTCAGAAGCCCTTTTAATGAATGATGTGAAGTCTCATTGTCACTGTCAAACTGCTATTTAAATAAATTACATTTTTGTTTGTCATATTGACACCCTTTTTTTTTTTTTTGGTCTTTTTTCTGCTAGGTTCGGCATATTCTATGTGAAAAGCATGGCAAGTGTATGGAAGCAATGGAGAAACTCAAATCTGGTATACGCTTCAGTGAAGTGGCAGCACAATACAGTGAGGACAAAGCCAGACAAGGAGTAAGACATTTTTCATGTAGATAACAGTATATTAGTAGCAGTAATGTGACACTTGCATGCTATGAGAAATAGTCATTCCTGTGGTTCCTATGGGTACTGTTTGTTTGTTTGTTTGTTTGTTTTATCAGATGATGTCATTCAATGCACTATCCATGCAGGAAAATTCCTCAATCTAATTTGCATTGAACACTGAACCCATATTATTCTATAGAATTTCTCATAATATTTCATATTACTTATTCTTTCCATCCTTTCCTAAAACTAAAAAACATACCTGGAAGAATCTGTTGCCTAGTACGTTCAGATCTTTATATACCTTTTGTTTTACAGTTTTGATCAAAGTATGTACTTAGTAATTTGTTATTCGAATTCTGTTTTTTATCAAGATAGCCTAAATGTCTTAATGACAGCTTGTATAGCTTAAAGTTTTGGTTTGCATATGACAGGGTGACCTTGGCTGGATGACAAGAGGATCAATGGTGGGACCGTTTCAGGATGCAGCGTTTGCTCTAGCTGTCAGCACTATGGACAAACCAGTATACACAGATCCTCCCGTGAAAACGAAGTTTGGTTACCACATCATCATGGTTGAAGGCAAAAAGTGATCCCTCTTAAAAGGACTGAACAACTTGATGTTGTGGTACAATTTACAACACTGCATTTACAACATAGCAACAATGCATTGTGCAGTCATGGAATGTTCGATTTTTTTTTTTTTATATCACCATGTTTATAGGAGCTAATAAAAACTCATCTCAATGAGCAAACTGTTTTTGGTTCATTTGTCTCTTTTCCCCACAAATTTTGTTGTAACAAATTTCCAGTGAGCCTTCTGTTGCTTAGAATTCTGATGCTTTCCATATAATACAATAGTTTATTTGGTAACACTTTAGGGTTCGTTAGTTAACATGAACTAAGAATGAACTATACTTCTACAACATTTATTAATCTTAGATAATGTTCATTTCGACATTTACTAATACTTTATTAAAATCTAAATTAGAATTTTTAACATTAGTTAATGCACTGTGAACTAACATGAACAACTATTTATATTAACTAACGTTAACAAAGATTAATACTGTAAGAAATGTATTGCTCATTGTTAGTTATTTTTCAACGGCTCTGTTAGTTCATGTTAGTTGATACATTCACTAATGTTAACGAATGAGACCTTACTTAAAGAGCTACTGTTTTTTGTTTTGTTTTGTTTTTTACTACAGATCAAGAATATTATTTTAATATTACTTCCTGAATTCAATTATCCCAAAACACCACCACCTACTTTACTGTCTAGAATATGATATGGATTTTATCACATAAAAAATTAAATTTTCACAGAGAAAAGATAGACTACATTACTTATGAAACCACAGAACTTGCCATTTTAATTTATTATAACTAATATTATCACTAGAACCATTGTAGCCGTGACCTGAAGTGCACCAACAGCAACGGGAAGTGAATGATGCGCTTTTGCTCATTATCTGGACGACTATTGGCTGAAAAATATGGAGTCAGATGACGCAATATTTCCGGGTGTAACAGCACGCGCTGGAGGTAACTGTCGGTCATTGCGCTTGGCAGGCAGAAACTCAAGCAGTCGATCCGGCTGTGGAGACAAGAGACTAAACGCCGGTAAGATTTAACCGACATCATTTTCTAATCAGCTATTCGTACACTACTATAATCTTAATACCTCACAGCTTCTTTACGAGGGGATTGTTTTTTAAAAAAAATTCTTGTTTACTGCGACTTTATGAATGAAAGATAAAGGGTGCGCTAGCGGGCTAACATCAGGGTACTTCATCAAATCTGAATATTATACGTCATTACTTGGTCTGAATGACAATTAAAGTGTGTAAATTGACTTTTAGTACAGAATTAATCGATATGAGGCTAGGTGATGGAAAAGCATGTCTTGGCATCCTCTCGTGATGATGATGATGATGATGATGTGACGTTCGCAATTCGCATCCGACAAAGAGCGCCACCATCATCATCGTCATCACATTCAAATGATCAGACTAGCGATATAGAAGAGCTTTGCCGGATTCCAGTAATCAAAGCGATCTGGGTGAAATTAAACGTGTTTCATTCATCAAACTGAGCCGTCTCCACGGTGACGGACGGAACACGTGTGGTTGTGTCTCAAATCAAAAGAGCTGCGTCGTGCCTAGAGGCGGCATTTTGAGCATGATGTGATCGCGCCCAAAATTAGAGCAAAGTGCAAATATATTAGTGGTGGAATGTTTTATATAGCTTTTATGATCGAAATCAGTCTGTTGTTACAGTCTAATCAGTCTAATGTTTTATGGTAGTTCTTACTTTATCTGACCTTTAAATCGTTTAAAAGTACACGTCAACTCGTTATGTGAACAGAAAGTTGGACTTTCAAAGGTGTTGATGACATGACAACCTCATCAATGGATTATGCTAATATTTGTAAAGGAATCATAGTAACAACCACTCAGTCTGTAGTAGTATTGATGTAAACTTTGAAACTGTGCATTCAGGTCAACTTGCCATAGAGGTCAGTTTGTAAAAGATACAAAGATAATGGGATCAGATCCAGAATCCAATCATTCTATTCCCGTCTTCTGTGTGTCTGTCCACCTGCTGAAGATCTGGTCCGTGAGTGGGGTGAGCTGGAGGGATGCATATTATTGGCTGTCCAGCTCACTGACCACTCTCACCAGGATTTAAGGCATCAGATTGAGTATAACCTTTGTACAGGTTTCAACTCATCAGGGTAGATAAACAAAATTATCCAGTCAGCATTAATGTTTCTTTCTTTATAAGTTAATTTGTTACTGGTTAATGCAATTAACTTTGCATGAGCAAGGGTAGAGCTGTAATTAATATGTCCCAGCTAAGAAGTAGAGCTGCACGATTTTGAAGGAAAATTCTATATGTGATGCGATATTGCTTGAAGTGTTAAAAATAAATGTAAATTATATTTAAACATTCTTAAAAACTGAAAATTAAATAACCAATATAAAAAGAAAGCATCGATACAAATTCTAATATACATTGATCCATAATAAATCTACAAAAGTTATTCAGTCAAGAGCAGTGATTTCCTCTTTTTCTTTAGTTATTTGACATACAGTAGCAGATTTACTGTATTAGGCTGCTGTCACTTTAAGACCTAATTTATGGATTTATGGAAGACCTGTTTACATGAATCCTCAACATGACAGGCATTTTGACATAACTGTGTGTGTGTTTTTGACCGTTTGAGTGCAATAAGCCGCGAAATAGAACTGAATTTGGGATCGCACGCTGTCTGAGAGTCACCTTTCTGCGTGCGGGCTTCAGGTGTGTGTGTCTGATAGTATCGCAATGAGTTGTTTTCCGCAGCTTATTGCGCTTAATAACTCTTTTCAACGCCAAGCAAGTCACGCAAGTAACAGTGGCGTTACCAGTCTATTGCTGCTATATGCGTCAACCTAAAACTGATATGTACATTAACGATGTTTCGATAAAGTGCAGCCCTAGTGTGAAGTTATGTGAATGTTTTAATAATGTAGCCTATATTTAATTGTAGATGCTAATTTAAAAAAAAAAAAACTGTTAAATGTAAATCTATAGCAAATGAATATCCATTTTACATTGTGCTTACATTGTGATGTCTAAATTCACTTTGGTAGAACTTTATTTACACACAAGATTCCAAAAAGTTAAATATTGACCATTTATCAGTTTAAGGTTGTAACATAAAAATAACAAAAATATAAATAATCTCTAGAAATCAGCCACTAAAAACATTATCTGACCACTAGTTTGTTGTCTTTCTTGCATTGGAATAGCAGAAATGTGTTTAATCCTTGCCCTGAACTGTAAATCAGGCTGTGGGTTGTGTCAACGTCATGTGCCGTTTCACCAGGATTGATCATGACTTGGTGTCTTTGCCCCAAAATGTTGTCAGCCTAAACAAACAGAGAGAGACTACTAACTGCCATAATAAGAGGGCTTTGGTTATCTGAGTCAGTGGACTATGTCCTACATTAACCTTGTGCCATTTGTTGATACTTTTTAACAGCCCCTGCAGATGGTCACACTTGTCTTCACTTGTCAGCTGGGACTTGAAGGATCTAATTTCATAGACAATGCACAGTTTGTTAGCACAGCAACAGGACTATGCAAAACTATGCAAATTTACTTAGGTCTTTGTGTACAGGTTGTAGCATTAGTGTTAGGTTGAAGTCGTTTCTTGTATCCGTCTATGAGTAACTCATTTTTACTTCCTTAATCTGACACCAGTCATTTGATCAAGAGATGACCTTATCTGCCTGTGATGAAGCCCTAAGCCAGAGTTCACCTACGTGGCTAATGACGGAGATAACTCGAGGAAACTGATTTGTTTATGGTTTTATTTTTTGATCATTTTGTGTGTTTCCTTGAAATCTAGACTAATCCATGACTTGTACCAGCAACAGGAACACTAGATATGAGTGTATCAAGTTGTAAACAAACATTAATCTCCAAAAGCTAGATGTGTGGTAAACTCATTTGTTCATTGTTCATTTGTTCTTCCGCCCTGTCTTTAGGCTAGGGACGCCCTCGCAGGGTGTTTCTGACTTCATACTAGTGCAATTAAATACCAGAGAGACACTGTTCACTGGTCTGGAATGTGTCTTTTCCGCAGCACATGTGACTGTCCTTTAACAAGCCTTACTTTTCTCATTAAAGTGTCCGACTGAATGCAAACTGTTCCGCTTGCAGCCTCAAACTTGCTCTTTCTCATAGAATTGTACAGAATGTACATGATAATTGAATGTTTAAAAGCAGCTTCACAATGATGAACAGGAAGTAATGACCATTGAACTTCAATAAATGAGAGAAATTAATTCTGCTGTAAAGCATCTCTATAGAAGATACGAGTGTCATTATTCAGTTCAGTGTTGATTCAGTTCAGTTCAATAACTAATGTTCATCAATTATGAAATTAGTTCAATTCGGCTATAAGCTGTGGAAGCTTGTTTCTGCTACAGAATAAAAAGTAACAAAATTGCAGGATTCGGACTTTATAATTCGCAATTGCGAGTTTACATTTCAGAATTGTGAGATACTAAGTCAGAATTATGATATAAAGTTAGTTACCTATTTTAATTGCGAGTTCTGACTTTTTCCCCCCTCAGAATTCTGAATCTCAGAATTAAAAACAAAAACAAAAAAACTTAGAATTAAAGGGCAAAACAATAAAGTCTTACAGGATATAAATTTGCAATTATGAGGCCAAAACGTTTTGCAATTCTGACTTCTAAATTCTTTTTCTCTGAATTATGAGATATAAACTTGCAATTGTGAATTATGAAGTCCAATTTGCGAGATAATCTTGCAGTTGCGAGAAAAAAAGATTCAGAATTGTTAGATAAAAAGTCTCAGTTACCTTTTTTATTTTTTCATTCAGTGATTTTTTTTTTTTCATTTTTTTTTTCAAACAAGATTCCATAATGAGCTGCTCCACTGAAGACGACAGTGTCGTTATTCAGCTTTAATGTCGATTTAGTTCAAAAACAGTGTAGATGTTGCAAAATTCATAAATTATGAAACCAAGTCGAATCAGTGGTGTCATCATTCAGCTCACTTCAGTTCAACTTTTGTTTTCATCCAATAGTGTCAGTGCAGTCAATTCGATTATATTACTGAATATTAAGTATCTTTTAAACCTAAACTAAGCAAGCCAAAGTAGGGTACTGTGCTTTGGTTGAGTACACTCAAATATAATACATTTCTCATTCATTCTCACCAGGTTGCACATTTTGGAACCACATATTGGACACTTCCCCAGTCTTTCTGAACTTTGATCCCGATTCTTCGATCCTCAGTTGGACACAGAACAACAAACTGACTCTACCTCAGGCTTTGCCTGATCCCTTCATCTTTCAGTCCCCTTCAGCTTCTCAGCATGGACCTGAGTACCGTTCTCTTGTTCCCAGTACACACAGTGGTGTGGTTCTACTCCCTCTTAAGCTTTCTGCCATGGTACTTCCTGACTGGAGCCCAGGAAAAGAAAGTCCTGGCAAAGAGGCTCAAATCCAAGTCGACCACCGGTCAGACGGATGGACCATATCGTTCGGTGGATCACTTCGACTCCCTGGTCACGGTGGACTTACCTGGAAAAGACACGCTTGATAAGCTGTTTGACTTTGCGGTGCAGCGTTTCGGTAAAGCGGACTGCCTGGGAACCCGAGAAGTTCTGAGTGAAGAAAATGAGCCTCAACCGAATGGGAAAGTTTTCAAAAAGGTACATATTCTGTGATCACACTGCAAGAAAATTGCTTATTTAAAATTTTCTGCTGACCTAAATTTTCTCATGACCTTTTCAAATTTGGCTCACGTCCGACGCTGGTCTAAACAAGTGACTCTCCTAAACAGGCCTGTTACATAACGTTTGTTCATCATACCATCATAAATACATATTATTTATAATTGTACATTACCGTTCAAAAGCTTTTTTTATGTTTTTGAAAGAAGTCTCTTATGCTTACACAGGCTACATTTATTTGATCAAAAATACAGTCAAAACCGTAAAACTGTGGAATAGTATTGTGTGACTTTATCTATTGTATTGGAATACATTTTAAAATGTAATGTAATGCAAAGCTGAATTTTCAGCATCATTACTCCAGTCTTCAGTGTCACATGATCCTTCAGAAATCAATCTAATATGCTGATTTGCTGCTGTTTAATAATATTGTGGAAACCATAATACTTTTTTCAGTATTATTTGATGAATAGAAAGTAAAAATTATAATAATAATTATTTGATATGAATGTTGTTGTTTTTTGTAATAATTCAAATTAAGAGACAGTGTATATATTCCTTTGAATATTAACTTGTATATTAATATTATATTTATGGATATGCATACATTTATAGATGTTAATTTATTAATATTTATAAATCATATTTTATTATTATATGAAAATAGAATAACATTTTAACAGCTTGTATTGGCATTTTCTAGTGTAGTAGTACACTGTCATAACTTTTTCCATCTTGCTGTGTAACACTTGATTATAGTGACATTTTCAACTTATTCAAACTTTATTTTTCAACTTCAAAAAGACGTATTTTTTACAACAATGAAATTGGGTTAAATTGACATAGAACTTACATAAAGTCCTACCCGATAGTTCATAGTGAATTCACATTGGAAAAACATCTGCCACATCTGGTTTTTTTCCATGCATATAATTGAGAATTAAACATGTTGAAAAATATATAGAAAATGTCTGTGTATTAGTGTGCTTTTTGCTGTTCACACTGTCATCCTAATAAAAAAACATTCGGTCCACATTCAAATGCAGTGTGAACATTGCAAAAATCATAATTTGTTGGAGAAAAATAAACTCCATGTTGAATAATATATTTGTTAGTATGAAGGTGTTTGATGGTTTTGTCTTGGCAGTTAATTCAGGGTGATTATAAATGGCTGTCCTATGAGGAGATGGACACTGTGGTCAGTCAGTTTGGGAGTGGACTGACAGCACTAGGCCAACAGCCAAAATGCACCATCGCAATTTTCTGTGAGACGCGAGCAGAGTGGATGATCACAGCTCAGGCCTGCTTCAGACGCAATTTCCCATGTAAGGAAACAGAAGAGTCATAGGTTTTATCCCTTAATTTCTTGTGATGACATTGAATGAATGTGTTGTTTAATCTTCATCTTCTTTTGTTAACCTGTGTTTCATGTGTTTTTTGTAGTGGTCACCTTCTATGCGACTCTAGGAGAAGAGGCAGTGACTTTCGGATTGAATGAGTGTGGAGTTACACACCTGGTCACCAGTGTAGAACTGCTGGAAACCAAACTGAAGGTAAGCTTGTTAGTCAAAGGCCAAAAACATGTTGCTAACAATCCAGTTTACTTACTATATTACAGATCCAAGGCAAAAGAATAATTATTAGATGAGTTATGAACTTGCAGTCAATGAATCAACGCTTGTTTTCAATTGCATCGTCTTTGCTAGCTCCACTCAAAACCAGTGCGGTATAAACTACAATCAAACAAGTGACTCTTGTTAGCTTGTGCTTATAAACCGTTGCAAAAATTTACTCATGAACTCATGAGTTGTCAGTTTGAATCAGCGATGAAATCTTCACTGAATGAACACACTGAATCTGTCAGAAAGATCTGACTCACTGACTGAATCTCAACTCTTCATGTTTGACCCAATAAAAAAGGTTCTGTAAGAAATACCACAGGGTTTAACAGTAATGCCTCATCAGGCCCTATTGTAGTTTAAAATTTCCCAACGGGCCACCAACATCATAAGACATTCGGTGTTAGGACATTTGACTTTACGCTGACGGCAGCTCATGTTGACATTTTGTTGGTATTAAGTAATCAAAATTCATCATCTGTCCAAAGTCGGAGTTGACATCCGGTGCCAGCTGGCTTTACTTACCCTGCCATTTGAAATATTTAAATTATGGAAACATTGAATGAAAAATATGTTTTCTTCACCTTTTTATTCCCATGCAGAGTGTTCTTCCTCAAATGCCCAATCTGAAGCACATCATCTATGTAGACACGAAGGCCATCAGCACAGCAGGATTTCCACAGGGCATCCAGATCCACAGCATGCACTCTGTGCAAGAGCTGGGAGCCAAGCCAGAAAACCGTAAGAACGCTTTGATACATCTTATAAATAGCACAGACTTTACAGTTGACATTTTATTTATATGCTAATTAACCTTTTCACAGATTGCCTGTAGTTTACCCTCCGTTCACCCACACAATATCGATAGAGCGATTTGCGATCTCCATCACCAGAGTAGAAAATAATGTGTGCTTTGTGTTGCAGTGAACATACCAATAGTGAAGCCCGTCCCGTCAGACCTCGCTGTTATTATGTACACCAGCGGCTCCACCGGGAGACCTAAAGGGGTGATGATCATCCACAGTAACCTGATTGCTGGAATGGCAGGCCAGTGCGAAAGGATACCTGGATTGGGGTGTGTATAATGATCAATAAAATGCAACAGTGGCCGCTTACTTTTTCAGTGGTCTTGATTCTGGAATCATTTTTCCCATTAATTTTCCCCATAGGGATAAAAAAAATTTAATTAAAAAAATCGGTATAGACTTATAAGCCATTAACCAATTAAACCAGCTATGCAGTGATTTTATTTGAAGCAAAAAAGTATTTGAAAATCGAAAATTGAAATTTATTTGCAGACTCGTGGGTAATGTAGTTTTTAAACTAGAATAATTCTGCTGTTAAACATGATTATTTAAAAAATAGATTGAAATAACGCAGGCTGATGACTTAAAAAATAGCATCGATTAACAACCTCATAGTTTACAGTAGGTTTCTCTTTAACGCTTCGTAAGTTATAGTTAAAAATCAGTTCCTCAATAGAGAAAATGAATGGAATTTCTTACTTCCGGAACACAACTGTTGCAGTGCAACACTGCAATGCAAAAGTGGCTGACATTAAAATGTCTCTATGCTTCCACAGACCAAAGGATACGTATATTGCATATCTTCCTCTTGCTCATGTCCTGGAAATGACGGCTGAGATCTCATGTGTGACATACGGCTGCAGGATCGGCTATTCCACACCACAGACGCTGTCTGATCAGGTACAGCACTTCAATTTGTTACTGGATCAGATAAATATAGTCACACATTTACACAGATTTGTGAGGTTTTTACAAAATATGTTAATCTCTGATGATTGAATTGCTTGTTTCTGCTTTGTAGTCAACCAAAATTAAGAAGGGAAGTAAAGGTGACTGCAGTGTGCTGAAACCTACTCTAATGGCAGCCGTACCTGTAAGTCGGACTCTTCTAAAATTATCATCTTGCTTTGTTCACTTAAATCATGTTAAAATCTGACACTTTCGTTTCTTCTGTCAGGAAATAATGGACCGGATCAATAAGAACGTCATGAGTAAGGTGCAGGAGATGAGCTGCGTTCAGAGAACCCTGTTCAATCTGGCTTATGAATACAAGCTCGAGCAGATCAAGAAGGGTTACGATGCTCCCCTGTGCAATATGTAAGATGAGATGAAAATAGGCCTTCATTTAATCACATTGCTCTTGTTAATGAGTCTGGAGTTTTAATCGCCTTTGTTCCTCGATGTGTTCAGTTTGTTTAAGAAAGTCAGATCTTTGCTGGGTGGGAATGTGCGTATGATGCTGTCCGGAGGAGCTCCTCTGTCTACCGCCACTCAGCGCTTCATGAACATCTGTTTCTGCTGTCCTGTTGGTCAAGGATACGGTCTTACTGAGACCTGTGGAGCAGGCACTATAACCGAAGGCAAGTAGTCCTGATGCATCTGAACATCTTTTCCAACCTATCACTGTTCGTTTTATCATTACTTGTAGAATCATATTTAGAAAGGCAGCGGCAATTTACACTATGTGCAAATAGCGATAGCTGCTATTTACACAGTGTAAATATAATTTATTGCTATTTAAACAAAGTGCAAGTAGCAAATAGATTCTTTCTACACCAAGTGAAAATAGCGATAGATTCTATTTACACTGTGAAAATAGCAGTATTTGCAACAATTGTTAGTAGATAGATGCTATTTATGGTTATAAATAGTGGCAGATAGCATAGAATGTAAATTATTATATTTATTAAAATTATTAAATGGATGCTGCCTTATTGGGACAATAAGTGGGCGGAGTTAATGTCAATAGCCTCTGCCAACAAGGCGGGCTATTTGCACTTAGTATAAATAGACTCTCTGATTTTGGAATATCTTCAGAGATATTTGTCCTAATGCTTCAAGCTGTGACCGTGGAAGTTATGATGACATCTGTTTTCTTTGTTGTGCAGTTGCAGACTATAGCACAGGACGAGTAGGTTCTCCTCTGATCTGCTGTGAGCTCAAACTCAAAGACTGGGCGGAAGGTCGGTCAATGTACCCTATTCCATTTAGCTACTTGTTAATATCTTAAGAAACAGTCCACTAAACATGATGTATACTCTCCTTCGTGTTGCTCCAAACCTGTATGCTGTTATCTTTTTTGCAGAGCACAAATTAAACAAAAAAACTGCTTACTTCTATTTCAGCATCACTGTAGCTCAAACAGTAGAACATGGCGAAAACAATCGCAAGGTCATGGGTTCAATTCCTTGGGAATGCATGAACTGATAATGATAAAATGTATACACTAATGCAATGCAAGTCACTAGGATAAAAGCATCTACCAAATGTATTCTACCATCTACCATAAATGTAATATTGCATAATAAGTAGGGATGCACCGATATGAAAAATTTGGCCAGTACCGATAACAGATAATTATTTATATTTGATAGCCGATAACCAATATGTTGTCTGATAAATCTAAATTCAAGTTTTTATATATTTTTTGAGAGCTTGATTGCAAAAACAAGTGTCTCACCATTTAATTTTTTTTTTTTTTTTTTTTTTGGGCCGATAACAATAACATTAAAAATAGACATAAATCGGCCGATACCGATGTGGTGGCCGATATATCGTGCATCATCTAATAATAAGTAATCTGATGGCATCTAGACTAAAAAATGCCAAAGGTATTGTTTTTGGTGTCGTGAGCTTCAGCTAAGCAGTGGTGTTATTGTTAACAAAAACAAAAACTATTACAAATTGTTTTTGTTCATTGAAGTAAAACTGAAATAAAATAAAATATATAATTTACATGGAAAACTTGGACTAAAATGACTAACTAAAATGTTTAAGTTGAAGAAACAGAATTACTAAAACGAATTATAAATTAAATAGAAATATAAAAATACTGAAATTAAAATGAAAATATACAAATAAAAAATGATTAAAAGTATTGATAAATACTATAATAGTATATAAATACTACTAAAATAACACTGCTCTGGTAAGAGTATCAGTGAATAATGGCTTGAATTACAATCCGTTTCTCTATGAAGTGTTGTTGCATGATGAGCTGGGCAAAAATGGTCTGCTTTTGTGTTCTATGGAAGAAACTAAATAACGGCAAACAGATTTGAAATGACACGAGGGTTTTTCAGGTGAACTGTTCCTTTATCTTTTAGTTCTTGTTACAGCGGTTGTAATTCTCATTATATGCTTTCTCTCAGGTGGCTATACAAAGCATGACAAGCCTCATCCACGTGGTGAGATCCTCATCGGAGGTCCTAATGTAACCATGGGCTACTACAGGAGTGAGAGCAGCAATAATGACGACTTCTGTGTGGATCAGAACGGACAGCGGTGGTTCTGCACTGGTGATGTAGGAGAGATGCACCCTGACGGCTGTCTTCAGATTGTTGGTATGTCTAGATTCAGCATCACAAGTCTTGTTTCCTGGTTGAATCAAAATCACACATTTATTTTATCTATCGTATTATTTTGTAACGCCTAGATCGAAAGAAGGACCTTGTGAAACTTCAAGCTGGGGAGTACGTCTCTTTAGGCAAAGTTGAGTCAGCTCTGAAGAACTGCTCTCTCATCGACAACATCTGCGCTTACGCAAACAGGTTTGTACACTCGGCTTTGTCTGACGCATATGGGATGTTACTGACCCTAACAAAAGGTCCTCTCTTTAGAACAGCAGACGTACTGTATACAGACCTCTTTTTTCCTCTCTCTCTGCCCACCAGTGACCAGAACTACGTTATCAGCTTCATTGTTCCTAATCAGAAGAAGCTGACAGCTTTCGCCAATCAGAAGGGCATTGAAGGCACATGGGAAGAGATTTGCAACCACCCACTTATGGAAAGGGAAGTTCTGAGAGAAATTAAAGAAGTCGCAACTTCAAGTGAGTGTTACTTCCAGGTTTTGTAGCAGCAAGGTACATGGTGTCTAAGTTCAAAATGGGGTCACTGTATCAAGGCATTTACTGAAGCTAATTAAAATGAGTCCCCTGAAGGCCTGTTGAACACCCAGTCTGAATTTTTAGCACAGTTTTTTTTAATTCAGTGGGTATTTTATTTTAATATTTTATTGTAATGTATGTAATTTATATGGTTGTGTAGTTCATCAGACTTCGTGCACACTTGACCTTAACTTGACTCTACTTAAAATGCACTAACGTACAAAAGTTTTGGTTCAGTAATATTTTTAAAAAGAAATGAATACTTTTATTCAGCAAAGATGCATTAAATTGATCAAAAGTATCAGACATTTATAAAATAATGTTACAAAATATTTATATTTCAAATAAATGTTCTTTTGAACTTTCTGTTAATCAAAGAGTCCTGAGGAAAATGTATCAGTTTCCCAAAAAATATTAAGAAGCACAACTGTTTTCAACATTGGTAATAATAAGAAATGTTTCTTGAGCAGTAAATCAGCATATTAGATTGATTTCTGAATGATGCTGAAAATTCAGCTCTGCCATCACAGGAATTAATTACTTTTTTTATTTTTTTTATTAAAATCTTAAACAGTTATTTTAAATTATTAAGTTATTATTTAAGTTATTTTACAGTTATTTCACAATAAAACAGACCCCAAACTTATGAACGTTAATGTGTACGTATTGGAATTGTACGAAATGTTTTCATCTCAGAGCTTGTCTTCTAATAATCTTTCCATAATTCTAGTTAAACTCCAGCGCTTTGAGATACCAGTCATGGTCCATCTGAGTCCAGAGCCTTGGACCCCCGAAACGGGCCTGGTGACGGACGCATTCAAACTGAAGAGGAAGGAACTGAAGAACCACTATCTCAATGATATCGAAAGAATGTATGGCCACAAGTAGGACCTTTATCACAGCCAAAGACATCTTCATCAGTTCCTCACCGTGCAACATTGCTGTATATCAATAAATGTTAAAAAACACATTTTGCCACAACTTTCACCACTGCCCATTGTTTAGTGATGTGCACAGATTTTCGAAGATGAACAATGTTAATAAGCCTGTATTTTCTGTATTTTTATTCCTGAGCTTTGTGGG
This sequence comes from Leuciscus idus, assembly GCA_021554675.1. Lineage (NCBI taxonomy): Eukaryota > Metazoa > Chordata > Actinopteri > Cypriniformes > Leuciscidae > Leuciscus > Leuciscus idus. The sequence goes on from CM038633.1 coordinate 18,133,224, forward strand.
CTTTTCGTTCAGAGCTCTGTTGTCTCTCTGCTGTGAACTAGTTTACAATTAGAGTTGTAGCTGAGTAGCTTGAGAACTGTTGGACAAGGGACGATATTCATCTTATCCAGCATGAAGTATCCACTAATTTCTCCTTTTAGTATACAAAAGGTGTCTCTTGTAAAGAGGATTTCAACCATACAACAGCGATATACTGCCATCACCTTGTGCTTTTTTTCAATATGTGTGAAATTTCATTTTCTTTGTTAAATTTTTTTTTTATTTGCTTGGTTTGACAGTTTGAAAACTGAAACCGCTAGCTGAAGTGAAGTCATTGCACTGCAGAATTCGGCCTCCTTTTAGAGGCAAGTAATATATAGTGATGTTTTTGTGCCTTCTGATTGGTCACTATTTTAAACGTTTACTCTTTATTGGCTGTAAATTATAATCTGATTCTGTGTGCTTCATCCATGCAATGCAGTAGGCAATAGTGTCTTCACAATGGTTACAAACCATGTTCTTTGTCATTTACTAATGAGACTTTTTGTTGTTGCTGCTGTTATGATTCACACATTTGCTAGTACATATTTGCTTATGGAATGACTCAGGGCAGGTTGACATGACCGGCAAGTGGTTTTTTGCATATTTGTGCTGTTAAACTGTTAAATGAAGGGATTTTTTTTTTTTTTCTGAATAATATTCCCCTCTTATGCCACAGCGGTAAAGTTTGTATTACATCTTTGTCATCTTTTTTTAAATCACTCATTTTTGTGTCTGTGTGTCTGCCACAAACTCTTGTCTCTTTCAAATTCCACTTCTGCAGGCTTTTAATATATTTCGTAATATGTCATTAAACCAGTTCTCAATACTTAATGCATAAAGTTAAAAAACATTTTTGTAATTTAGCCCCAGAAAATGAATTTTGCCATTAATATTGTATTCTTTATATTAATTTATTTGGTGAAATCTATACTTTTCATTTTTACCCTTGTTAATTTATTTTTGTTTTATTTTGAGAAAGTATGATCTGTACAGGTATTGTCAAATCTTGGCTTGTTTTATTCTAGGAAGTGTATTTTATTTATAATAATTTTGTCATTTGCACTATTCTTTTTGTCAGGGATTTTTAGCCATTTTTAAATTAATAGCCATTAATCCAAGAAGTTCAGCAGTTACTACTACCCTTCTGGAATGATCTTTCCTCCACGGCCCTCAGGGTTCCTATCACAACCATAAGCAAAACCATACAGCAGTCAAGTGTTTGCATTGAGAAATTGTAAATTTGCTTGTAGAATGTTCTATGATGCTTATTTATTCTTTTTATTGTGAGTCTCTGTATGTAATACACACTGGGGACAAGTAAAATCATTTTCTACTCACTGTGTGATATTCCATTTTTTAAACACTTCAACTGTCTTTTTATTTACAGTATATACTTCAATTGCAAGGAGTTTACAAAAAAAGAAAACAAAAGCTATAAAAAAAAATTATAATAATAATTTGACACAACAATTCAGTTTGCCCAGTCTTGAAAGCGAAAACAATCGCTTGCAATCTTCCATACTGGCTGGTCACTGTTTGGAGAGGCTTGGGCAGTTAATAGGAAATTCTGGTTGAAGTATCTCTGTTTGTTTCCTTCAAACTTCACTGAACCAGCTGTAACCACCAACAAAGTAGTTTGGCCCTGAGTTGCTTGTTCTGTTCAAAAAAATATTAAATAGTATTAGATTGAATAATTATAAACATTGAATTCACATATGTAGATTTTATTCATACAAAATGAAATTCAAAATATGAAAAAGCATAACAACTGTAGTCTTAGTTTGCATACCATGCACAGGCTGGCAGTCGAGAGTGTGCACTGTAAACTCGCTGGAGGGAAGAGACTCGAAGAACTCGCCGAGAGCATCTTGTCCACTGACAGCATTGCCATTCCACACCAGCGTTGCTTTGTCCAGATACAGCCTCATCAGAGTCTGAAAGCAATCATTCATTATGAAGAATGCTTCAAGTGCACAGCTAATAAACATAATAAAAATCAGCATACATGAAGTGAAGTTAAACTTGAGCATACCCTTCTTTTCTTATCCATACAGTCATAATAGATGTTGACGAATTCCTCCGAGTATCTGCATGACTGATCAACTTGAGCCCTGAAATCCTGATCAATATCGAACAGAGTTGATGAGTATAAAGTTATAAGTTATAAACGTATTGCTACTTAAGATTTCCGATTGAAGGGATGGTTCATTAAAAAAAAAAAATATATATATATATATATATATATATATATATATATGGTAATTTGCTCACCCTCAAGTTGTTACAAACCTGTATGAATTTCGTTGTTATGTGGAACATAAAAGAAGATATTTTGAAAAATGTTTGTAACCAAACAGTTGACGGTGGCCACTGACTTGCATAGTATTTTATTCCCATACTATGGAAGTCAATGGGGCCCCACAACATTATTCAAAATATATTTTTTTTATGTTCAGCAGAAGAAAGACATTCATACATGTTTTTAACAACTTGATGGTGAGTAAATAATGACAGAATTTTAAGTTTGGGGTGAACTATCCCTTAAACCAATGATGTTGATATCAATGAATGCACTTACCACCGGTGCCGCAGCAGCCATGGTTACTAAACGTACACTCAACCGATCTTTGCGATGTTCAGTCGTTGTAAGTGTTTGAAATCCAAACTAAGTTACTGATAAAACATAAAATGGCTAATGCGATTTAAAATGCATGTACGAGCCAGATGAAAACAAAGCAACACAGTGTACAATTACGGTATGTAAGGAAATACAGTTAAATAGTAGTTTATGCCCACGTCGAAAGGTATATTGCGTGCAAAATATCAGAATTATGGTATCTTACTTTTTTCGAAAAAACAAATCCAACATCGGAGAAAAAAATGTGCTCAAATGTGTTTGTGTTCACGGTTATTGTTCCGCTGGAAAACCACACCGTCATTCTAAGTTCCCACCATAGTTCCAATCAATAGGAAACTCCACGGGGAATACAAAATACACAAGACGACAAAAGAGTTAAAATATAAAAATATTTATATATAAAGGATGAAAATGCATAAAGGAAGAATATGTTTCTTTTTCTTTTTTACTATTCATTTCACTACTGTAGATTTCCTCAGCATGGCAAGGCAACTGGGCTGGACTCTATTAGTAAATTTATATTTATGCATATGTAAATTAGTAAATTGTAATTCTGTTAATTAATAAAAAGGTTTACATACTTCTTAAGATAAGCATAAATAGTACATTTTCCTACAACAGTAAGCCTGGAGGATTTCATAGATTTCTCATAATCAATCTTTGTATTTTACACCAAAATGCAAAACACAAAGCCTAAACAAATGTACAGTAGTTTCAGGATAATCAACAACATATATCCTTAAAAAAAAAAAAAAAAAAAAAGAGTAATCTGCAATTCTACAAGTCCCTAAATACAAAGAATGTGGCTATATTGGCAAAATAAAATCATACAGCTATTATGTAACCTACAAACTGAGTAACTCGGCTTTATTTCATTTTAGGAGCTTTTGTTAGATATTGTATATTTGTTTAAATCAGGCACCATTCTGGGCCACCTAAGTAAGTTGTTTTATCCAATGACATTGCAACTTGTATGTTTTGGGCGGGGCCAGTAAGTTGAATTGAATTTGGCACATTGGTGCTCCCTAAAGTCTGAGATGGAGGGAAGCGTATCAAATGTGGAAATCTGTAATTTAGCGTACACTGGAAAGTTTGAAGAGCTTAAAAGTTGCGTCTTGTCTGACAGCGCACTAGCGACGAAAACAGACCAGGTAAGTGAGAACGTGTTGGTGCTGTTGCACAGTGGTTAGCATGATGCTATATTGAAGTTTGTCCATTGAGTCTAAGATGTTTAAGTGATATGCTATGTTGCTGCTCCATACAGGACTGCAGGACTGCTCTGCACTGGGCCTGTTCAGCTGGACATGCGGATATCGTGCAGTTTCTGTTGGATCTTGGTGTTGAAGTGAATATCGAAGATGATGTGAGTCAGCATTGTTTCATGGGACATTCCAGAAGCCTTATTATACTGCGTCAGTGAATGTTATTGCTTTTAAACCTTATTACTGCTGTGCTCTCCAATGCATTTATAAGTGCAGTTGATGCAAGACATCAATATTATGTAGTCAAATGTCTTGATGGTAGATACTTTGTCATTCACTGTATATCCTCTTGGTGGAGTTCTTTACCATGTTATGTCATTCCAGGCATGTTGGACTCCTCTTCATATAGCAGCATCTGCTGGGAGAGAAGAAATTGTCAGATCTTTAATATCCAGAGGAGCTCAGTTGAACGCTGTGAACCAGAATGGTTGTACGCCACTACACTACGCTGCATCTAAAGATCGATATGAGGTAGATTTTACGTTTGTCAGCTCTTTATCTTCATCAGAGGGTTCAATTATTACATAAGATCTTTCTTAAAATTGTGAAACTTTTTATATTATTAATTTGATCTCATATTTATTTTATACATTTCTATGAATATATTGCCAGCTTTTTTATCAAAGAGTTTAGTTTTAAGTTTTAGCTTTAGTTTAACTTTGTCACAGAGCAGAAATTTGTCTTTGGCACTGGTATCATACATATATATTATACATAGATGCATCCACATGCACTATATTACTTTTTCTTAAAATTGTGAAACATTTTTTTAGATTAATTTGATCTTATTCAGGTTTTATATTAATATTGCCTGGTAATTTTTTTTTTTTATCAATCAGTTATATTTTACATACATTTGTTTTTCTGAAAATTGTAAAAAAAAAAAAAAAACAACAACAACAAAAAACATTTAAATTGCATTATCTTATATTCGTTGTATATTAATATATTGCCAGCATTTAAAAAAAAAATCAAAGTTATATTAAATGATTACCTAAATCTTTCTGGAATTAGTTAAACTTTTTACATTTTAATATTATCTTGTATTTTGTATATATATTTTGCTAGCTCTTTTTAATCAAAGTTATATCAAATTATTACATAAAATCTTTCTGAAAATTGTTAAATGTTTTACATTAATATTATCTTGTATTCATTAATGTATTTCCAACTCTTTATCAAAGTTATTTTAAATTATTGCATACATTTTTTCTGAAATGTTTTAAACATTTTCTATTAAAATTATAGATTTTTTAAATTAATATATTGACATCTTTTTTTTTAAATCAAAGTTGTATAAAATTATTACATAAAAAAAAATTCTGAAAATTGTTAAATGTTTTATATTAATATTTTCTTATAGAAATGTTTATATCTTTTTTTTAATGAAAGAGTTATATTAAATGACTACATAACATTTTTCTGGAAATTGTGAAACTTTTTTAATATTAATATTATATTATGTTCGTTTCATATTAATATATATATATATTTTTTTTTTCAAAGTTATATTAGATTATTACATAAAATCTTTCTGAAAAATGTGAAACGTTTTATATTAATAATACAATTATCTTGTACTTTTTAACAGATAGCCCAGATTCTGCTGGAAAACGGTGCAGATCCTAATGCAACAGATAAACTGCAATCCACACCTCTGCACAGAGCTTCTGCTAAGGGCAACTACCGACTCATTCAGCTTCTTTTGAAAGAGAGCGCTTCTACCAACATTCAAGACTCAGAAGGAAACACGCCACTGTAAGTAGTGCAGAACCACTAGTGTTATTTTTCCTCTATTGTATTATGTATAGATACCTCTCAGACCTGTTCTGCATGAACTATTTTATTGTTTTTGCCAGTCATCTTGCATGTGATGAGGACCGAGCAGAGGCTGCAAAACTCCTTGTGGAACACGGTGCCAGCATCTACATTGAGAACAAGGAAAAGATGACGCCTCTACAAGTGGCTAAAGGTGGCTTGGGATCTATGTTGAGACGGGTAGTAGAGGGCTGAAGGATCCTGAGTGGAAACGGAGCTTTTGATAAAGCTGCTGTTCAAGTATGATGAATACTTGTTTGTAAGGGTATTTAAAAGAAACAGTAGAAAAAATGCTTTTAAAGATGTCTGCTGAAGAATGACATTATGATCAGCATTCTCTTTATGGTAGTTAAAAAGCTCATGACTTGATATGTCAGTCATTTTTCATGCTTTTTATCGGGTACATGAGTTTCAGGCTTACACATAACATTCTGATTATTATTTATCTAGTTCAGCCATGAATGTTTTATTTCTGTTAAACCTAAAGCTGATTTTGTCATTGATTTGTCACTTAAAATGTAATTTCTAGTTTTGTTTCCGTGTGCGAAGGTCACGAGACCATAGTGTATTCTTCCATCTTGATGCTTATTTTTTATATGGGAAATAAATTGTAATTGAATACAGGTGATTGGTGCAGTCATATCTGAGTGTTGTATTAAAAGGACACACAAATTATTACATAGACATGTTCATCTTGACTTGTACATTACCATTCAAAAGTTTGTGGTCAGTAAGATTTTTGTTTTTTTAAAGAAAATAATACTTTTATTCAACAAGGATAAATTAAATGAATCAAAAGTAACAGGTAAGACATTTATAACATTACAAAATATTTCTGTTTCACAGAAAACATTTAAAATTGTAATCATTTTTCACAATATTACCATTTTTACTGTTTTTTTGATCAAATAAATGCAGCCTTGGTTCAGCATAAGTGACTTATTTTAAAAACATTTCAAAATCTTACTGAGTGAGGAAGTGTGCTGAGATTTCCGGTCGCATAACTGAAACAACTGATAACATAAAACTGAAATGTGGATGAATGGCATGACAAAAATGTGGTGTCATGTTACCCACCTACATGTATTCATTTCTTATTTTACTGAATGCAAATAGTGCCATATACTGCTCTCGGCATAAAGAGTACATCTCTGGAGGACACATATGGGGTTTAGAGCCAGTGGTTGTTCTGTAGACAAACATCAGTGCTTTATATTTGATGCGAGTGGCAGCCAGTGCAAGTTTATGTGAGGTTCCCTCTTCGGCTCCTTCAAGAACACTCGCTGCTGTATTCTGGATCAGTTACAGAGGTTTGACAGTACATGATGGAAGGCCTGAACAAGAGAGCATTACAGGATAGAACAAGGGCTTGGGCTTGGGTTGTGTAGCATGCTAGTAATGGCTTGATCTTCCTATAATGTTGTATAAGGCAGACCTGCTGGACCAGGCAGTTCTAGCATTGTGCTCTGTGAAGTTGAACTGATCATCAGTCCTAATAGTCCAGGCGTTTTAAGCCAAAATGGGGGTCAACCGTGAACAAATTGCAACCGAATCAAACTCAACTGATTTTGTATCCTCAATATGTCCTGAGTAAGGGAAAAAAAGCCCCGAAGAATCCCATTAGGGGAAAGTTCAGAAAAAGACCCAAATATATCCTATTCATTATTTTTCTCACATGAATAGGGTAAAAAATTTAACCTTTAGATATCACCATGAAAATTACTGAGTTGATTACTTATATCAAGACAAACAAAAAATGTATTACAAGCTTTTTTAAATTGTTTGTTAACATGGACAAACAGTGCGTAATCTAATTACAGATGTGCTAATTTGCATACATTAAAAAGCCTACATTTGTGACAGTATTTGTTCATCTTTGTTAATGCTAGTAAATAAAAATCCAGCAGTTCATTGATTGTTAGTTCAAAATAGGTTTTATTACTTTATGGAATATTAACATTATATAATTTAATGGAATAAATCATTTTGTCCTGTAAATTTAAGCTCAGTCCCATAAAACCTAAAATGTTGCAGTTTTTTTTTTTTTACTCTAAAGTGTTGAAACCACAGATAACCCTGGGAACATATCCTCCCATACCAACAAATACAAGAACTGAGAATCCAACCGTTCAATCTTTACATTCCATCAGAATTACTGTATGTCCCATATGTGACTCTCACTAGTTTCACTGATAAACAATTTTCTCTGGTAGTAAGGAATTCAAGAATGTCAGTTTCAATCACATTTCTTCCATGCAAATGCGTAAAAATGCGTACACCCTTGATTAAATTAAACTGTAATATTGTAGTACATATGTACTTCATAACTGTATACTGCTCTGACCCTTCTTGACATTGAGTGTAAAGTTCATGACAGATTCTTATATATATTCTGTTAAACTCCTGGAGGATGACATCCTTGAGTGCCCTGTTTGATGGGGAGTGTTGTCTCTACAAAATCCCCCACTTGTCCACTGATGGATCTTTACCTTAAGTTTAATTTTCATGGACTTTTAGTTTGTTTCTCTTCAGTACAGTTCAATTTTCCCACTCATCATTTGTTACCATGGTTATTGATTAATTAGATGTCACCTGTTGTCATTGAGTTCATTCGCCAAGTGTAGGGTGTGTGGGGCACAACCTTTTTTTTACTAATTAACAAATTATCACAACAAATTATTTTTTTAATAATTGAGCCAAAACCAAAATAAGTTAGATTAATCTTTTTTTTTTTTTTTACAAGCAACATACACATCTCTGCTACAAATGAACACTTCAAGTTTTTTTCTAGGACCTACCATTTTCGTACAGTTGCACTGAAAGTCACAGTTAGTTGTTAGTTGTAACACACATAATTCAGTACTATTTTATCTGTATAGTTTGATATTGTTTGTACATCTGTATAGATAGATATCCATACATCCATCCCTCATCCAAACATCCTTCTATTCTGGATCAATAGATAGCCTAGATAGAGATTTATGAAAGGGCTGCACAGTTTTGCAATAAATAAATAAATAAATAAAATCATCAAACATTGTGATTGCTATTGAATTATATTTGTGTGTGGCAGCTGCATGCAAAATTATTATTATTAATAATAACAGTAATACAAATAAAAATGAGCTCAAAATCACATTTTAAAGGGTTTATTGCATGAAAAACAGGCTTTTAAATAAAAAAAACAAGTGATCAATGCAAATGTGGGGGGAAAAATCATACTTTGACATTTAAATTCCAACATTGTGAAAGTCCAACAAAGTTAAATGTGGTGAAATAAATACTCAAACCTGAAAAGTTGTGTGGCTCCCTGTTTTCATTTCATTATTGTTGTACACTTGGCGGCTTAGTTGTAACACTGTGCTACAACTACGCTGTGTAAAAAGTAGTTTAATGGTGTTATAAATATCCTTTTTAATAATAGTTTATTTTCATTAATATTAGTATCTTCATATTATTCATATTAGTATTATTAACATTATTTTTATATATTATTTATGAATATTGTTTTTTTAGGCCTCTATCTGCCTGGTCTTATAATATTTTGTTGCCTCTGTTTGGGTTTTACATATTAAAAAAGGATGTTGAGTCAATTAGGTACTTTTAATTTTTATTGACATGGCAAATTGTAGCAAAAACATGATACAGATGTAATGAAGTTCAAGTGAAATATCTTTACAATGCTCTATATATATGATGTCTTTACGTACTCATTATGTGTGTATTCTGAGTGACAATTTCTCTCTGCAGATGATGAGGTTATGATACGGGACAGCATCTGAAATACACAATTGAGTTAAGAGTTAAAGTTTGTCTCTTCCAATTTATTGTGTAAAAACAATTTATGAAGGTCAAAATTTGCAAAAATGGTGTTAAAACTGGAAAAGGTGATATAAAGTCATGATAGTTTTAATGTTTTCTGGGTGTAGGCATAAACTTACTTTGTAGAGAAGAGAAGATGAGTGTCCCTAATTGAAAAGAGCTGCTCACACTTACATGTTCTGTTAAACTGAAAAGAGAAAAAGACATGACTGATAGGAAACCAGTTACAATTTTTAAAGTTAAAATGTATAGACATTTTAAGAAAGAAATCATTTACCTGTTGAGAGTTTGTGTAGTTGTACAGCTGCATGAGCTCCAGAAAACCAGTAATGAGGTGGCTTTGACAGTTACAGATTTGAAAAACAAAAAGGCGGGAATAAAGAACCCTATACTTTGACTCAAAGAACCATTTCAGAAATGGTTCTTCAGGATGATACAGTTCTAAATAGAACTGTTACTACGTGTAAAGAACCTTTAAAGAACCATCTTTTTTTGACTTTCTCAGTTTGCTTAAATCCACTTGGGGTTCAGGGAATTTCTTTTCCACATTAATTTCACACGTCTAGTACAATTATGTGGTTTTGTTTCTTTAATACAGTGTATACTTTTTTCTTGATTTACCCTGAAAGAATGGAAGTAAAATGTGACAACATGCCCCATAGATAGGGCATGTTGTATCGTGAAGGGCACATTGTAACATGACCGATTAAAATGTTATCTGATCTAATAAAAAAAATATACAAGACAAACTAAAATATTTTATCAATAAAATACAATTATTAACTTTTTCATATAAAATAATATTAAAAAAACCCACATTTTTGAGTTTGACAACAAAAACCTCGCAAAACACAGCTATACTGCTTGGTTCAAAACAATAATAATTAATCATTCCTGAACATTGACTTTCAGTCTTAATTCATCTATTTCTGGTTTCTCAATAGATTTTTATAAAAGTATAGAACAGAATAGCATAGTTCTAGGGTTGTGCCCTATGCGCAACTAATTTAAACCCTGCTAGTGTCTTCTGCTGGTTAAATAACAGATTTAAGATTAAAATAATATCAGATTTGTCGAATTTTTAATTAACACAAAAACAGAGATGAAAAATCAACTTCAGTGAGAAATTTACTTTTGCTATGGTTAAATAATGTTCAGTGATATCTTCCAAAGATTTTTTCATTGTGAAAAAAAAAAAAATATATATATATATATATAAATATAAATATATATATATATATATATATATATATATATATATATATATATATATATATATATATATATATATATATATATATATATATATATATATATATATATATATATATATATGTTGATATGGCAACTAAATACACCAAGTTTTATCATGCAAGCATTGTGTGGAAAGTTTTAAACCGTGTGTGTTACAACTAGCCCCACTCACCCCATGTATGAATGTGTGTATATGAATGTAATCTGGATGTTTTTCAATATAGAAATAGTTGGATATAAAAATCTATGGAGTTTGTTAAACATGCTTTAAACACCAACATTTTTTTTAATGTTCTTAATGTTCATTAATGAGCTTGTCTTTTGTTCATACCTTTTAATATTTTAAATTACATTTTTGTAGTAGACTGTTCAGATTATAGTCTTTTGGTGCTGACCATCACATAGTTCAAGAAAGAATGAAGTCTACATTGAATCCACAAACACTCTGATCAACCTAAACATAACAGTTGTAATGGGAAGAAAACATATCATTGAATCTATTATAAAATAATGTTATGATCCTTTTGGTTCTGAAATAAATGTCTCCATTTCAGTCCCTTGTGAAGATTGCTGTTCGCATGAGGGAAGAACGTTTGTTACAATCTAAACCTGAAACATACTAAACTTTATTATTTTTAATAGTCGTTGACAATTCTGTCTGTGGCCATGTTTCTGAATTAATAAAAAAAGGAAGACACAAAAAGACTTGGGGTTGTTTGTGTTTCAGGGAATTGATCTATCATTTTGATATTTAAAATAGCAATTATTTGGTTTAGCTACTAATAACATGCCCTTATATGGTACTTCATTTAGAATCAATGACTTTCACCTGTGTTATATTGACTGAGTAAATTGGCAGGTGCAGAGAAAAATTATGCTTGTCATGAGAGAGGTGGAGCCATTCTGATTTACATCTGCATAAATCTGGATGGTAGCACCCTAATGTGTCATTGAAACAAGCTTAGCAATAATGGGGTTTTGGCAGGTTGGATTTGGATTGGTGTTTATTCTTGCACTTGGATTTTCTGAAGCACAATGGAGTGCAAGAGCACCACATAATCAGAGTCCAAGTGAGTTTAAGCTTGGAACATTAGCTCAAGCTTCTCAACAGGCTGATTCCAGGACGTCTTTGGTTCCCAGTAATGCTGTATTTGCACCACAAAGGTTTCCCTCTCCGTCTCCTGTCCAGACACCAGTCAGGACTGACTTTGGAAAGTCTTCTCAAGATCTTATGGGTGTTCAATTAAAAGAGCTGTTGCAGGGTCCAATGGCGAAACTGACGTGGAGCTTTCCAAGTCTACCAGAGGAACTACAGCAACCAGATGTTCCTTTTGAGTTGCCTTATCCTGTTCCTGCCAACAGTGTAGCTGCTGAGTGTGGAGAGAATTCAGTATATGTGGAAGTGATGAAGGACTTCTTTGGGACTGGGCACCCAGTGTTGTCCTCTGGTTTTACACTGGGAGGCTGTACTGCAACTGGAGAGGATTCTTCTGCTCAAGTGCTGATCTTTGAGTCTGAACTGCATGGATGTAGCAGCACATCAATGGTAAGGTTCTGTTGTGACAATCATAGGTATTGTGAACCGTCCATGTGACTGTTCTTCTATTAACCTTTCTGTTTAGGTGACTGAGGATGAGCTTGTCTATAGGTTTAACATTATCTACACCCCACAAGAGGCTTCATATGGTGTTCCTATTGTCAGGAGCAGTGGTGCGGTGGTTGGTATTGAGTGTCATTATCCAAGGTGAGGATTCAATTAATTCAGGCTCACCGGATGTTCTAATCCTGCTGTTCATGGGCAAGAGATGACCGCTTGTTTAACTTCTACAGAACACATAATGTGAGCAGCGACACCTTAATGCCCACTTGGATCCCATATGCCTCAATTAAGGTTGCAGAGGAAGTCTTTGTCTTCTCCCTCAAGCTCATGACTGGTTGGTGTAGCCCAAACATATGTGTTGTATGCTTGTGAATAATCTGTGTTAAGACTTGTTTCTTTGCAGATGACTGGAGATTTGAGAGACCTTCTAACCAGTACTTCCTGGGTGACGTGATAAATCTTGAAGCATCAGTGAGTTTGTACAGCCATGTTCCCGTCCGTGTGTTTGTGGACAGCTGCGTGGCTACTGCAGTCCCTGATGTTGCTTCTGTCCCCAGATACTCCTTTATTGAGAATTATGGGTAAGAGGTGCTACCTCATGTATCCCAGCTTCCAGAAGGGTTGTGTGACTTCTAACTGTGTTCTGTTCACAGGTGCCTGGTTGATGCCAAGCTCACAGGCTCCACGTCTCACTTTATGCCCCGGACTCAAAGTGATAAGCTAGGGTTTCAGCTAGAGGCGTTCAGGTTCCAGCAAGCAGACAGTGGGCTGGTATGTCTTGTTGTGTAACTATTTGTATGATATGCTGCCATGGTGTATAAACGATTGTCTCTGCAGGTCTACATCACATGCATTTTGAAGGTGGCTGCAGCAACATCTCCAAGTTCTGAACAGAAAGCTTGTTCCTTCTCTGCTAATGGGTATGTTGCCTGCTAGATAAGTGTACAAGTAAAGTAGTTGTTTTAACTTGATTGAGTGTTTTGTCAGGTGGGTGTCTGCAGATGGTTCTGACCAGGTGTGTGGCTGCTGTGACACGACTTGTAGCATCAGAAGTGGAAGTGATCAACTGCTTACAGGTTTGGATTAACTCTAACTTGTTATTGTCATACGTGGCTTTAGTTCTCACTAATCATTTGTTCCTCAGATCTACGCTGGGAAAGCGCATCTGTCGGCCCAATCGACGTTAAAGAATATGGCCAAAAATAACTGGAAATGTCATGCGACTTCTGATGAATTAATAAATGTTGTTAATGCATTTGTTTTTGTTGTCTTTACTAGCACAAATGCTTTACTTAAAAAATTTTATTCAGTTTACATGGTTTCTGTTCAGATATGCACCACAAAAAGCCTATTTCTACTGGCCTATGTGGGGGGGCATATTACTCAAGTCATTTGTGGGGCTAGGCCTATTACAACTAAAGGGCATTTCAATAGCATCATATCCTTTCTGGTGCTTACTGGATGCTTTTGCTTTATTATTGTAATTGAAACCCTATTGTAATTGATAGAATTTCAAGAACTTGAAACTGAGGGATTGTAGTATACCCACCCTGTCTGTCAACAAGGCTCACCCCAATTGACCCAACGGTGGTGCCACTGTGATCAAAAGTATGTAATGGCTCAGAACTTTGTCACCGGCTCAAGTGTCATGTCATTGGAATGCTTGACAAAGCATATGGGATTTGATGTCATCCTGGTGAAATTATATATTTTTTTTTTTTACTACTTTTGAGAGCTAGTCAGTCAGATTGACTTAAACTGCCATGCGGTGTCTTTGTTCAACGTGCCGCTATATTGTCTGAGGACATTCACGCATCTCAAAATACATTGCCGCCAATGAATATTGAGCTGTCAGACTTTGGCTGCGTCTGAAATCGCATACTCTGTAGGTAATTATTGAATAAGTAATTACTTCACAACCTCTAAAAAAAAAGTACATTCTATACTGTTAAAGGTGCTGTATGTAATTTTTTTGACTATTCTAAAGCATTAAAATACCATAATATGTTTCAGATATTTAGGAAACATGCTAAGTTTACATACCTGTTTCTCTGAAAAACAATGCTACAGCCAATGCTACTTTGAAATGTGCGTTTCGTGAATGTCTGTTTTTGTTTTCGTCTGTGTGATTCCGCCCACTGCCAATTTACCCAGTAGTATTTCAACACGCCAGTTGCCATAAAACACAGTCCTTATGTCTCAATGTATATACTATCCATCCTAAACAGTATGTGAGATTAAAATAAGTGTGTCATAAAGCATAGTATGTTGAAAAGAGTATGCCAGAAGTCCCTGGATGGTCTACTATTTCCGTGTTCACTATAACAGCTAATTTTGCCCACAACCCATTGCGCTTTGGAGGAGGATCCAGTTCAGAACTACAAACACGAGTAAAAAAAAGTTTAAAAACTACAAAACATGGTGGATATGCGCGACCGACAGTGAGAGGTTTCAAAAAAGGTTTTTCAGTGACTAATCAAAGTTTAACCTGATAAAAAAAAAATGTATTTAATGTTATCCGTGTTATATTTCATCTGCAATAACAATGTGGACTTTTATAAAGATACGTTTGGCCATTAACTTAAATGCATATCAATAATATGAGGAGAGTTCTCCACGACCTCAATCTGGTAACCCGCATGAGCATTGAGTCTGAGGAGGAGGGGGCGGGGGAACAACACTCTCCCAATATTTTGAATTTGGACTGCAGTACCCATTTCAACCACTAGCTGTCAATATAACATACTGCACCTTTAAGAAAAAAAGGTTCTACGCAGTACCAAATTAGGGTTATTTGGCTTGTAACAATAGCAGAATCGTTTTTGGTAATAAATAGAACCCTTTTAATAAGGTTCCATAAAGAACAATGCTTTGAAAGTGCTATACCTTAAGCCTATCTAACATTTGCTAGGAGTTGCTGACATGTTTCAAAATGGTGCTATGTATTAGCCAACAAGATCAGTAGCACCTCACTGCAGTACACGAGATCCAGGGGGCGGAGTTGGATCCAGATCTAAGGGGTGGAGATTGGTAGGTTTAGGGGTGGGTTTAGGGATCAGGGGGTGGAGATGGGTAGGTTTAGGGGTGGGTTTAGGGATCAGGGGGTGGAGATGGGTAGGTTTAGGGGTGGGTTTAGGGATCAGGGGGTGAAGATTGGTAGGTTTAGGTAGATGTAAGGTGGGAGGAGTTGGATCTGGATCCAACTCCTCCCCCTGGATTTCGTGTTCTGCAACAAGATAGTGATTAAGGTAATAGAGTTAGATTTGGTGACGTACACTGTAAAAACTAAAGGAGCCTCAAATATACTCAAGGAACTTCAAAATGTAATTTAGGTGCCTCAAAGCTCTTTCTCCTATAGTAGGGTTACTGGAGGAGCATTGACAATCTTTGAGGTTCTTGCTGGAACTTATGGGATCCTTTAAGCACTTTGTATTTAGTTCAGAGGTTCTGGAGTCACCTTTTCATTACTATGAGACCTCGAAGTGCTTTGGGGGAAAATAGAGGAACTTGAATGCGATAAAAGGGTTATTGGAAGATCTTTTAACATTTAAGTGGTTCCTGGAAGATCTCTTATGTTAAAGCCAGCATCTGGAGGAACCCAATGGTTCAGTGAGGCCAGAATGAGATTATTATTATCCTATTATTATTATAGGCTACTTAAGTTTGATTCAGTATACATACCCAGGTGAAAAAGACGTACAATTAAAAATTTACTTGAGTGTGTTTTTAGTAGGCCTACAATACAAATATACTTTAATGCATTTTTAATACATTTAACAGTAGCCTACGTCTTTTTCACCTGGGTAGCTTACATTTATTTATTATCTATAGGCCTATTTTATTGATTAATTTAAACCTTAAACAACAACACTAAATTATAATAATAATTATTATTATTGAATAAATAATAGTAATAAAATAATCATTTTTACCTACTTTTATATACTTCTTCATAAATTATTATTTGAAGAAGAAGAACCAGGAGGAGAAACGTTTTATTCTGTCACGAAACTGCTGCTATTCCTCTGCTGTCATCGCTTCAGTGATGCTCGCGCTGCTCGCGCGCAACAAAGCTCAGCTGATCCACGTCATCGGGTAACGGCTCCTCTCATCAAAGCTTCCGCCGTTTGTTCGGCTCTCCTTTACAAGGTTTGTAAACTCGCCAAATAAATATAAATACAGAGTCTACTCACTATATTCAAACACACACATATATATATATAAACTAAATGTATTATACATTACTACGTTACAGTGTTTACCACTCGTTTATTGCATAGTATCTGGTATGAAGGTTTTAGCCGCGATGCTAACTACGTTGATCTAACGTAAGTTAATGAACAAATGGAAATTATTGACTTATTGTCTTAGATTGATTTAGCTGC
This sequence comes from Leuciscus idus, assembly GCA_021554675.1. NCBI lineage: Eukaryota > Metazoa > Chordata > Actinopteri > Cypriniformes > Leuciscidae > Leuciscus > Leuciscus idus. The sequence goes on from CM038633.1 coordinate 18,150,024, forward strand.
TAGTCATTCAATTCAACATATTCTGTAAAACTGTGTCTTCAAATTGCTGATAATAGCCTAACTAATTTAACTGATTCCTGTCCTCATTGGCGTTTGTTATGAATAACAAAAGCAGGTTAATATAGTTTGGTCTGTTTTTGTTTAGCCTAACTTTACTTACTACAGGTGCCCTCATTCTCTCAAATACTATTTTAAAGCCATTTACTGGTCAATAAATATTATGTTGTGAATAATCAGCTTTGTTCTTTTGTTTCCCCAGAACAACCAGTACATTTCTAAAATAATCTGAACATTTCAGAGGCAACATTGAATTACAGTAAGTTACCTACACCACATGCACGTACTTTATTACTGTGAACTTTCTCTGTGTGAAATTGTATTGTTTGACTGTGTACTTTTTTAATCAGTTATACTGAATTATAACTTCAAGTTTAGTCTTTTTTGACAAAAAAAAAAGGAAAAAGCTATTATATGGCTTCATAAGACTTACAACACAACCCATAACACATGAGTTGTGAACTCATTGATTATTTTTAGGATCTTTTCTGGGACATTTTTGGAGCTTAACCATTTTTACATAAATTGTTGCATTGAATTGAACTAGACAAGTGTACATAAGAATGGTGTGAATGAATTACACAATTTTTTTATGCTTGTGTTTCATGCAGTGATATTGAATGGTGACAGGTTGCATTATGCCTGAGATCTGGTTTCGGGTTCCACAGACAGAAAGTCAAACAGGTTTGGAACGTCACAAGGCTGAGGAAATTATTTAAATTTCACAACTATCACTTTAATAACCTTACTAACAGTACATTTTGTACTTTGCAGGGATCTCGGTAAGCTGAAATACAAGTTTGATCAAGAATAAAAATCCTCCTGTAGACCTGAAAATCACTAAAGTGCCTGGACCATCCACCAGAAAAGAGGAAAAACAAACAGAAAAGGAAGCTGATGCACCTTTTCACTTTTCTAACTCGTTAAGTACCTCACGTGTCCCTTGTGAAGATTTTATAATTGATTGCATTTTATGTTGCAGTGAGTAAAGGTGCATCACATTTGTGAATTTCGTGAAATTACACAGGCAAAAAGGTCCATTGACCATTGTCAGCAGTGTAGCGATGTAATGTATGAAGCACCACACAAAATTGCTGATCGTGTGGATTATTATTGAAATGACTGAATTCACCAGTGAACATTCACAGAACAACAGATCATTTTACTGCACCTTAACTCTGGAAAAATGGAAAATGTTTTCTGCTTGTTGTGACATAAGGAATACTGTTTCCGGGTCGAAGCCTCTACTTCTACTTCCTCTATCTTGTTTCTAGATATTGAGAATACTCAACAACCATTTATGGGAACTGTTGATTCAAGTCACACATTTAAAGGAACACTCCACCGTTTTTTGAAATAGGGCTTATTCACCTTCTTTCCTACATTTAGATAGGTGGGCAAATGCATTTTTGTTTCAGTGCATGCATTGTTTTAGTTTGACAGGGTTGGCGCTAGCTTAGCTTAGCATAATGAATGGAATCCTTTGTTGCCAGCTAGCATGTCCTGAGTAAAAGTGATAAAAAAAATAAAAAAAACCCACCTAATTACTTCTTGTTGCCTGCGTATTCACAACGAGTACAAATAGCGATGCAGATTAACACTAGGCGATTTCCTATGCAGATTTTGACTTGGGACTATATTAGGGAGAAGCACAGGCGAAGCACTGCTACTTGGGCGCAGAGATATCACGCCCAAGTAGCAGTGCTTCGCCTGTGCTTCCCCCTAATATAGTTCTTAATATATAAGTCAATATCTGCCTAGGAAATCGCCTAGTGTTAATCTGCATCGCTATTTGTACTTGTTGTGAATACTGCAAACAGACCCCAGCCCTTGCATCACCACTGGCTAGTCAGAGTCAGTGTGGTCAGACTTCAGGACCAGCAACAGGTCAGAGCATCTACCAGACACAGGCAGTCAATCACATACCCAATTCAGGAATTTAAGTTGAGATGATTTTGCCAGATTAAAAGGATAGTTCACCCAAAAATGAAAACAAAAAACTAATTATAAATTAAAGAATTATATTTAGAAAGAATTATTATAAAGAAAGAATTATGTTGTATTAAATCTTCCTAGGATAAGATTTTATATTGATGGGCAATAAAATTGTTTAAAATTTTCAAGGACATGTCTGCTTGATGCCTGCTTGATGCCTGCTATATCTAATTTGAAAGAAAAAAAACACATTTTTTTTGTAAATGTGAGTTTTTTTGTAAATAAACGCAGCAGTTCATAACAGACACATGCTACGGTATCTTATCTCCTTGGTGCTTCAGCTTTGTTTTCTGCAAATATTTTGGATGCTCAACACTTATAGACACAAAAAGAGTGACCCAATTCCTTCCACAAGCTTTTCCACTGTGTGTGTGTGTGTGTACTGTGTACCCCCGAAAGTAGCAGTGGCCACCCCATGTATAAAACTCTAGTTCCACCACTGTTGACCCTGACTAACTATGTAAAAGGTCTGTGTTACATTTAACCCCACGTTAGGTTGTGCCCCGCGCTCCCCTATTATAGCCATTCAATTCAGCGTCCGGTATTGTTTGTGCCTAGGGTTCGAAATGAGGGGGGTCTGGGGGGGTCAACATTAAAAATGATTGTGAAAATTATAGGTCTTTAGTGACGTTTTATATTTATAACAGTAATTAATTTATTTCCTAGCGCGAGGCAGCAATCAGGGCAGCTATTAGCCGAGTGAGTTCCTATACTAAGGTCACGAGACCCTAATGTGTATTCTTCCATCTTGATGCTTATTTTTTATATGGGAAATAAATTGTAATTGAATACAGGTGATTGGTGCAGTCATATCTGAGTGTTGTATTAAAAGGACACACAAATTATTACATAGACATGTTCAAAAGTTTGTGGTCAGTAAGATTTTTTTTTTAAAGAAAATAATACTTTTATTCAGCAAGGATAAATTAAATGAATCAAAAGTAACAGGTAAGACATTTATAACATTACAAAATATTTCTGTTTCACAGAAAACATTTTAAATTGTAATAATTTTTCACAATATTACCATTTTTACTGTATTTTTGATCAAATAAATGCAGCCTTGGTTCAGCATAAGTGACTTATTTTAAAAACATTTCAAAATCTTACTGAGTGAGGAAGTGTATAGGTTGCTGAGATTTCCGGTCGCATAACTGAAACAACTGATAACATAAAACTGAAATGTGGATGAATGGCATGACAAAAATGTGGTGTCATGTTACCCACCTACATGTATTCATTTCTTATTTTACTGAATGCAAATAGTGCCATATACTGCTCTCGGCATGAGTACATCTCTGGAGGACACATATGGGGTTTAGAGCCAGTGGTTGTTCTGTAGACAAACATCAGTGCTTTATATTTGATGCGAGTGGCAGCCAGTGCAAGTTTATGTGAGGTTCCCTCTTCGGCTCCTTCAAGAACACTCGCTGCTGTATTCTGGATCAGTTACAGAGGTTTGACAGTACATGATGGAAGGCCTGAACAAGAGAGCATTACAGGATAGAACAAGAGCTTGGGCTTGGGTTGTGTAGCATGCTAGTAATGGCTTGATCTTCCTATAATGTTGTATAAGGCAGACCTGCTGGACCAGGCAGTTCTAGCATTGTGCTCTGTGAAGTTGAACTGATCATCAGTCCTAATAGTCCAGGCGTTTTAAGCCAAAATGGGGGTCAACCGTGAACAAATTGCAACCGAATCAAACTCAACTGATTTTGTATCCTCAATATGTCCTGAGTAAGGGAAAAAAAGCCCCGAAGAATCCCATTAGGGGAAAGTTCAGAAAAAGACCCAAATATATCCTATTCATTATTTTTCTCACATGAATAGGGTAAAAAATTTAACCTTTAGATATCACCATGAAAATTACTGAGTTGATTACTTATATCAAGACAAACAAAAAATGTATTACAAGTTTTTTTTTTATTGTTTGTTAACATGGACAAACAGTGCATAATCTAATTACAGATGTGCTAATTTGCATACATTAAAAGCCTACATTTGTGACAGTATTTATTAATCTTTGTTAATGCTAGTAAATAAAAATCCAGCAGTTCATTGATTGTTAGTTCAAAATAGGTTTTATTACTTTATGGAATATTAACATTATATAATTTAATGGAATAAATCATTTTGTCCTGTAAATTTAAGCTCAGTCCCATAAAACCTAAAATGTTGCAGTTTTTTTTTTTTTTTACTCTAAAGTGTTGAAACCACAGATAACCCTGGGAACATATCCTCCCATACCAACAAATACAAGAACTGAGAATCCAACCGTTCAATCTTTACATTCCATCAGAATTACTGTATGTACCATATGTGACTCTCACTAGTTTCACTGATAAACAATTTTCTCTGGTAGTAAGGAATTCAAGAATGTCAGTTTCAATCACATTTCTTCCATGCAAATGCGTAAAAATGCGTACACCCTTGATTAAATTAAACGTGTAATATTGTAGTACATATGTACTCTATAACTGTATACTGCTCTGACCCTTCTTGACATTGAGTGTAAAGTTCATGACAGATTCTTATATATATTCTGTTAAACTCCTGGAGGATGACATCCTTGAGTGCCCTGTTTGATGGGAAGTGTTGTCTCTACAAAATCCCCCACTTGTCCACTGATGGATCTTTACCTTAAGTTTAATTTTCATGGACTTTTAGTTTGTTTCTCTTCAGTACAGTTCAATTTTCCCACTCATCATTTGTTACCATGGTTATTGATTAATTAGATGTCACCTGTTGTCATTGAGTTCATTCGCCAAGTGTAGGGTGCGCGGGGCACAACCTTTTTTTACAAATTAACAAATTATCACAACAAATTATTTTTTTAATAATTGAGCCAAAACCAAAATAAGTTAGATTAATCTTTTTTTTTTTTTTTTTACAAGCAACATACACATCTCTGCTACAAATGAACACTTCAAGTTTTTTTCTAGGACCTACCATTTTCGTACAGTTGCACTGAAAGTCACAGTTAGTTGTTAGTTGTAACACACATAATTCAGTACTATTTTATCTGTATAGTTTGATATTGTTTGTACATCTGTATAGATAGATATCCATACATCCATCCCTCATCCAAACATCCTTCTATTCTGGATCAATAGATAGCCTAGATAGAGATTTATGAAAGGGCTGCACAGTTTTGCAATAAATAAATAAAATCATCAAATATTGTGATTGCTATTGAATTATATTTGTGTGTGGCAGCTGCATGCAAAATTATTATTATTAATAATAACAGTAATACAAATAAAAATGAGCTCAAAATCACATTTTAAAGGGTTTATTGCATGAAAAACAGGCTTTTTAATAAAAAAAAACAAGTGATCAATGCAAATGTGGGGGGAAAAATCATACTTTGACATTTAAATTCCAACATTGTGAAAGTCCAACAAAGTTAAATGTGGCGAAATAAATACTCAAACCTGAAAAGTTGTGTGGCTCCCTGTTTTCATTTCATTATTGTTGTACACTTGGCGGCTTAGTTGTAACACTGTGCTACAACTACGCTGTGTAAAAAGTAGTTTAATGGTGTTATAAATATCCTTTTTAATAATAGTTTATTTTCATTAATATTAGTATCTTCATATTATTCATATTAGTATTATTATCATTATTTTTATATATTATTTATGAATATTGTTTTTTTAGGCCTCTATCTGCCTGGTCTTATAATATTTTGTTGCCTCTGTTTGGGTTTTACATATTAAAAAAGGATGTTGAGTCAATTAGGTACTTTTAATTTTTATTGACATGGCAAATTGTAGCAAAAACATGATACAGATGTAATGAAGTTCAAGTGAAATATCTTTACAATGCTCTATATATATGATGTCTTTACGTACTCATTATGTGTGTATTCTGAGTGACAATTTCTCTCTGCAGATGATGAGGTTATGATACGGGACAGCATCTGAAATACACAATTGAGTTAAGAGTTAAAGTTTGTCTCTTCCAATTTATTATGTAAAAACTATTTATGAAGGTCAAAATTTGCAAAAATGGTGTTAAAAGGAAAAGGTGATATAAAGTCATGATAGTTTTAATGTTTTCTGGGTGTAGGCATAAAGTAATAATTAAAAATTCGAACAATATGGATCTTAAATTCATTATCTCCATGACTTACTTTGTAGAGAAGAGAAGATGAGTGTCCCTAATTGAAAAGAGCTGCTCACACTTACATGTTCTGTTAAACTGAAAAGAGAAAAAGACATGACTGATAGGAAACCAGTTACAATTTTTAAAGTTAAAATGTATAGACATTTTAAGAAAGAAATCATTTACCTGTTGAGAGTTTGTGTAGTTGTACAGCTGCATGAGCTCCAGAAAACCAGTAATGAGGTGGCTTTGACAGTTACAGATTTGAAAAACAAAAAGGCGGGAATAAAGAACCCTATACTTTGACTCAAAGAACCATTTCAAAAATGGTTCTTCAGGATGATACAGTTCTAAATAGAACTGTTACTACGTGTAAAGAACCTTTAAAGAACCATCTTTTTTTGTCTTTCTCAGTTTGCTTAAATCCACTTGGGGTTCAGGGAATTTCTTTTCCACATTAATTTCACACGTCTAGTACAATTATGTGGTTTTGTTTCTTTAATACAGTGTATACTTTTTTCTTGATTTACCCTGAAAGAATGGAAGTAAAATGTGACAACATGCCCCATAGATAGGGCATGTTGTATCGTGAAGGGCACATTGTAACATGACCGATTAAAATGTTATCTGATCTAATCGAAAAAATATACAAGACAAACTAAAATATTTGATCAATAAAATACAATTATTAACTTTTTCATATAAAATTTTCATTCCTGAACATTGACTTTCAGTCTTAATTCATCTATTTCTGGTTTCTCAATAGATTTTTATAAAAGTATAGAACAGAATAGCATAGTTCTAGGGTTGTGCCCTATGCGCAACTAATTTAAACCCTGCTAGTGTCTTCTGGTGGTTAAATAACAGATTTAAGATTAAAATAATATCAGATTTGTCGAATTTTTAATTAACACAAAAACAGAGATGAAAAATCAACTTCAGTGAGAAATTTACTTTTGCTATGGTTAAATAATGTTCAGTGATATCTTCCAAAGATTTTTTCATTGTGAAAAAAAAAAATATATATATATATATATATATATATATATATATATATATATATATATATATATATATATATATATATATATATATATGTTGATATGGCAACTAAATACACCAAGTTTTATCATGCAAGCATTGTGTGGAAAGTTTTAAACCGTGTGTGTAACAACTAGCCCCACTCACCCCATGTATGAATGTGTGTATATGAATGTAATCTGGATGTTTTTCAATATAGAAATAGTTGGATATAAAAATCTATGGAGTTTGTTAAACATGCTTTAAACACCAACATTTTTTTTAATGTTCTTAATGTTCATTAATGAGCTTGTCTTTTGTTCATACCTTTTAATATTTTTAAATTACATTTTTGTAGTAGACTGTTCAGATTATAGTCTTTTGGTGCTGACCATCACATAGTTCAAGAAAGAATGAAGTCTACATTGAATCCACAAACACTCTGATCAACCTAAACATAACAGTTGTAATGGGAAGAAAACATATCATTGAATCTATTATAAAATAATGTTATGATCCTTTTGGTTCTGAAATAAATGTCTCCATTTCAGTCCCTTGTGAAGATTGCTGTTCGCATGAGGGAAGAACGTTTGTTACAATCTAAACCTGAAACATACTAAACTTTATTATTTTTAATAGTCGTTGACAATTCTGTCTGTGGCCATGTTTCTGAATTAATAAAAAAGGAAGACACAAAAAGACTTGGGGTTGTTTGTGTTTCAGGGAATTGATCTATCATTTTGATATTTAAAATAAGCAATTATTTGGTTTAGCTACTAATAACATGCCCTTATATGGTACTTCATTTAGAATCAATGACTTTCACCTGTGTTATATTGACTGAGTAAATTGGCAGGTGCAGAGAAAAATTATGCTTGTCACGAGAGAGGTGGAGCCATTCTGATTTACATCTGCATAAATCTGGATGGTAGCACCCTAATGTGTCATTGAAACAAGCTTAGCAATAATGGGGTTTTGGCAGGTTGGATTTGGATTGGTGTTTATTCTTGCACTTGGATTTTCTGAAGCACAATGGAGTGCAAGAGCACCACATAATCAGAGTCCAAGTGAGTTTAAGCTTGGAACATTAGCTCAAGCTTCTCAACAGGCTGATTCCAGGACGTCTTTGGTTTCCAGTGATGCTGTATTTGCACCACAAAGGTTTCCCTCTCCGTCTCCTGTCCAGACACCAGTCAGGACTGACTTTGGAAAGTCTTCTCAAGATCTTATGGGTGTTCAATTAAAAGAGCTGTTGCAGGGTCCAATGGCGAAACTGACGTGGAGCTTTCCAAGTCTACCAGAGGAACTACAGCAACCAGATGTTCCTTTTGAGTTGCCTTATCCTGTTCCTGCCAACAGTGTAGCTGCTGAGTGTGGAGAGAATTCAGTATATGTGGAAGTGATGAAGGACTTCTTTGGGACTGGGCACCCAGTGTTGTCCTCTGGTTTTACACTGGGAGGCTGTACTGCAACTGGAGAGGATTCTTCTGCTCAAGTGCTGATCTTTGAGTCTGAACTGCATGGATGTAGCAGCACATCAATGGTAAGGTTCTGTTGTGACAATCATAGGTATTGTGAACCGTCCATGTGACTGTTCTTCTATTAACCTTTCTGTTTAGGTGACTGAGGATGAGCTTGTCTATAGGTTTAACATTATCTACACCCCACAAGAGGCTTCATATGGTGTTCCTATTGTCAGGAGCAGTGGTGCGGTGGTTGGTATTGAGTGTCATTATCCAAGGTGAGGATTCAATTAATTCAGGCTCACCGGATGTTCTAATCCTGCTGTTCATGGGCAAGAGATGACCGCTTGTTTAACTTCTACAGAACACATAATGTGAGCAGCGACACCTTAATGCCCACTTGGATCCCATATGCCTCAATTAAGGTTGCAGAGGAAGTCTTTGTCTTCTCCCTCAAGCTCATGACTGGTTGGTGTAGCCCAAACATATGTGTTGTATGCTTGTGAATAATCTGTGTTAAGACTTGTTTCTTTGCAGATGACTGGAGATTTGAGAGACCTTCTAACCAGTACTTCCTGGGTGACGTGATAAATCTTGAAGCATCAGTGAGTTTGTACAGCCATGTTCCCGTCCGTGTGTTTGTGGACAGCTGCGTGGCTACTGCAGTCCCTGATGTTGCTTCTGTCCCCAGATACTCCTTTATTGAGAATTATGGGTAAGAGGTGCTACCTCATGTATCCCAGCTTCCAGAAGGGTTGTGTGACTTCTAGCTGTGTTCTGTTCACAGGTGCCTGGTTGATGCCAAGCTCACAGGCTCCACGTCTCACTTTATGCCCCGGACTCAAAGTGATAAGCTAGGGTTTCAGCTAGAGGCGTTCAGGTTCCAGCAAGCAGACAGTGGGCTGGTATGTCTTGTTGTGTAACTATTTGTATGATATGCTGCCATGGTGTATAAACGATTGTCTCTGCAGGTCTACATCACATGCATTTTGAAGGTGGCTGCAGCAACATCTCCAAGTTCTGAACAGAAAGCTTGTTCCTTCTCTGCTAATGGGTATGTTGCCTGCTAGATAAGTGTACAAGTAAAGTAGTTGTTTTAACTTGATTGAGTGTTTTGTCAGGTGGGTGTCTGCAGATGGTTCTGACCAGGTGTGTGGCTGCTGTGACACGACTTGTAGCATCAGAAGTGGAAGTGATCAACTGCTTACAGGTTTGGATTAACTCTAACTTGTTGTTGTCATACATGGCTTTAGTTCTCACTAATCATTTGTTCCTCAGATCTACGCTGGGAAAGCGCATCTGTCGGCCCAATCGACGTTAAAGAATATGGCCAAAAATAACTGGAAATGTCATGTGACTTCTGATGAATTAATAAATGTTGTTAATGCACTTGTTTTTGTTGTCTTTACTAGCACATTTTTATTCAGTTTACATGGTTTCTGTTCAGATATGCACCACAAAAAGCCTATTTCTACTGGCCTATGTGGGGGGGCATATTACTCAAGTCATTTGTGGGGCTAGGCCTATTACAACTAAAGGGCATTTCAATAGCATCATATCCTTTCTGGTGCTTACTGGATGCTTTTGCTTTATTATTGTAATTGAAGCCCTATTGTAATTGATAGAATTTCAAGAACTTGAAACTGAGGGATTGTAGTATACCCACCCTGTCTGTCAACAAGGCTCACCCCAATTGACCCAACGGTGGTGCCACTGAGATCAAAAGTATGTAATGGCTCAGAACTTTGTCACTGGCTCAAGTGTCTTATGTCATTGGAATGCTTGACACAAAGCATATTATGGGATTTGATGTCATCCTGGTGTTTTTTTTTTTTTGTTTTTTTTTTTTTTTGCTACTTTTGAGAGCTAGTCCTAGGGTATTTTTTTTGCCTGATCAGAACCAAACCTGTGCTGAAAGATTCTCTGGAGTCTGGTTATCAATTTTAATTCACTTTTGCAACAAGGTGCCAATATGTTTGACGTGGGTGTGGTCATTTCAACTAAAACAGCTCTCCCTCTTGTACATGTGTGTGGGCTCAGTCTGTGGTTGTGTGAAAAATGAAATAAACATGAATATGGCTTTAGCTATGCAACAATCAGTCAGATTGACTTAAACTGGCATGCGGTGTCTTTGTTCAAGGTGCCGCTATATTGTCTGAGGACATTCACGCATCTCAAAATACATTGCCGCCAATGAATATTGAGCTGTCAGACTTTGGCTGCGTCTGAAATTGCATACTCTGTAGGTAATTATTGAATAAGTAATTACTTCACAACCTCTTAAAAAAAGTACGTTCTATACTGTTAAAGGTGCTGTATGTAATTTTTTGACTATTCTAAAGCATAAAAAATACCATAATATGTTTCAGATATTTAGGAAACATGTGAAGTTTACATACCTGTTTCTGTGGAAAACAATGCTACAGCCAGTTACCTTGAAATGTGCGTTTCGTGAATGTCTGTTTTTGTTTTCGTCTGTGTGATTCCGCCCACTGCCAATTTACCCAGTAGTATTTCAACACGCCAGTTGCCATAAAACACAGTCCTTATGTCTCAATGAATATACTATCCATCCTAAACAGTATGTGAGATTAAAATAAGTGTGTCATAAAGCATAGTATGTTGAAAAGAGTATGCCAGAAGTCCCCGGATGGTCTACTATTTCCGTGTTCACTATAACAGCTAATAACCCATTGCGCTTTGGAGGAGGATCCAGTTCAGAACTACAAACACGAGTAAAAAAAGTAAAAAAACTACAAAACATGGTGGATATGCGCGACCGACAGTGAGAGGTTTCAAAAAAGGTTTTTCAGTGACTAATCAAAGTTTAACCTGATAAAAAAAAATGTATTTAATGTTTTCCGTGTTATATTTCATCTGCAATAACAATGTGGACTTTTATAAAGATACGTTTGGCCATTAACTTTTAAATGCATATCATTAATATGAGGAGAGTTCTCCACGACCTCAATCTGGCAACCCGCATGAGCATTGAGTCTGAGGAGGAGGGGGCGGGGGAACAACACTCTCCCAATATTTTGAATTTGGACTGCAGTACCCATTTCAACCACTAGCTGTCAATATAACATACTGCACCTTTAAGAAAAAAAGGTTCTACGCAGTACCAAATTAGGGTTCTTTGGCTTGTAACAATAGCAGAATCGTTTTTGGTAATAAATAGAACCCTTTTAATAAGGTTCCATAAAGAACAATGCTTTGAAAGTGCTATACCTTAAGCCTATCTAACATTTGCTAGGAGTTGCTGGCTTGATGGTGCTATGTATTAGCCAACAAGACCAGTAGCACCTCACTGCAGTACACGAGATCCATGGGGCGGAGTTGGATCCAGATCTAAGGGGTGGAGATTGGTAGGTTTAGGGATTAAGGGGTGGAGATGGGTAGGTTTAGGTATATGTAAGGTGGGAGGAGTTGGATCTAGATCCGACTCCTCCCCGTATATTTCATGTTCTGCAGTGAGGACCATCTCGACCGTCTTCTGGCAGCGAGAGAAAAAGAGCAGAAACACAACCTGCTTGACTGCCAGAGGGGGGTCCGGGGTGGCACTGGACACCCCTGACATGCGATTGGCCACCCCGTGGGCCACCCCAAAATGTTATTTGCTACTGGCAGTTGCTGATGCTGATAATTAAAAAATGATGATTAAAAAATAATAATAATAAGTTCGCCGGCAGCGCGGCGCGCGCGCAGTTTTCAAACGGACGAGCAGAGGACGAGAGATGGTTGCAAGATACCAAACTTCACCGAATAAGAAAACATCATATTTGAAGTAAGTTTATAAGGTTTAGCATCAGGGTGGTTTGCTCCGAATAGCCTACATTAGGCCAAATACACGCATATACAGTACCTTGCCGTGTGTACGTTACAGTATACAAATGTTCTAGCTAATGTGAGGATAGGAGATCAAAACGCAGGCAAAGAAGAGCAGAAACAACCCAGTCAGCAAATTTCCTTTGGCAAAGATGTGGGCCAGATAAACAGCTGAGCTGTGGCCCAGATTAGTTTGTGTTTGCCCAGCCCAGATATGGCCCACATCTCCTTTGCCAGAACTGAACCAAAGGACTGCCATAACTCCACCAAGCATGAGCCAAATACTACAATTTCATGTGGCCCATATGTGAGCCTGGTATGCAACTTTAGTATGGTTGAGTTCTGTTAAAATCTAACGGCCCTTATGTGGCCCACATGCAGCTGACAGTATTTAAAGTCTTATTAACTCACAGGTAAATTAAACACTCAACAACAAATGTACTCAAAACTATTTATTTTGACAAGCATTTAAATAATTACAGCTAAAGTGTTGTACTTAATTACAGTAGTATTCAGTTGAAAACATTTCATAAAAATAAATATAATTACAGCAAGAGTTGAATAATAATTACAGTAGTATTCAGTTGAAAACATTTCATAAAAATAAATATAATTACAGCAAGAGTTGAATAATTAGTAGTATTCAGTTGAAAACATTTAATAAAAATAAATATAATTACAGCTACAGAGTTGAATTGAATAATTACAGTAGAATTCAGTTGAAAACATTTAAGAATACAAATTAATAATATAAATAGCATTCAAAGTTAATTTTTTACACCAAAGTTCAAAACACTCGATCAAAGCGTGTATTAATGTTATGTTCAATTAGTCTAATGAGAGTAATACAAATAAATCACAGTAACTTGGTAGAGAGAACTTTAAAGAGAAATTGAGAAAGTTAAAGCAAACTTGAAAGGTAAAGAGTTGAGAAGTGTGTTGATGTGCAGAGAAGTCTCCAATGAGGGTCGGCAATGTGTTGACCTTTTCCAGTAAGGGGATTCTGCCTGCCTGCGCCTGCAATAAAGAAGAATTTAAATAATGTTAGCAGCAATACAACCTGGAAGCTAGAGCTGCAGGATAATAAAAAAAATAAAAATAATAATAATCATTAATGTAAATTTCCTTTAATATTTTAATTGCAATTTTTAAATTAAACACCTCTGAATTACCACTGTATGAAAGTTTTTTTCCAGTAAATTTTCAAAAGGAATTGCAAATTGTATTTTTCAATATGTGGGCCAGAATTATACCATAATTCCTTATGACAAATTATTTAGATTTTTAGAATACTTTTGCACCAACCGGTTAAAATTTACAGCACTGCATGTATTCTGCTTTTTTTTTTTAAAAGACATGCACACTCTAATGTAAAAACACACCAACACAGATAACATTAATGTCATGTTTTAGTCCAAAGACAGAGTCTACAAAAAGAAGTGTTTTTACTAACACAAAATAAACTCAAGATAATCCACAATGATGCGAGACAATTTGGAAGCAGAAACAAACAAACAATAATGGGCCAAGTACTGAATGCAAGGAGGAACATAAAGGGTTAGTTCGGCCAAAAATGAAAATTCTGTCTGTAATTAATTACCCTCAAGTTTTTCCAACTTCTCGGTTGTATGTCAGAGCGTAGACTCACTATTGGCAGACGCTGGTCATGTGTGGGATGCTGGCCAATCATGAGCCTACATTCTGACGTACAACACAGAAGCGCTGTGCTGTTACACTACGTGAACTCACTTAGAGGAAAATGAAGAGTTGAATAAAGTCGTTATTTTTGTTTGTTTTGCGCACAAAAAGTATTCTCGACACTTGATAAACTTAAGGTTGAGCCACTGTATTCTTGGACTATTTTAACAATGTCTTTACTAACTTTCTGGGCTGGCAAGTTTCAATAACAGAGAAGCCTATGGAGCAGTGAGACAGCTCTCGGATTTCATCATAAATATCTTAATTTGTGTTCCGAAGATGAACAGAAGTCTTACGGGGTTGGAACAACATGAGGGTGAGTAATTACTGACAGAATTTTCATTTTTGGGTGAACTAACCCTTTAAATACACAGTGATAATGAACTAAATACAGATAGTTATAGGCATGTGCTGGTATGAGACTTTGACAGAATGATAATCTTATATTGTGATTACAGCTTTAAAATGTATGATTGAAACGATATGATTCGCAATATATAAAAAATAACTTTCTTTAAAAACAAAACATAAAACTTCCAAATAAAAAAAGCAGTCACTTAAGTGAGCCATGGATGTGATCAGGTAATGACAAAAAAAGAGGGAAAACCAGAATAGCTAACCCCATCCCCTGTAATTATTATTAATATTTTAATTAAATTAATAAAGATGTATCTTACTTTTGCAATTATATACTGTAATTATTGTACTGTAAATATTTTTTATTTATTTATAATGCATTCATAATAATAACAACATTACAATAATATTTCGATTGCTTCTGATAAACAATAATACACTTCATCCTTACGCATCGCTTTCTGTGAGGACTTTTACATGCTTTTCCCAAATCACTGAAGTGACGTCCGTGTTAGCAGTAGCATTCGCCGTCAGGCAAGTGTTATTTAAATAAACTCCCGATGTACTTACAAACTTTCCCATGCCTCGTTTTATGAGTACAGAACCTATTTGTACTACTGTAGAAGTTTGGTACCATTCTGGGCATTATTAGTGGGTAATTTACGAGATAAACCTGGAGCCGTTAGCGCCTGCACTAAGCCATCCGGCTGATATCTCTAAATAAGCTCTAACTTTAATATTGTTTGGCTCGATCTCATGGTGCAAATGACCCTATAGGTTGATTTTACTCCGAACCATCCCTTTAAGCTCTGAACCATGAATTTGTGACTATTACTATTACTGAGATTACAGAAATAAAAACACAATGTTCTGTAAAGCGGTTTTGAAAAGTTGTGCATTGTGCAAAGTGCTATACAAATAAAAGTGACTTCTAAAAAAGGTCTCACCAATGACAACTTCCTTTACGACCAGGCGTGGACACCAATCTTCCCATTGACTTCTCTCCAATTCATAACGTGCCACAGCAGTTGTAAAAGTGCCTTTCAGCACTCTCCACACTGTGTTATTCAGGTCAAAGCCACCAACCAGACCCAAATAGGTAATCTGATAGGAAAAAAAAAACATTGTGTAAGTGGTTGAAATATGCATTTAAATAGACCACCCTAAAATGAAAGTGCTTTTATATTCAAAAATGAACTATAAACTATTACTTACTCCATCTGAAACCATATTTTCTTGGTTTTTAATATGGAAATTATTGTCATTGCCCCACCCATACCGCACATTAGGGCTGGGCAGTATGACAGTATACCATAGCATGGTATATAATCTCTATCGTTAGAAATCAGAGTAATTATAAAAATGTCCTGCCTCTTCCAAGCTTTATAATGGCAGTGAATGGGCGTTCAATTAATTGATAGTTAACAGAAATACAGCAATTCATTGTTTGTTCATGTTAGTTCACAGTGCATACTAAAGTTAACAAGTAAAATTTTTGATTTGAATGTGTTAGTAAATGTTGAAATTAACATTAACACATATTAATATATGCTGTAGAAGTGCAGTTCATTATTAGTTCATGTTAACAAGGTATTTTAATCAGGTATTGTATCGAAAGTCATAATTTTGGTATTGTGACTTACATTAATAGCCTAATGTTACAACTTTAATTTTAAAGAGGGAAATGTCATGAGAAAAAGTCTTGGTTGAATATCATTTCAGAGTTAAATAAAAAGATACATACAATAATGCACACGTATTAATGTGTTTATTCTTGCCATTTTTATATTATTGTGATTAGTTGAATGATTGTGAACACAAATTAGGATTTAGGTTTTTTGACAAACAGTAACACCGACATTGGACCGCGTCGCCTTAATTCACAAATAGGCTACTACACATGACAAACTATACTATTTTATATGTGTACGACAGTGTGCTGTTGATTTATAAACAAAAAAATCTTAATTTAAAACGGCAAACCAGCGAACTGCTATATGACTTTAAAATGCCAAAACATCCCTTACCTGAATGTACACAGTCGTGAGGAAAGCAGAGTAAATGGCGTCAGCTGCCCAGCAGCGTCGCAGTCAAATTTGCGCCGTAGTCTCTCCACCAATAGGAGGGAAGATGCATAGCAACCTGAGGTGTGGAACGGCGGATGTTTGCCGCACTTGATTTCAGGATTCCTGTGTTTTTCCACGTATAAGCCAAATGTTTACCACAAGTCGGTGTTTCTCACTGTGTGCCATAGCTCAACCACATATGGTTCTCATGTGTTCGTTGTTATCTGGGCCATATACCTCAAAATCAGTTGTGAACCAAGAGAGCATTTCCCGCAGATTTTAAAGTTATGGCAAAACAAATGTGGCTACAATTTGGCCCATATCTGTTCAGCCATGCCACATCTAGGCCATATGTGCCAGATAATACCCACATGTGGTCCAAATGTAATTGCTATCTGGGACAGTACCTTGCCGTGTGTACGTTACAGACAGTATACAAATGTTCTAGCTAATGTGAGGATAGGAGATCAAAACGCAGGCAAAGAAGAGCAGAAACAAGCGATATCATAATGCGATCACTATAGGACTATGAAGCTTTATGGGTGTAGGGTGTTGATGGACTCGATCTACTGTGTTTTGATCATCATTATGAATCTGATCTAGATGTAGTCTTTGATAAAAATGCGATTTTCTCAGCTTTTTGCTCATGTTGCTTTTTATGAAACTTGCCAACATTCAAGTGTTGATAAAAAAAAAAACGCACGAAGCTAGAATAAAACATAATTTTATTTTTTTTTGTTTAAAAGCACAGGGTCTGTTCTTTCTTTTGGTATGTTCAGATATTCATACAACAAAATATTCTGGGGTGCCATGAAATTGTGAAAATGACCAAAAACACCTTTTTTTATATACTGGCGAGAAAGAGTTAAGATAAAAATGTTGGTAATTGGATGATGATTAGAATATGAATATGATTGGAATCATATTTTAAATTTGTCATATTTTTGAACAGGGTCAATTAAACATGAAAAGAAAGGGGGAGATATCAGAGTTCTTTTTAAATAAGCACAAACATAGTCCAGTCATTTTATGAAAAAAGGTTGAACAAATTGCAACAGATGCAAACTCAAATAATTTTGTATCTTCATTATGTCCTGAGTAAGAAAAAAAAGTCCCGAATTAGGGGAATCCCATTAGGGGAAAGTTTCGAAAACTGTTTCTGGGGATTCACTTTTCATTTGACCTGCCTTTTGTCTTCTGCATTCTCCTTACCCTTGTCAGCGAGAAGACGGTTATGTGTCAACAAGATTCAACAAGACATTTTCACCTGGCTGTACCCAATGTTTAGATCTTGTGCTGGTATTTATGCAAATTAGCACATACATAATTAGATTATGCACCGTTTGTCCATTTTAACCAACAATTTCAAAAATCTTGGAACACATTTTTTGTTTGTCTTGATGTAAGTAATCAACTCATGGTGATATCTAAAGGTTAACATTTTTACCCCATTCACGTGAGAAGAAGAATGAATAGGCGCAGGGCCTGAATTTCGTTTTGGAAAATGGGGGGGAAATCCCCCCTTAGGTGATTCTTATGGGGGGGAATTTTTTATTTGAGGGGGGAGTTCAGACTTTTTTTTATTACATTTATCTCACCTAAATGTATGCTCACTCATTGCATTTTTAGAATGGGGTAATTTTGTTCTTAAGAATTTACACAACTCAAGGAAGCTTGATTTCAATCTTGGAATTAAATTGAAAAAACTAGCACAAATAAATACAATAGAATAGAGATACCAATAAAGAGAAATAGAGAAGTTTTTGCTTAGGTCTAACACTAGTATTCAGAAATAGAGAGACTGAATAAAGTAATCAAATGTAAAATAACACTGGGTAGTATTTTAGTCCTGACTAAATTAAATACATTGGCTATTAATCCTGATTCCTTAAAATGAAAGCTATGTTTTGTTGTTTTGACAACCAAATTAATGACAGACACATATGGCTGCTGTCCCTTTAAGAGCTAGTGCACGGATCCTGTTTTCATTATACGGGCACTTGCGATTTATGCTTATTTAAGACATAACCGACTGTGTTTAGAGGATACTCACCAAGACCGAAATTGACATAATTTTCGCATGTTTTTGACTGTTAAAGCGATATAATCCATCCGAGCTGTTTGTGAGGCGGCTTTACTCTATGTATGTGTGCAGAGAGAAAAAAAAACCATCTCTCAAACAGCGCGCAAGTACCGAATAGTTTAAAATCGCGTGAATGCTTAAACTGGTAAGACTTAAAAAGACGTGCAAATGGTAAACTTTAGTTACTCATGATGCAATGCTGGCCCGATTATGCAACTGACAATTCCGTCTATCCCGACTCCCGAAACGCGAGAGTGTATTATCGCCGCCTGCAGCGCTTAATGATTGCCTTGTGCAACCCAGTTTGAGAGACGAGAGATAGAAGACGCAGCACCGCTGAATCACTCACGCTGTTTGAGAAATTGCGTCTCGCAGACAGTTTTAAAATTTGATTTTATAAGCTGTGTGGATTAATTTATTTACTAATACAACCTACATGCTAAAGTGAATCAATGTTTGCGGGAATTTCCCGCATTATAAGTGGGAGACCTGCGGGAATGATTAAAATGATGCGCAATACCCGCAATCCCGCGCCGAAATTCAAGCCCTGAGGCGTATGAATAGGCTATATTTGGGTCTTTTTCGAAACTTTCCCCTAATGGGATTCTTCGGGACTTTTTTTTCCTTACTCAGGACATATTGAGGATACAAAATCAGTTGAGTTTGCTTCTGTTGCAATTTGTTCAAGGTTGACCCCCATTTTGGCTTAAAATGACTGGACTAACAGGCAGATCAGGTGCAAACAGACCCCAGCCCTTGCATCACCACTGCATATTTGTGTAGTTTTAACTGAAAGCAACTTGCACTGACATGTTAAAAAATGTCAGTGCTATTGTTCTGTCTCGAGATGCACACACAAGTAATGTTTTTTTCTAAGGCATGTTTATAAAAGCTACTTATATCTCCTAATTGAACTAAGGCCTAATCTTGGTTTAATCTAAGCCCTGTCTGTGAAACCAGCTCAAAGGCTTTTTTTCTCAAGTAGTGGGGATTTTTCTTGTGCAGGTTACTAAGGCCCTGTTTACACGAGAACGCTCGCGGGTGAAAACGTAAAAAATATTTTATCAGATGTGCCTTTCGTTTAGAGGGCGACGGCGTTTTTGGGGCTTAAAAACGCAAAAAAAGTGAAACCACCCTCCAGAGTGGAAATCTTAAAAACGCTCCACCGTCGCAAAAGTCTGCTAGACAGTGAAGGCACCGATCAGTGCTTCACATTGCCACCTAGCCGCCTGGAGTGCATACTACATTGAATTTCACACACTTTTGCGTCACCGTATGCACGCAGATTTCCCCCCCATAATGGTCAGTGTGGTCAGACTTCAGAACCAGCAACAGGTCAGAGCATCTACCAGACACAGGCAGTCAATCACATACCCAATTCAGGAATTTAAGTTGAGATGATTTTGCCAGATTAAAAGGATAGTTCACCCAAAAATGAAAACAAAAAAATAATTATAAATTAAATAATTATATTTAGAAAGAATTATTATAAAGAAAGAATTATGTTGTATTAAATCTTCCTAGGATAAGATTTTATATTGATGGGCAATAATTTTTTTTACATTTTTCAAGGACATGTCTGCTTGATGCAATTTTTTTTTTTTTGTAAATGTGAGTTTTTTTGTAAATAAATGCAGCAGTTCATAACAGACACATGCGGTATCTTATCTCCTTGGTGCTTCAGCTTTGTTTTCTGCAAATATTTTGGATGTTCAACACTTATAGACACAAACAGAGTGACCCAATTCCTTCCACAAGCTTTTCCACTGTGTGTGTGTGTGTGTGTGTGTGTGTGTGTGTGTGTGTGTGTGTGTGCTGTGTACCCCCGAAAGTAGCAGTGGCCACCCCCTGGCCACCCCATGTATAAAACTCTAGTTGTTGTGGTGCTCCCGCAGACACGCACTGTAGCTGAACGCGGCAAAACGAAACCTCACAAAGAGTGAAATCCTGAATGAAAATCCTGTAAGTGCTTTGATTATGTTTATATCTTCATAATTGCTTATAGTAAAATATTAGGAGTTCGAGTTCCTACATCAAAAGTTGCATTAACTGGATACCCAGTGTAATGATTAGAAGAGTATGTTTGTCAACGTTTCTTGCTAGCTGTATGTGTATGAAGCCAAATGATCTGCCAGCTAACAGCAGACTATGGAAGCTTGTTTCCACCACAGAGTAAAAAAAATAAAAAGGTAATTGCGACTTTTTAATCTCACAATTCTGACTTTTTTTTCTCACAATTGTGAGTTTACATCTTTAGACTTTTTATCTCAGAATTACGTGATATGAAGTTGATATTGCAGGTTATAAAGTCGCAATTGCGTGTTATAAGTCAGAATTATGAGATATAAACTCACAATTGCGAGAAATATACTTGAAATTCAGACTTTTTTTCTCAGAATTGCATGCTTATATCCTGCAATTCTGACTTTATAATACGCAGAGATATTTGCGTGTTATAAAGTCAGAATTGTGAGATATAAAGTAAAAAAGGTTTAAAAAGAAGTCCGTCTTTTTAGAATTGGACTTTATATAGAAACTTTATATAGCCTATCACAATTGTTAGTTTATATCTCACAATTCTGAGAAAAGATGTCAGAATTGCGAGATATAAACTCGCAATTATGTGTTTAAAGTCAGAATTGCGTGGTATAGCCTAAAGTCGCAATTGCGAGAAAAAAAGTCAGAATTCTGACTTTATAAGACGCAATTGCGACTTTATTTCACGCAATTCTGACTTTATATCTTGCAATTCATACGAGATGTAAACTCGCAATTGTGAGATAAAAAGTCGCAATTATCTTTTAATAAAATGTTTTATTCTGTGGCGGAAACAAGCTTCCATTGCAGACCTAGCAGCTAGACTAGTTATTCAAAGCTAGCATAACAACCTACTTGTCCAGTCAGTGATTACGAAAGAAAACCAGGGGCCAGTTGCATAAACATAGCCATTATGTTAAGACTGTGTCTTAAGAACTAGTATGATCAACTAGAAGTTAGTTAGGGGTAATCAGTCTTACTGTTCGGTGTCAAATTAGACCAATCTACGTTTTTATGTTACTGACTTTAAAAAGTTATTAACAGTCTTAAAGAATAAAATTGGATGACTACTTGTAATACTAGTCTTAACAGTTTATGCAACTGGCCACAGGACTTAATTCAAGTCTGTGAGTTGATTAAAGTGAATGTGATTTGAGCATGAATGAGTATATACGAGAGCTTGGTAAGCTATCTAGGAAGCTAATATTATTTTTCTTAATTTAGAATCCTGCATCATGGACAGAAAAAGAGGAAAAAGAACTTGTAACTTGTACCTGTTAGATTATAGCCACTTCTCCAGACACCACTACAATACTGGGCCTAGACCAAACCATGAAAAACATCCCAAGACCATTATCCCACCTATCTTATATTGGTCCATATAATTTTGCCTACAGTAGCCTGTATATAGTGTAGCAAGGTAGTCTTCAGAATTTTTAATAATTTAATAATTACATTTTAGGGGACCCCCCAAGAGTCCTAAGTCATTTCGAACCCTGCCTACTGTGCCTAGCACACTGTTTCGTGCTGTTTGCCTGTTACTCAGTGCTTGTTTTATTTAATAAATATTGACTTTTCGTCTTCATCTTCACTGGACTTAGTGTTACAGATATGTATTCAGACAGACTTCCTCTTACGTCAGCTGCTGTTAAACATTATGTTACTAAAAGGAACTGCTGACCACACATGAATTTTTATGAATGCATGTCGTGCAGTGCTAGTTCCAACCACCAACTTGTCAGCGAAAGCTTAACTGGGTAAATAGGGTAGTGGTAAAGATAACTTCCACAGACACGAACCTTCTGTTTGGCATAATTCCCCATTGCAGTATATCAGTATTAAAAGATCTCTATCAATCCACTGCTCTTCTTACATTTTAGGGGATGGCCATTTGGATTATATAGGCTACATTATTATGGGGTCATTTCTATATGTTCCAGGGTCCTATGTTAAATAGCAGATACTACACTGTAAAGTGTAAACTGTATATATATATATAATTTTATTGGTAAAAAAAAGTGTTAATTGGTTAATGGCAAGTTCACTTACTATAATTTGTGAAAAACATTATGACCTAATAGATCTGTTGGGCCATTTTGCACAATAATACAGTAAAATGCTTTTAAATCTACATATTCTTATGTGAAAAAACGTAAACTGATATCCCCACCTGCGTGACATTTTCCATTTGATGGTATTTTGTTTAAATAATTGTTGTAATTATGTACATTAAGGTTTTATGTTCTTATGTTGTTTAAATCCTGTTTAAATTAATCCTGCATTATTTTAGTGGCATGTGTTACCATGGTGATGTATTGTAGTTGAGTCTGGGCACCTATATTAATTTACATCAGCTTGTGAAAAAGCTACTTGTGATTAACTCTAATTCATTGTGTGTCTCTTTTACCACCTGTAAAATGGTTATCAGTAAAGGTACAAAATAGGTTTATTACTTTATAGAATTTAATTTTAAAGAGCCTTTATACACTGCCGCTGTTCAGGGGCAGCAGAGAGTGCAGATTATTAGAGGCGTCATATCTCTTGGTTTTCTAACAATAGCCTTTCAGGTTGCACTGGTAAATATATGCAAATAATCAAGATAATAATAACGTTTTTGAATGTGGAAATGTATAGGTCGCTGAGTGCAAATTTCCAGTTACATAACTGAAACAGAACGGATTCCACAAAACTAAAATGTTAAAGACATTACAAAAATGTGGTCTCATATAGCCTACCAACCTACATTTTTGTCATGTCTATGTACATAGCCTGTACATTTCTGATTTTAATGAATAGCCTACGTGTGCCATGCATAAAGTAGGCCTACATAATATATAGCCTATGTACGGTCATTATTTACTACACCACACTCATTGTCGTCCAGCTAAATTACTAATAAACATGGAAGCTGGTTTTCGTCACGGAATGAAAAAAAAAAGAAAAAGAAAAAAACGTAATTGCGAATTTTACAATTCTGAATTTCCTTACAATAAAAACAATTTCTCGATAACTCTAAATTGCGAGATATAAATATATAAACGAGATATAAACTCGCAATTGTGAGAAAAAAGTCTCAATTTTTTTTATATATATATTTTTTTTATTCCGTGGCGGAAACAATCTGTCATCATGTATATATTAGGCTATATTTCGGTGTAATTGCAAGGTGAAAAACGTTGTGGTTGGTTTTCTCGTAACACGTTACAAAAGTACCTGGAAGTTGGTGCAGAGACCGAAATCAAAAAAGATCACCTCATACGTCCTTTGCCACTGTCGTAATTTGTAGAGCATGGCGAATTTTTCATGACGTCTAGCTCATGAATATTTAACTTTATCATTAGACGTCAAGCTTCACTCCTTTTACAGCCAATCAGCTATACAAACGTCATATTACTGAATTAATATTAATGAGCCAGGTCTCTGGGTTTTTGTTACCATTGACATATTCCTCCCTCTGCGTATCCTAATTTTTTTTTTTAGCTGCTTCGTCCAAGGGCAGAACGGAGTGCAGCTTGCAGTTTTTGAAGTACTGAAGTTGATGTCCCCTGAATAACGTGTTTCCCGACCGAAGGTAAGCAGACGTCAAGGTTTATGGCACAGCAGAATGTTAGCTAATGCTAACGCTAGTAGCCTATGTTGTACTTAATCTTAACAGCCTGATTGTCATTTTAAGGTCAAAGTCCCACTGTGCTCTCTCTCTCTCTCTGATCCGCCCTCCTTTTGAATGTTTTGTCTGCCTTGATCGGGCTGCTGCTGTTGATCGCAAAAGGAGAAAAGTGAAAGACAAAAGTCACTGAAAATCGTGAATTGTCAAAGCGAAACCGTGTAAACCTGCCTTATGGTGCGCCATGCGGCACACAACGCATGCATATCTTTGATTTTATTGAGTCTTGTTTTATAGGGTGATTGTGTTAAGGTTTAAGACGGTTGTTGTGTTTTGGGAACAGTTTGTTGTTGGTCATTAGCTGGTGCAAGTTCGTAGACTATCCTGGACCAGCTACCATCTGGTCATACCAGTTAATGGTGGTCTAGCTGGTTTTTGGAATTTGTAGTGACCATATATATATATATATATATATATATATATACATACATACATACATACATACATACATATGTGTATATATATATATATATATATATATATATATATATATATATATATACATACATACGTATGTATGTATGTATGTATGTGTGTGTGTATGTTATACATTATATGTCTAATATGGTCACTCACAGGTGTGTGAGTTATGTTATACATTATAAATGTCTAATTATAAAATTCCTCTTTGTGTGAAATTAGCTGGACAGGTTGAGCTGTGTGAAGACTCTTCTCTATAATTACATTATGGAGATTGCATTGGCATTTATAATATATTGTTATAATACATTGTATTACAGTGCATAACTTCTTATCTTTTACATTAGATATACAGATGTTATTTCAATGGTTTTTTAAGTGTAATTTCCTTGCAGTTCAAAAGCACAGCTAAAAAATGGCATTAGCAGAAAAAACATTTCTGCAAGTTTCTTGGAATTCTTGGGCAGGACGTCTTTTGACTCTAGGAGTGGTACGTTATGATGCATAGAAAGGTGTGATAATGTTGCTAATTGTCATACACATACCACGAGGTGATTAGATACCGGCACAGCCATTCCCCTTGTTTAAAAAAAAAAAGTTACATAAGATGTTTGAATCATAATGTACAACTATGATGTAATGATGATGAGCACGTTATGTCCATGTAAGTCAGTGTAGCGTGGCTTTTGAAAGTGTTTGAAGTGTTTGAAGCCCTACACATGCTAGAGGCGCGGTGCACATGTGACTGACAACGCCTCAGTCTCTTAAAGTGACAGCAACTCTGAATAACTCCCTGTGGTTATGTATTTGAGTTATTTAAAAAATTACTTTAGCTTACTTTTTGCATTCCTACTACTCCAATCGTATAGGTCAGCTGCAGCTATAGACATCCGTTCAGGATCTGTCACTGAACTACTAGTGGATATGAATCATGCACAAACAATGTACCGGTAGATGAAACACGCAGGCGGTTTCATAAAAGCTATGGAATGTTCTG
The DNA here is from genome assembly GCA_021554675.1 of Leuciscus idus. Classification (NCBI taxonomy): domain Eukaryota; kingdom Metazoa; phylum Chordata; class Actinopteri; order Cypriniformes; family Leuciscidae; genus Leuciscus; species Leuciscus idus. Next base: position 18,175,816 of record CM038633.1, read on the forward strand.
CTTGGCCCATCATGTTCTCACTGTGTCCCAGTGACTCAATTTGATATCGCACAGTTGTCATGGAAATGACACATGACCTCTTTGGCAACAGATAAGTGTTCCTGAAACGCTTATTGCTCAAACTTGCCTTATTGACCTGAGCAAACACACATTTATTTAGCATAGTTTAGCATTGTTTAATACTTTACCTTTGTTTTTTCTTCTGTACCTGCTTGTGCTCATGATATACTTACACAATACCGGTTTGGAATAATTAAACTTTTTTATGTTTTTAGACGAAGTCTCACCAAGGCTACAATTATTTGATTAAATATGTAAATTATTTATTTATTATGATTACTCCAGTCTTCAGTGTCTCATGATGACCATGCTACACTACAATTGAAAAGTTGCCCAAAAAAAACTTTTATTCAACAAAAACGCATTAAATTGATTAATTTAAGCAATTATAATGCAAAAAACAACAAAAAACATTTCAAATAAATGCTGTTAAATGAACTTTCTATTCATCAAATAATAATATTTTAAGTTCATATAACATTTACAATTTTACTGGTTTTACTATCTTTTTTTGATCAAATAAATGCAGCCTTGCTGAGCATAAGAATCTTCTTTCAAAAACATTAAACAACTCTATTATTCCAAACTGTTGACTGCTAAGTGTATATATTTATTTTTTATTTTAACAGTCTTTTTGTTACTGCTACTATGGCACACTCAAGTCAAGATGGCGACTATGAAGCTGATGGTGAAGTTGGATGGTCCTCCATTGGTGATCGTCTGAATTCCTTCCAGCACTTCCCTTGTTCTAAAGAAATTTCAGCGGAGCGACTGGCCCGTGCAGGCTTTTATTTCACAGGCGAGGCAGACAAGGTGCGCTGTTTTAGCTGCCATGCGACGGTGGAGGACTGGAACAGAGGGGATACCCCATTGAAGAGACATCAGCAAGCATCTCCCGGCTGCCAGTTCCTTAGCTGTGCTCACGGCTTGAGAACCTCCAACCTCGTCCACAGCCCTGCTTACGACGAAATGGCCGAAGACAGAGAGTTCCTCCTCCGCACGGGAGGGGTGGTAGATGAGACCATTTATCCCACTGTGCCACACATGAAGAGTGAGGAAGCTCGGTTGAATACTTTCAGTGACTGGCCTGCAGACGCCCCAGTTCAGCCCGATGACCTGGCGGGAGCTGGGATGTATTACTGTGGGACAAGTGACAAAGTGCAGTGCTTCTGTTGTGGGGGGATTCTGGCAGGATGGGAGCAAGGTGACGATGCCTGGGATGAACATGAAAAGCACTACCCAACCTGCTTCTTCATCTTGGGCCATGATGCGGGCAATGTGCCGCTGACAACACCTAGACCGAGGCTGAATGGCCGTATAGCCTCCGTGGAGACTTTTGAGGGGCGTCTTGATAGCTTCAGAGGCAGACAACACCCCATAGATCCTGAGAGGCTGGCCAGAGCTGGTTTCTACAGCACAGGTAACTCTCCATGTAAAAATGCATATTCAGTTAATTTTTTAATTAAATCTCTTATATAGTCTTTAGAAAAATGAGCATTGTTTGATATACTTGGAGAATAGAGTGCTGCTGTGATGATGTTTTTTTGTAGGCCAACTCAATAGCGTCACCCTGGCTCCCTTGACAAAAACCCTTTAGGTTGTTTCTATTGGCTTTTGGATTTTTGCAGAAAATAATCTCTGTGACCAACAAAAGTTTATGATGTTTGCACATTTTGGTCATCCCTGCAGCACTCTATTTGAACACAATGAACAAACTGTCCTGGTATTTTGTCATATAGGAGAACAAGACCGTGTGATCTGCTTTAGATGTGGAGGAGGAGTGAAGGACTGGATGCCTGAGGAAGACCCTTGGGAGGAGCATGCCAAGCACTATCCTGGGTGAATTACTTTTTCATATATTGAGACTTTGAGGTACGTTTGCAAAAATGAAAAAAGAGGTATTTAACTTAGTAAATAGTAACTGGTTCTGTCAAGCTCCAAGAGCAACCAGAAAAGTAGGAATCACCTATATTCAAAATCTGCCTGAAAATTGTCCTATGGCCGTATAAATATAATATAATAATTCTATACTTTTTAATAGTAAGTAAATATATTTAATTGATTTTTGGAAAACCATTAAAATATGAAATCAATCATTTAAATGTGAATTTAGGTGTCACAACATTATAATGTACAGTATGAAAATTGATATTATTTTTGAGATTAGCTAAAGATTACATTTTAACAGTGTTATTAAATTGTTTAAATGAACTTTTAGTGTGCATTAGATGATGGCTAAGGCATAAGTGTATTTAATATCAAGCAAAACCGCTAAATTATAATCTCTAATATTGTCTGAAATGTTTTACAATTAGGTTCCATTTGTTAACATTAGTTAACTACATTGGTTAACATGAGCTAACAATGAACAGTTTTTATTAACCAACATTAATAACGAGCAATACATTTGTTACATTTATTTATTGATCTTTATAATGTTCCGTTAATGCATTAATGCTTTAACTAATATGACCTTATTGTAAATGTTACCGTCTCTTCTGATATTTAAATCTAAAAACACATTTGAAAAAATATATAATATTTATCTGTATATTTTAGATAAAGATCATGTGAGGTAAACATTGAAGAATGTGTTTTCTAAATGTAAAATTGTTATAATCGACCCTCAGCTGCAGTTTCCTTCTGGCAGAGAAAGGAGGAGAATATGTCAGCAGTATACAACTGAGATATCCGAATGGAGTCCATTCAGTGAGTAATTTCCTATCTTTTACACAACCACTTGTCCTTCAGTTGAATGTGTTGAATTGATAGAATTCCTAATGAACGTTCTTTGAAAATACCCTTTGATTCAGCTGTAAATAGTATGCACTGTATGTAGTCGATAGCACTTTATTTTACAGTCCCGTTCCACATGTACATACTATGTACTCATTATATCAAGTACAATAACTGGGTTATAACTAGGTACTAACCCTGCATTTATCCCTAAACCTAACCTTAACCCATGTAGTTACCTAATATTATAAGTGCTTCCTTGGGTAACTACACTGTAAGTACATTGTAAGTACACAAACTGTAAAATAAAGGGTTACAATGTATTATAAGGTGTCATTGTTATAGTATAATTATACATTTAAGAACTGAGTAATATTAATTAACTACATGTACTTACTATAGTAAATATGTAACAAGAACAGTGTTAAATAAAGTGTTATCAAATAAAGTGTAACCATATAGTCTTACATATTTATTTTTTGGACTTACAGAGGCCAAGTCAGAATGGCTTTTCAAGTCATGAGCAAGGTAAGGGTTTTTAAGCTCAATTTACGTACAAATCCAATGAATAAGCACTGTCTTCACCAGACGTTTATTTGATTTGCACTTTGTCTGCAGCAGCACAGAAAGTCAGGCAGTCAGAGATTGCACAAAAGGCTGTAGATATGGGTTTTGACCCCATCAGAGTGGAGAGCACCATTCTCCAGAAGTTACGTCAGAACAATGAGGGCTATGCTTCAGTGGAGGCTCTTATTCAAGACATCCGTGCACAGGAGAGCGCCAGTGACGTGCCTAAGAAAGTCGGCAAGTGCTTTGTTTTGTATGCAAGGGACTCTATATATATGCTTCACGTTCTTGCATAAGTCTTTAACCTGCAAATACGATGCAACTGTTGAAACATAAAGTGATTTAATCATAGTCTTAAAAATAACATGCCAAACTGTGCAGATTGTTGTTGTTATTATTTATTTATTTTATTCCTCCACTCTATTACTGTTGTTTTAACATTGTGTTTGTTTCTCACATAATTTCTGCAGAGGACCCCATGATGAAACTTGAGAAACTCCAGAGGGAGAAACTCTGTAAAGTCTGCATGGACAGTGACATTAGCATAGTCTTTATTCCCTGTGGACACCTGGTCACTTGTCAACAATGTTCAGAATCCCTGGACAAGTGTCCCATCTGCTGTGCCACCATCACGCAGAAGATAAAGACCTACAATGCCTAAAAGACAAAGAAACCAGCACTCCAATTGAAACGGGGATGTGCATTGAAAGTGGCAGAATATAATCATTCCTGAAATTGCACATAGATGTGTCAAATTTGATTCAAGCTGTGTGTGTGTGTGTGTGTATATATCTGTAGATGTACTAAACTCTGATCAAATTATATTGTTTTATTTTTTCATTAAGACATGAAAAGAACACACTGTACATTTAATGTTTGGTTTTGATCAAGGCAGGGACACACTACATAATTTAACATGTAATATATTGCAGGGAAAGACATCTTTATTATGTATCTCTTCATACCCCCATATATCTGCTTCCCTCAAATACTCAAACTCAGATTGATATTAAACACCATAGTGCCTTTATGTAGACTACTTTTTAATCAACATTTTCATTCTGTTTATTCATTTGGCATAATCATGTAATAAGAAAAAAAGTACCTTATCTTTGCTCTTTTATTTATCAAATAATGATTGCTTAAGAATTTTAATCATGTTCAAGGTTGATTAAACTTTACTAGTCCAAACTTGTTTTTCTTCAGATACCTTTCTGTGATCATAATTCTTTTATTATGCTTGGCAATGATAATAAAGTGAAATTCACAACAGAACTTTTTTTTTCTCTGTTTCATCTGTCACTTTTAAAATTGATAAACTGGAAATGTGAGGCTAAAAGCTGTTATGCTCACAGCAGTAGAACATAATTTACTTGATTAGATATCAAAATGTAATTTCCATAGGGATCATCATTTCATCCTGCTTGACAATGAATATAATTCATTTTATACATTTAATTATGTTGCTATATATATCATATAGGTTTAGTAAGTGCTTCTGCTAACTAGTGGTCTATAGCTGTAAGATTAGGTTTTTTAAATGGTTAGAAAACATTAATGTAAATGTATTTGTGCTATGATAGCATGTGCACTATAATACTTTTTTTTATTTATGTTAATTTTATTTTTATAATTATGTTTTTGACAAATCTACAGGTATATATGAATAGGACAAAGTGTCGTTTTAAAATTCCTATGAAAATCAATTCTAGTTGGTAAATATTGTCCCATAACAATAAAAAAGTTCACCCAAAAATGAAAATGGTCATTACTTACCCTCAAGTTGTTCCAAACCTGTATGAATTTCTTTCTTCTGTTGAACACAAAAGAAGATATTTTGAGGAATGTTGGTAACCAGACAGTTGACGGCGCCCACTGACTTCCATAGTAGGAATAAAAAATATACTATGGAGGTCAATGGGTGCAGTCAAACATTCTTTAAAATATGTTTGTGTTCAACAGAATAAAGAAATTTATACAGGTTTAAAATAACATGAGGGTCAGTAAATGACGACAGAATGTTCGTTTTTGGATGAACTATCCCTTTAATTTCTGACACTAGCGTCTACTGTACTGAGCATTTGCACCTAAGGGCCTCGACCACTAAAGGGCCTCGAGCTCACTGCAATCTCTCCACTGAACACCAGGTGGCAGCTCTACACCAGCAGTTTCTCTCTGAGTGATCGGAACAACAAACCGAACGGAGCAAGCGGGGTAAGAGCGTGTCCAAAACCGCCTCTGACCGCCACTTTCAAACTACATCCATGAAATAGCCGCGAACGCGCACTTTAAAGCCACTGGAGTCCATCTAGCTCTTCAAGAAGTCCTTATAAACAACCCGGAATCGACCCTGAGGATCGGGTAAGTGGTAAAATGGCGGAGAGATTTATAGAAATTAGTGGCTTTAGGGTTATTTGGATGATGTGTTAGCCGCGCTAGCCTGATAAGCGAGGGACAGGATCCGAAACGAGCCGCCGTGCTTCCGTCGCCGTATTTAATTAATAAAAACCACCTCGCACGGCTCCTTGGGAATTTAAACAAGCGTACTTGGCTTCACGAATGAATGTATTTTACGTATAGTGTGGCCTTTCATTGGTAAACAGTTAGCTAGCGGGCTAACCTTACCCTGCACAGTCAGGAACACAAATTGAGAGGCAAGATGGAGGACGAGGACGCGATGTTTTCCCCCCTCTTTCCGATATGAAAAAAAGCTGATGTCGCAGCTAGTATGCTAATTTCATCACGTTGTCAATATTAAACACACTCGCTGTCCATTTTTACGCGTTTTATGTACGCATGTGGTAGATGCGCGTGCATAATGACTGGAAACGAGCGGAGCCAAAATGGAGAATCCCGAAAACAGCTGTGCTGGATCGACTTCAAGATGGAGATTTCCCCCCTTCTGATCGTGTTTTTGTCGTTCCGTGAAATTATTGTTCGATTTCGCGACTGTAGTCTACATTTGCGCTTACAAGCTCGTCATTTAACGTTGAAAATAGTGGCGTTGTGCGTAAGACTCTGCGAGTAATGAAGTAATATCGTGGTAAGAAGTACGTTGAGGAGGAGTTTGCGAGCGTCCGCCTGATCTCAGCAGTCAGCACTCAACTTCACATACTAGCTCCATACATTACTAGATCACATTATTTCTCACTTCTGTAAACCAGTGGGTCGTGACCCAAAACTGGTCTTTCTTCTGTTTTGATAGGGTGCTAGGTTATAAAATAAAATAAGCTAATAGCGCTTATGTACGACAGCAAAATAAATTTGCCGATCAACTTTCAAAAAGGGGAAAGACACTTCCCATATCTTTTGTTGTTGACGTCAGAGGCCGTGTGTCCAATCAAACTTTACGGTATTTTGGCGCAAATTCATCTGTCACTTGGTAAAATGGCTAATACTAATACACTTTATGCAACATGCGTTAAGATGAATATGAAAACTGACAAAAACATATGCATTGTTGTTTGCGTGCAGGATCTGTGCGTTTTTTTTGTTGCTATATACATTCCTATGTTTGATTTTAAGGATGTTTTTTTAAATTGGCTTGGTGTCCTGTATGAAAACCAGTTGTTTTAGATGAGCTATATGCTCGGTATATGCTAAAAAAAGATAGGCGGGGACATATCTAGATTCAATTTTTGTACTACACTGAGCCCAACTTTACAGTTATGTATTTGAGATATTTACACAGCTGATTCGTCCACATATTGGTAGCGAACAGGAACCGGAAAGCATGGGATGAAATAATGGTGCAGTATTAGTTTTGGGCTAAGCTGTCACTGTCATCCGTGTGTGTATAAGCACACTGGCTGTGGATTGAAACGTCGTTTGGCGCCACTTTTCCTTCGAACGTATTGTCGATGATGATGATGATGCTATCGCTTTTGAATTCCCGCCTTCTCGACGATCATTCTGTAAAGATGTTGAGCTTTATTGTGTCGATGGACCGTACGTGCTGCTTATTGTTACTTGCTGGGTATTACATAACAGTTATCTCACGTTCTCGGCACACGCTTTGCCCTGTATTTGGTACAGAGAGGGGAACGTTTTATTGGCCACTTTTCTGTGATAATCATAATGTACTCGGTTATTGTGCTATTTAAAGCTTATTTAATTCTCACACATTGGAACTAAAAGTCACTCCTCTTTATTATGCACTTATGTGACCGAAATCAAAGTGTTGCGGCCATGTAATTATCATAGTATACTTGCTCTACTTTCAGAATAATAGTTGAACATACATTAAACAAACAAAATGATCCGTTTTAAATAATGGTCAGTGTCGGAAAATGCGTCATTTTTACAGCGGTCACCGGGTTCCTTCCTCCCTGTTCATGTTTACGTCCACAAATGTTACTGTCGACCTCTGATTGGATGCGGTGAAAAGGAGGGCGGACGTGTTATTTCCTTATATGGGCACAGAGGTAGACTGAAGCTCTGGGTCTCGGAGATGTTTCCTGTAAACGATGGTATCTGGATAGCCAATCAGCAAGCAGCGCGACATGACAGACTCGGCGAGCCACGCCCTCTTGTTGTCATTCTGATCCGCGGGCACATCTGAAGCGCACAGCTGAGAACAGCCTGTGTCACTTTCATGGCACTGTAATTCTTGACACTTTTGCTATTGTTTTGGTGTACTGGTATTTTTCCTCTTTTTTTTTCATTTATTTCAACAATGTTGTCTGAAGAATTGAATGCCTTTAGTTAAGGCCAAACCTGCTGAATCTTTTATGAAAATACTTTTTGTTGTGACAATACAGATATGCCATCTGCTCTTCACACAAGAGGTGCAGTGAAGTACTCAGTAATGTCTCTAACGTAATACTTTTCTATGATGATTTTACTATAACTTGTGGTATGAAATTAGTTCAGTGTAAGCTGGCATGTTTTTTTTTTTTGGTCCTCTGAGCAAGGAGAAATGAGAGGTGTAACCACTGATCTATATAATGACATTCATCTTATAATGTCATTCTATATAGATCAGTGGGTGTAACTCATACTTCTAACTACTTTAGGATATCTGATACCGGATATTAAATAAATCCTTTTTGACAACTTCATGTAAATACAGTGGTCAACATTTGAAATGGATCAAAACCTTTCATCAAAGTTATACATGAATTTTGAATAATACCCATTCTTGTCTTAGGACAACTTTAATGAACTTTTTTGATCCACTTCAAATGTTGACTACTGTATTATTCACGTTTTCTTAAAACAACCAAGAAAGGTTTTTATGTTCAGAAAATTTAGATATTTAGAAAAGTAATACATTTTCTTGTTGTAATACAAGGAAAAGTAATAGTATAGAGTGCAACAGTCGGGTTCCCAGAACTAAAAACTCAGTTCAGTTATTCCATAGTAAAATAAATTTTTAATGATAACATAATCCTTTAAAGACAACAATACTGTGTGAGCTACGAGGTTTATCGATGGTATTTGCTTCTGTTGAAGATGTCAGACTGCATTATTTCAACTTAGTTTTAAAATAATCATGTTTAACATTGTAATTCGTGGTGAAAACTATGTTACCCATGATGATGTACAGAAAATTCCACCGATCAGAGAATCAAAACAAGCAAAACGCTCCAAAACATCTAGTTAGCTCTGCCCACACTCTCATGATGCACCACAAATGACATAGGCTAATCCTAATAAAATAAAATGAAAAAAATATTCATGTCTTCAAGCCATGCAATGGATTAGGTAGGCTAGCCGTTTATTTCGAAACGCAATCAACCAAGTGTCCAAAAAAAAACCTCCAAACAAGTGATTTTACTGAACATTTGAACTACTTACTTGAGTAAACACCATAATAAAAGTACATAGAATAAACAATAAGATCCTGGTTGATGAGTGATGATCTTCCAGCGCTGTTTCAGCTGTGCGCTTCTATTCTATGGTGCATGGTAAATCAAGACCTGTCAATCTGAGTGATAAAACCAATCCAAGCATGCTCCAGCTGTAAAACCTTGTCCGATTGGTCTCTACACATCGTCCATACCCGAGATCCAGTTTCCATAGGTTGAACTTTCAAATAATGTTGGAAACAGCTGCATCAAACATGATCACGATACCGTGATCGGATCCCAGAAGTCATATACCTTTAGCCAAGCAGCATGTCATGTCACTCCGTGATCTACGCATTGTTGTCTTATGTTGTGTTTGGGCTCGTTCGAGACCGCCTGCGCAAAAAAAAGATATGCAGTCTACTATTAGAAGTGCACCGATTGCAATTTTCTCGGCCGATAATTTTTGGCAGTTTCCGATATTTTTTTGTTTTTTTGTGTCTGACCTGCTGATACCGATTTGAACCTAATCCCAAACAAAAATCTACTTTTCTTCAATGTAAAATTTTATTTTCATAAAATGCAACATAAAAAACAACAGCACAAATAAATGCAATAGATTAAAGAGAGATATGAAATAAACACGGCTTTAAGTGTTTCGGGTGGGTTTAACAGTAGGTTATTATTCCGGTAAGAATAGAAATACTACATAAATTAAAGTTAAATGTAAAATAACACTGGATAGTCTTCATTGTAAAAATTAAATACAGATTAATGCTTACAATTAAAGTTATTCAGTCGAGAGCAGAGAGTGATTTTCTTTATCTTTTGTTATTTTATTAACATGACAGACAGCAGCAGGAATGTTAGGCTGCTATCACTTTAAGAGTTTATGCACGGATCCAATATACTGTTACACAACTTGCGTTATCTTTCTCAACTATTTACTTTCCATAACTAACTGTGTTTAACTTAATACTCGCCAAGATGGGCATTTTGACTTAATGTTGTGTGTGTATGATTGTTTATGGCAGTAAGCCACTCATTTTGTTTTTTGCAAATCACAAGCTGTTTGAGAGGAGGCTTTATGTGCCCGTCACTTGTACAGATCAGTGGTGCACGCTTTTGCGGTGAGCGTGAAACCTGCGGGAATTAGTAAAATTATGCGCAATACAAGCACTATTTAACCAGCCGAATGAGACAAGTGAGTGAGAGGAGGTGTGTGTGTTTCACTTCACCGTATGGAGAGAAGAGAGTGAGAACGCGCAGCTGACATTATTGCCTGTGCCGCTGGCAACAAAACAGACCGTGGCAAATACGGCTGATTCCGGTCCCTGGCCGGTCTATCGGTGCATCACTATCTACTATAGTTTACTAATGTTATACAAAGTTACAAACAAAAGCGGTGTGTAAAATCATCATGTATACTGTGTATGTACATGTGCGTCGGTGGCGCTTTTTCATATAAATTCTTGGTATAGGCTAGTTTGGTCTCTAACTGAAACAAATATGCTTGTTTTCTGTTAGTTGAGAACTTTCAATAATACATGACACAAGTCTATCTATCTGTTATGTACTAGGTGTGGGAATCACAGGGTACGATACAATACACAATACAGGGCTCAAGACACCGATAATATCACGATACAGCAATTCTGCGATAATATATTGCTAGACAATCACTATCTGTCTCAACTGAAAACAAAATGCCTGTGAAAAGGTTGAGTGCAGGTTTTCTCTTTATTCAAGTGCAAACTGTTAGAAAACAGCACACATTTTTTTTTTTTTCTGTCTGTAAATTAAATGTAACATTTAAATGATATGGTATAAGCATAAAATGTTTAATTTACTCAAAAAGCTTAAACTTTTCTTTGTGTGTAAACTGAAACATTTACCTGCTTATCAACTTGTTTTATTTAAACCTGGGAACATCTCAGTGTTTACCAGCTTCCTTAAAATAAACCTGAGAATAGTGTACCCGACTTGGGTATTTAAAAATGTAGAAAATGTGATGATACCACCATTTCCCCCTAGCATATTTATCGCTGTTGAGCGGATTCTTAAACACCTCTGATTGGCCATTGTGCTCACGCGTTCAACATGTCTGTGATTGGCTACAATGATCAACGCTTCTGCTTCACCGAGCACTTACACAGGTACACCGACACGAGAGTGTTTGAAAGCAGGTGTCTATCAGTGGATATATTAGGGATCTGCTGATAGACACCTGCTTCACGTGTGTATCTGTGTAAGCGCTCGGTGAAGAGTAGGGTTGGATACCGTTTTTTTTGTGTTTTTTTTATACCGGTGCCAAATTGATACTTTTAAAACGGTGCCTGAACCGATACTTAAAAAAAAAAAGAGAACCTCAAAACTATGGTGAATGACATCAAAGAACGTTTTTTTATAATTTATGCAGAATTCGAACAAACCATTGAAAGCATCCAAACACTATCAATATTAATAAAATTCAGTTGAAACAGTAGAAAGGAACGCGTCCCAAGAATAGAGTTCCCCTTCAACAAGAAATAAGGATCTCCAGACTCCATAATACAAAGTAATGCTTTGCATGCTGGTGTGCAGTGTATCACCAGAGGTAGTGGTGACTCTTGGTGTAAAAAATAAAACTATCTGACCTTTATACAGGCTTCAGTATGGACAAAAACACTTCAAAATGTGTTCGTTTCAAATCGGTAAAATTAAATCGGTAAAATAGACGTAATGAGTGGCACATAACGTGAAGTAACATGGCATTTTATTTTGTTTGAAATTTAACTTGTCCAGTGGGACAACTAATTTTCTCTTCCACTTGTCCTACAAAAAAATCCACTTGTCCCGGACAAGCGGACAAGCCTTAATGTCGAGCCCTGCTACAGTACTAATAACAGCAAAGTAGTCTGTTTTCGGTATGCTACAAACCAGCAATTCTTTTCACATGTTTTACCTTCTCTGGCCAAATACGACACCTCTCCTGACTTATTACATGTCCTGCACAAGGTGAGCGTTATTTTAGAACGCATCACCTTAAATGCCGTGACGCGAAACCCCTCGTGGAAGAAGAATGCTGTCATGTTTTACAACTGTGACAATGAGCTCTTATCAGGATCAACTGAATGCTGGATTTCAAAAGTATGTGAGGTTCGCGGCTCTATTGTTGCAGTAAACTTGCACAATGTTCTTGAATGAATAATTTTTTAGATGTACGCTGGTCTGTATGGACATCAACTTTACACTTTCACATAACGGACTGTGATTGGTTGCGTTATGTCAGTCAGTCCTTGGCTGATATTTTTATTCTTAAATACATGTAAGTGAATGTGTTTTGTAATTCACGTGTGCATCTGTGTAAGCGCTCGGTGAAGAGTGTCAATTTACAACGTGTGTCCCCATAAATGGTATAAAAGCTGAAGTGCGTCCAGACTTAGGACTTAAACGTGGTTGGAGCATCTATTAAATTACTCGCACTGCTGTCCGCAATCCTGTTTAAAACCTATTTTTCTTAGGCTAGTTAACTTATGTTCACGTTTCCCTCATTCGTGTGTTGAGCACCACTCGAGGAGCCATGAAGTAGCGACGCTGGGAGCAGGGAAATCTGTTTTAGAGCTCCTTATTTTATTAAATAAAATATAGATATTTGGCACCAGCATATCAATTCTCAAATCGCACGGAGAAGGACAATGATATATTGCCCTATCGATATTTTGTCCCACCCCTATTATTATGTACTATGATTTAAAGATCACATTTTCATGTAAAGCAGTTATTTTTTCACACTATGAAAAGAGAGCACTTCTAATAGTTCAGCAATTTAAAAAGCATTAAGTGATCATATTCGCTGTATACATATTCAGTGTAAAGCTTCTAAGCTTTAATACGACACCTATTTTGTGTTAGTTAAGCAAGTGGTTAAGCAAGTAACATTATAACTTCGGATTTAAGAGGTTAAGGTTAACGATTAATCAATTAATTGAATGTTAATTTAAACAGCAATCAAATATTGGAGTTTGTGTAAATTGACATCCCTATTCCAGAATCAATGCTGCTGAAAAATTGGGTGGGAACTGTTGTGCTCTCTTTATCAGAATTCATATTAGTATTTCCTTTAGTTTGAGGTAAAACTTAATGTAACTATAAGCTGACCCCAACGCATCATACCCCAAAGCAAATGCTTCATTTAATAATTTATGCCTTATCTTTAGTGAGATCATTTATACTTTTTTTTTTTTGACTAAAGATTCCCACCTCTAATATATATATATATATATATATATACACACTAGAGGTGGGAATCTTTAGTCACCTCACGATCCGATTCCGATTCTGGAGGTCACGATCCGATTCCAGATCGATTCTTTATCTACTTTTCCTCCCTTATTAATTCATTAGTTTACATAAGTAATTAAGTACTTTTTTAAAAATAATTACAAATTTAAAAAAATAATTAAAACAGTTGTATTTTAAGAATTTTAAACTTGTATAACTTCAAACCATACAAGCAAGTAGCAAATAATAAAGAGGAGCATAGAAACATGACAAACAAAGAGTGCTTTCAGTATTTAAGATTATCTGAACATTTTCCATTCAAGAACTGTGAGTGATTTTTCTTCATCGTACTTTTGTATTTTACTATGACATAGACTGCGGGAGATCTATTAAGCTGCATTCACGCTCGGATCTCTTTTGAAATATAAGAAGTAATGTGGTTTGTCCTGTCCGTTTAATCCCTTAAGACATAACTGGCTGTGTTTACGTTCATTTTGCACAAGTATATTAAACCACTTACACGGAGTCGCACTGCCGCTTGCGCGAGCAGTCTCGTACACAAACAAAGCGCACGTCAGCATTTAAAATTGAATGCAGCCTTCTGTTAGTGAGATTCATATTTTAAATATATAAGTCCACTGCATTCCAAACCACATAAATGATGACTTCGTAGAGCATTTGTAAGGAAAATACAGACGGGCGAGACAGCACACTTCAAGTGTAACATCAAAACAAGCGCGTCTCTCACAGCGCATCCTGTGCAATGAAGCCTGTGAATGTCCTTGTAATTCGCTTCAACCTTTCTGAACTTTATGAAAGATTATTTTACGGAAGATTCGAGTTGTGTACGTGTGTGAGGAATTGTTAGCAAGCAGAAGACGGGTGTTTCTAAAGCAAACTCATCGTCATCGCACATCTGGTAAAAAACTAAGCTCAGAATCGATTCTGAAATTCTCAGAATCAAACCAGAATCGTTGGAGAGAGAATCGTGATGCATCGATGGATCGATTTTTTTTTTTTTTTTTTTCTTCTCTCGCACCACTAATATATATATATATATATATATATATATATATATATGCAAATATATTTAAGCTGTATGTAGGTTCGGTTGCCCTGGAAGTTAAAAAAGTACAGTGGCTTTGAAACATCTCAACCAAAGGTGTGAGTTTACTTTAGGGTGTGACTTTGTTTGTTTGAGCTGTGGCGGATGAACAGGAGTGTGTGGCAAACCTGAGCTCATTCTCATTCTAATGATTTTTGTTCATTGAAATGATCTCATGACCATTTCTCTGATACCCTCTGCCTTTGACTAGCAATAGCAAATCTTATTCTTGGCTGTGATGTAAACCAAAGGCTGCTGGCTATTTACAAGTGTGCCATTCAGTATGTCTCGGCCCAACGTCCCGTTTCAATAGGAAACAGCCATTTCATGAGGTCTTTTAAGGATAATTATGGTAGTCTTTCTTGCTTATGGCTTATTACAGTGTGTTGTGTACAAGAACAGGTGGTTTGACAAGCATGTTTCACTACAGAGCTGTGATGCCCTTATGGGCCGATATTGTCACATTGCTCTGATATCTCTCTCCTCTGCTGCTGTATCACATAATGTTTGTCATTTTATGTGATAACTAACTAACTAACTGGTTTTAGCAATGTCGTTACAAAACGGTGTGTGACTCTATTCTGTGTAACATAAAATACATTTTAAAAAATGTCGTTAACCAAACAATTTGAGTCCATTGACTTCCGTTGTATGGACAAAAAACAAGAATATCCTCTTTTATCTTCCACAGAATAAAGAAGGTCATACATGTTTGTTGAAAGGACATAAGAGAATTTTCATTTTTCACTGTAACATCATTGTCAGAAAAGGTGTTCTGTGTCATGTGCGGGTCTGAATCCCTTATGTGGGAAATATGGTCTATAGCTTTGTTTTAGTGAAAGTGTTAAAGCTTTTAAAAATGACAAACTTATGAAAGTTATGAAGATTTTAAACTGAAGTTGTGATGTTGAAAAAATACTGAAAGGGAAAATATGCTGCTTTATGCATTTTTATATTTATTATAAGTACTATGTTATATTTCTTTTTAAAGAGGCGCACAGCGGCCTGTCCTGCAGCTTTCACTCAGTCGGGTTCTTCACACTGACTGAGAGAGGCTGTCTGAGCGATCAGCTCAGGAGTCACATATGGTGCTGTATTGCCCCCGTGTGGCTACAATATAACTGCATTTATTCTGCCTAGCTGTAGTGACAGACTGAAGATGTAGACATTGTAAAAAAAAAAAAGGACCAAACAGTAAGTGTTTTTGGAGCCTTTTTAATTTTAGTAGTCCACGTGCACTGCTGCCCTGAAACATTTGTGATGATGATGGTTATTGGTTACATAGTTTCTGGATAATAAGGATGATCATGAATACTCAGAAGGGACAGCAAGGATTCACTCACTGATCATGAAAACAATGGGCTTTATTCATGAAACAAGAGCAGAACAAATTTTTGTGTAAATCGTTTGTAAAGCCCCTCATGTAAATGGTTGGATTCATGAATGTGAACATAATTTGTTAGTTGGTACGAAAAACAATTTACATCTGCTCCCTTCCACGTTTAAATGGTGCTTAAAACATTTGAACATTTTGTGTTCTTTTAGGCAAAACTTGTTTGCCCGTATCGGTAATCTTTTACTATTGAGGTTAAACATGTGGCTTGCTGTCTGCAGTGGAGGGGCTTGAGGAAGTGGCTTCAACTCCAGCTCTGAAGAGTTGAAAAATGTTCAAATTTGGGTAAAACACAGCTCTCGATGCTTCACTTTTTACCCAAAAGTTTTTGGCGGAGGGGCGGGACAAACACCACACCAAACCAACCAATCGTCACATCCTAATTGTACAACGACTGAACAACAGTGGAGAAGTTAATCTTGTTGGTATAATTGCATTTTTTATATTCAGTAATTGCTGATAAACCAAACTATCTGCAAAAGCAGATACTGGCGACACAGATATTCCATATCATAACCAAAGCATTTCAGCTGGTAAAAAACGCTGCGCTCTGAAGCGCCCCCAGCTGGGCGTTTTCAGAAGAGCGCCTGGCAATTTCAGCTGGCTAAAACGCTTTGGTGGAAACACTTTAATTGAATACATTTTGTTTGGCATATGGCCAATTAGTCTCTTTTGCGTTTATGCAATATTCTGGAGCCAAACCAGAGAAGGAAGTCCAGAAAATTCCACAGTGTCCTTGGACACATCATTTATGTAGTTGTAACTCGTGGGCGGGGTTTATGCGAATTGTGAATGAGCGTGCACAGGCATCCTATTTACAAATTATTGAAGTTAATTAACATATGCACGTTTAACTATCAAATCTAAGATTTGTGAATCCAGATGTTTTCCACAAATTAAAATTACTAAGAATTTACTTGTATATTTACGAAAGTTTCATGAATGAGGGCCGATAATTACACGGCTTGACCAATCACAATTCAGTAACAGCTATACACAAGTGTGTCAAAGGTTTTTCATTTTGTGATTGGTTTCCACTTCTTTTTTGATGAAACCTTGCAGACAGGATTTTGTGCCAACACTGTACAGTACACAGTGACATTCAGTTCATATTTAAATGCGCCTCCTGTGGCTTGAGAACATGAAAAAACAGAGACGCGATGCACTTGGCCAATGACGCATATACAAATATAAACCAACAATTAAAAATGAATAAAAAAAAATAGTTGATTTATAATATTGAGCAAGGATTAATAGATTACAGATGTAGGTGTGCTTGTCTAGTCTAAACACATAAAACCTTACTAATGTTTTTCTCAAATTTTACTAGAAAAGATTGTAAGATTTTTATCATAAGGAAATGTAAACCACTTTGCATAATATTTCCTGTTGTTTTGTTTTTCCCTTCTTTTTTTTTTGTTATTTGAATGGTATTTATGCAACTTTTGTATTTTTGTAACTGTTTTTGCCATGAAGATAGTCTCAGATGCTGACATGGCATTAAAGACATATTATTATTATTATTATTATTACTACCATAGCTGTCAACATTGAACATTGAAAATAAGGGAGATTTCCCGGAATCCATCCCCAAAATAAGGGATTTTTTTTTACACGATTCTTACCCACAAACTTTTTAAAAAAGCACTAATCATTAACAGTCTAAAGAGTTTATAACTACACAATATATATTAAAGAATTACAGACCAATGGATATGTTTAAAGTGCTTTATTTATGAACAAAGTAAACATTACTTACACATTTTAATTTGCTACAACGTGTTTTAGCTTAATGTTGGGAGACAGAGTGAGAAAGAACTCAAAGAATTGGTGGTTAATTCGGTGATTTTGGCCGTCGGCGTCCTGATCCATCATCGCACATCACACTCATCTACTCTACTCTCCTTGATCATTCGAAATTCACTTCCCGATACTTTTTCCCTCTTCCTCGCGCCCGCGCCGCTGCCGCGACTGTCTTCTTCTTCTTCGATAGTAGCCTAAGCTACTGTCTGTATACTGCCACCTGCTTTACTGGAGGTCTAGCAACCCAAGTGCAAGCCACTTCACAGACACAGATAGTTGCGTGTTCTGAGTTAACACAATCAGAGCGTAAAAATACGGGATATTTTACGGGAAAATACTAAAACGGGAAGACAGCGGGAAAAGAGCTAAAATACGTGAGAAACCAGGAAAAAACGGGAGGGTTGACAGCTATATACTACTACTAATGCTTTTCTCCCAATTTGTTTTAGGTTTATGAGACAAAAGTACCCACTGTTGCCCTGTGTGTATAAAGACAAAGCCCTTGACAAGTTGAAGTGGACCAGAAGATGTTAAAGAAATGATAGCCGCACCGGAATTACACACCGAGTTTCATTTCGCTCAGTGAGTACACAAACAGTAACGAATACACATGATGTGTATGCATGCGCTGACATATTCTCCCTCATTTATGCTATATTTATGCTATATCTGTTTGTGTGAACAGGGACACTGACACCCGATTCTCATCAGACACTGATTTCGATGATCCTGATGGGAGGAATGTCATCATTGGGAAGGGCAAGGTATATGTGGACCCTGACATTTTTGATTATCAAGAATCTTTACAAGATTTTACAAGGTTCCTTTACCCCTTTTCCACTGAAATGGTTCTGGAGCTAATAATTGGCCAAACTTAAGATTCTGACTTCAAAACTAAATGATAATACTTTAGATACGTAATGATACGTAAATGATAAACCTACTTAACCACGTTTCTATGTAACCTGCCAATAAACGAATAGTGCCCTATGATTTTCGCAATGCAGAAAACACGGACGGAATCGTGGGATCCAGTCATAAAAACAGAATTTATTATGGAATTTGTAAATTTTTTGATGAATAAATAAAAAGCAGGTCAGTACACTTAAATCAAATTGCGATATAGACTAATGTCTGTGAATATTAAACCGCAAAAAGACTATTTAAATACGAATCCGCTCTGAGACTCACTTCACGAATATTTTACGGTTTCATTTGAGAAAAACTATCGTTTTTTTTAATATTTATGATAACCTAAAAGTTAGGTTTAACTTGACAGATATATTACTGTTGTACAGTAGAATTTAGATGCATCTCAATGTAATAATAATACTAACACTAATAATAATAAATTATCAAAACTTCAATTTTCCCATGTTTTAATTTTAACAGTTTAAAGCTCCGTTGTGCATCATTTCATATTATTAAAAGATCAATTAAATTAATGTTTTATGTTTTCATTTGATTACCAGAAAATATACAAAACAGAATTTGTGTGGGGGAAAAATCATAAATATATATTTTTTTTTTATTAGTAAAACTGATGTTTTTATGAATTAAATCAATTAGACATGCTTTTTGATTATTAAAATTTAATTAAATCATTAAAATGGAATCCAGAAAACTTAAAACAGGAAACACAGAATTTGGTTAAAAATAAATCAAAAGGAATGTTCGAAACAAAAGCACATTTCGTAGGGTCCTAAACTTGAGATTGTTGTTAAATTGTATACCTTTCATGATTTCAATTAATTAGACATGCTTTTTATCACTAAAAATTATTTAACAATTAGAATGGAGCCCAAAAAAATGTAAATGGAAAAAAACGAAATCCAGAAGAATTAAAACGGAATAAAATAAATAAATAAACAAAGAATTTGGGAAAAAATCTAACGAATTTCATAGGGCCCAAAACAAATGCCTTTATACAGACCTTTTTTTTTCTTCTTTACTTAACTTAAATAATTGAATTTAGCATCTTTATACAAGCACAAGCTGTTTGTAATCCATCAGTCAAATTATTTAAATGTATAAAATTCATTGCAAACAATTCGCACATGATATTTGCAATTTAGGAACTGTATTTGCTGTGGACGTCATCCAGTCCTCTAGCTGCTATGAAGAGTTTGATCCAGTTCTTTACAGTTGACCTGTAATGTCACTCTGCTTCAGGCGAAGAAAGGAAAGAAGGGCCCTGGAGAGAAGGGGAAAGGAGCGGGGAAAGGAGCTGGACGCATGAACGGTCACCACCAGGAAAACGGCATGGAAAATGTCATGCTTTTTGAAGTGGTCAGGCTGGGGAAGAGTGCCATGCAGGTCAGTGAGCATATTACCGGATTTTACACTGCCCTCTGTCACGCTCTGGCATTCACATCTTAAATTCCCTCATGTGGGTTTGTGGCTTCTGGAGGGATTTGAGTGTTGGCAGGAGAATATGCAGACAGATGTACCACTGTGTAGTCGAGCAGATTTTGACCTTTGCGAGATTTCTGCTCTCCTGTTTTGCAGTCGGTCGTTGATGACTGGATTGAGTCCTATAAACATGACAGAGACGTCGCACTTCTAGACTTGATCAATTTCTTCATCCAGTGCTCTGGCTGCAAAGGTTTGAATGTCATTTCTCATGTGATCGGGTTTGAGCTCAGAGATGGTAAATTTTGTGTGATAGCAGAATCAGGATAGTTAAAGGGAAATGAAGATTCAGTCATCATTTACTCGCCATCATTTTGTTCTGAACGGCATTACTTTTTTCATGGAACAGAATGTTCATGCTAATCTCTTCCATATAATGAAAGTGAATGGGCACAGGGGCTATTAAGCTCCAAAAAGGACATAAACCATCATAAAAGTAGTTGATAGTACTATATTCCAAGCTGTATTAAGCCGCATGATAAAGACTTGTATGAGGGAAAGACCAAGGCCTTGGTCATTAAAAACATGTCCTTGAAAATTTTGTTTGACAGTTATGGCCAGTTCATATAAAGGCCAAAATCTATAACAATTAACTACAACTATGAAGTTTTAATAATTGTTCTAATTCTGTGAAAAAAGGTAAGTCCACACCACATCTATAACCATAACAAAGAGGAACGATATCAGAAATATTTTTTAACGAACAATAGAAAGATTGACGTCCTATCAGAATTGTTTCAAGCAGCAGACAACAAAACTGCAGCATTCGCTTGGAATGGAGATGAATATAGTTAGACAGCCTAATCCTGGTTTAATCTAAGCCCTTTCTGTGAAACCGGGTTTTGGTGTGAACAGCCTTGAGTTTCATTATGTGGAGAAAGAAGCTTAGACATTCTGCTAAATATAAGAAATGAATAGTGAACTTTTAGCAGTACTTTTTTTTTTTTGTTGCAATTTTCCTCGTAAAAAAATTAATAAAAATAAAACTTGGTACAACTTTAAGTCCTGACCTGAGCCAAGTATAAATTTAACCTCATATAAATTTTGTTTCATAATGTTATTACCTTTACAAAAAATACTGAACTGTTTTGCAGGTGTTGTCACTGGTGAGATGTTCCGCAACATGCAGAACTCTGAGATCATTAGGAAGATGACAGAAGAGTTTGATGAGGTAAACTTCACTCTCCAACCCTGAACATGACTCATCTCAAAAACTTGTTTCCTCACCCACTACATACTGTGTTTTATGAATTATTTTGTGCCCACACTAACCATCGAGAGTTTATGTTATTGCAGGACAGCGGCGATTACCCGCTCACAATGGCTGGGCCGCAGTGGAAGAAGTTCAAGTCTAGTTTCTGCGAGTTTATCGGCGTGTTGGTGCGGCAGTGTCAGTACAGCATCATCTATGACGAATACATGATGGACACGGTCATCTCGCTGCTCACTGGCCTCTCAGACTCTCAAGTCCGCGCTTTCAGACACACCAGCACACTGGCAGGTCAATATCTCTGCTACTCTATAAATCTTAACCTTTTGTTATGATTGGTCCAAATTAGTATCAAGATGCTATGTTTTTTCCCCCCATAGCTATGAAGCTGATGACGGCCCTCGTGAATGTAGCACTGAACCTCAGCATCAACATGGACAACACTCAGCGGCAATACGAAGCAGAGAGGAACAAGATGATTGGCAAGAGGGCCAATGACAGACTAGAGCTTCTGCTTCAGAAACGCAAGGAGGTGAGTGTCCTCCGGAGCCGGGACAGGGATGCTGCACGCATCTAAATAAATTCAGCATGTTGTCATTGTCTTAGAGCAACCATAAAAGCTGAAAGTGAAAGGGGCAGAGTGAGTAAATGAAGCCTTCTGAGGCACAGTAGAACAGGAGATTTGTTTCACTCTTCCCTGTGGAGACTCACTTCCCTTTGCGTGAGGCTGCCAGGTCACTGCAGTGTTTGCTGCTTTCCTTCCCAACACCTACGCCTCTGTTGGCCAACAGCCTCAAAAACACACGACCAACCAAACACTCAGCACATTTCATTCGTACTCTTTCCCTCTACTTTAAAGCTGAGTAAACATGGATAAAGTAATTAAAAAAGGATCCTATTCTAATGAGAACACTGTGTTATTGTGGGCTGTCAGGTTAAATGCAGCTCTGTCAGCACCCGTGGGGTTAGAACTCTCCTGAATGGCCATGAGTATTAAAGCTGTGTTTAACTGGTGCTGTAAATTAACTGGGTTATGTAATAACAGCCCCTGCTGTTATGCCATCTGCGTTTGTGAGTGTGAGGTTTTATTGATGTCTTGATGATAGTATTGTGTTAAACCACGTGGACACACACAAAACGTGAGTTTTAGTTTAGAGCAGTATTCTGGTTTAAACTGTTGACAGCATCTGTGGCATGCTCTCGATTTATATACAGTATGTATAGAAAAACACTTACTGGTGAAGTCATTGAAGAGCAACCATACATCAATCACCCCATAGATTGTAGTTGCAGATTGTTTGTTTTTACGAACTGAGATATGAATCAAAATTGATTTCTGTAGTAACGAATCGCAGTTAACAAATAGACCTTTTTGACTCTTAGGCCACAAGAATATTCAAAGATCACCTCCCCAAGAAGGATAGTAGGTTTTTTCTAGTACATCAGCTGTAATGGTAGTAAAATTCACGTTTAGTTGTTTTGTCTTATTTGTAAATAATTTAATTCCATCTTGAGGCCCTGTTGAAGGAAGCAGCCTGTTTCTTAAAAGAACATCAGAAATCTATATCAGATTACAATCACATACGGCCATATATAATAAAATCACATATTGGGGAGCCCATAACCCTGAAAAGAGAGAGAGATGTCAGTGTTATTCCAAATTGCAGAGACTGTGATAAAAAGAAAATGCAAGAGGGAGTCAAGAGAACGGACTGTGATGTTAAAGAAGCTCAAATAAGATACTATTTATTTCACACACATACACACAAACCTTTGACTAGTAATGCAGGTTACTGCCTGCCTGCAGCAACGATTGAATGATGAACCTTTTTTTTTTTTTTCTTTACAGTTACAAGAAAATCAAGATGAAATTGAAAACATGATGAATGCCATTTTCAAGGGAGTCTTTGTTCACCGATATCGGTATGCACACTCATAAGCGTTGATTTTCTTCTAGCACAAACTCTCATCATCAATTACCACTCAGTATTTCTCTGATATGTTCCTGTGGGTGTCTGTGGGCTTAAGTGCTTCTGTTATCCCTCCTCAGTGATGCAATAGCAGAGATCCGGGCAATCTGCATCGAGGAGATCGGCGTGTGGATGAAAATGTACAGTGATGCATTTCTTAACGACAGCTATCTCAAGTATGTGGGCTGGACCATGCACGACAAGGTGGGAATTCAATCATTTCTCTCCCTTTTCATTTAATCCCTAAATATAGTGTCAGATGGAGTTAGTCACGACACATTCCTAGAGTTGGAACTAAATTGTATCTCTCTCTCTCTCTCTCTCTCTCTCTCTCTCTCTCTCTCTCTCTCTCTCTCTCTCTCTCTCTCTCTCTCTCTCTCTCTCTCTCAGCAAGGTGAGGTACGTCTGAAGTGTCTCACAGCTCTACAGGGGCTGTACTATAACCGCGAGCTCAATGCCAAACTGGAGCTCTTCACCAGCCGCTTCAAGGTGAGAGAACCATCTGGGGAAGCTTCATCCAAAATAGAGCAAACACAGAAAGGAAAATACTCCTCTCTGAAATTGAGAATTTAAACAAATGATTTTTATGTATCTTTTCAAGGTTTGAAAATTAAACAATGTGCTTTTTGAGTATTGAGTGTTTGAAGTCAGTATGACGGGGTTATCTGTTTGTCTTCATCAGGACCGCATCGTATCTATGACACTGGACAAGGAGTATGATGTTGCAGTGCAAGCTATAAAACTGCTCACGCTGGTGTTACAGTACGTGTAAAACCCTGAATACACTTTCTACTGTCCACCTTATTTTTCAATGCAGAAGTAAGGTGTTTTTTTGTGAATGTGCAAGACTTCTGATGCATTAGCCGCTGTAAGTAAATAACGAGAATAATATATCAAAGTGTAGTGAACTGTAATACTGCTTGCGCTACAAACCAGCGTGTTTATAATTAAGACACTACATTAAAATAATATGGTAAGAAATACCAGTTTGCAATATCAAGCAGCATAACAAGCTGTTTTGTACAGTTAAAAATAACTGGAAGCGAATGACACCGCAAGCCAGACAAATTAAAATTACTTTTCTTTTGATATAAGTTGGTGATTTGAATTAGGGTTTGTGGTTTAGTGTTACAAAATATTGTCAAAACATTTTAAAGAAATTAATACTTAAAAGTGTTTTATTTTTTGTAATGTTACAAAAGATTTCTACTTTTATTTCTGTCTGTTTTGAACTTTCTATTCATCAATGAATCCTGAAAACAAAAAAAATGCATCACAAAAATTAAGCAGCACAACTGTTTTCAACATTTATGATTTAAAAAGGAGATGTTTCTTGAGCACCAAATCAGCATATTAGAATGTTCTTCAGTGTCACATGATCCTTCAGAAATCAGAGTAATGATGCTGAAAATTCAGCTTTGCCATCACAGGAATAAATTATATTTTAAAATATTGAAAATAATAAAAGTTTTTTCAAATTGTAATAATAATTCACAGTATTACCTTTTTACTGTGTTTTTGACCAATGCATCCTTGGTGAGATGAGACTTTAAAAAAGAAAATCTTACGTACCAACCCCAAACCTTTGAATGATAGTGTGGTATAATTAACAAACAAATGACACTTATGACCTAGTGCTCTTAATGAATTGTTCAGTCAAATTATTCACTGAATGAGTGGTTATTGAACCAACATTTGGCTGATTTCCTGAAACACTGTTGGCAGAACTAGCTGTGCTCATATGCTGTTGTTGTTTGGTATTGCAGTAGCAGTGATGAGGTTTTGACTGCAGAAGACTGTGAGAGTGTGTACCACCTTGTGTATTCAGCCCACCGCCCCGTCGCTGTGGCAGCAGGAGAGTTCCTCTTTAAAAAGTGAGTTTTATTCATGGTTCTTCAGATCTCATGAAGTTGTACATGCAGTAAACCTAGTCTTTAACCTGCTGAAAGTCATACGACAAAACTATATCTAGAGAAAAGACGAGAATGAATGAAAGGACGTGGTGGTTAGACAATATTAGATTGAGGTGAACATTTTCATTTTTGTTTGCAGACTGTTCAGTCATCGAGACCCTGAAGATGACAGCATGCCCAAGAGACGAGGCAGACAGAGCATGAATGCCAACCTCATCAAAACCGCTGTATTTTTCTTCCTGGAGAGTGAGGTGAGGTAACATCAACGACATCATTGTAAATGTGACATTAGTTCTGTTAAAGGGTGCTATTTCTGTGCGACTAATGTCTTAATTAGTAACTAACTAACTAACTTACTATTTAAGCAAGTTTCTCAAACACTCTATACATCATGTTGAGTTTTCTTCTATTCTAGACAGTTTAAGTGAAATACAATTCAGTAATGAAGCATGATAGTCTTTCTTAAGAGTCTAATATGGCAGCACTAGCCTATATAATTATATTCTAATTGCACACATAAACTGAGATTTTATAGCGTGTTATGTTTTGATCCTTAGCTTCACGAGCATGCAGCCTACCTAGTGGACAGTATGTGGGACTGTGCAGCAGAGATCCTGAAGGACTGGGAGTGCATGATCAGTCTGCTGCTGGATGAGCCACTGCCTGGAGAGGAAGGTCTGACTCGGTGACACACCAGCAGAACTTTTACTCGCTCCAAAGTGAGTGAGAGATTAATTACCTTTGTGTGTTTTCCAGCTCTGTCGGACAGACAGGAGACAGCTCTGATAGAGATCATGCTGTGCACCATCCGTCAGGCTGCAGAGTGCCATCCTCCTGTGGGCAGGGGCACGGGCAAGAGGGTAAGACCTGATGCCACACGCATCGACCAGCCCTTGAAGACAGATCCCTGCTTTCACACGTTACCTGTTACATGCTGTTCTCAATTCTCACTTGGTCTGGTTTCAGGTTCTGACAGCGAAGGAGAAGAAGACTCAGCTTGATGACCGGACGAGAATGACGGAGCTCTTCGCTATAGCACTGCCAGCTTTACTTGCAAAGGTTAAAGTCCATTAAAAGTCAAAGGCAACACGAAATGGTATTTAAAGAGGCTCAACTGATATATATATTTTTCTTTCTCACAGTACTCCGTAGATGCAGAGAAAGTGACAAATCTGCTGCAACTGGCCCAGTTTTTTGATCTGGAAATCTACACCACAGGGCGTTTGGAAAAGGTCTGAACCGCATGTCGTTTAAACAGAATAAATGCACACTGATTGTTGACAATAGACTGAATGTGTAGAATGTGAATGAAAGCTGTTTTTTTTTTTTCCTCACAGCACCTGGATTCATTGTTAAGACAAATCAGAGAGATTGTGGAGAAGCACACGGACACAGATGTGCTTGAGGCTTGCTCCAAAACCTACCACTCCCTGTGCAACGAGGAGTTCACCATCTTTAACCGGGTGGATATCGCCCGTAGCCAGCTCTTGGATGAGCAAGTGGACAAGTTCAACAAGCTTCTGGAGGACTTCCTGCAGGAGGTGAGGACAGGTCTGAATCTGGTGGCTCAGGGTGGAGATTCAGGAGCACTTTGATGTTCTGTGTTTGCATAGGAACAAAGCTTTGGAAGGAGTATTTGTGTTCTGCTTCTACTGCAACACTGTGTTGCCTGTTTTTCTGGAGGTCTCTTTGGGGATGGTCTGGCCTCCATTTCCACCATGACAATTTAATTAGTAAGGTGCACTAGTTTATTTAGATTTTTTC
The DNA here is from genome assembly GCA_021554675.1 of Leuciscus idus. NCBI lineage: Eukaryota > Metazoa > Chordata > Actinopteri > Cypriniformes > Leuciscidae > Leuciscus > Leuciscus idus. The sequence goes on from CM038633.1 coordinate 18,202,801, forward strand.
ACTAATTGTTAATATTTTTAGCAGTCGTGCTCTAAAGTGGTGTAGTATGTGTTGCATCTCAAAATGTCTGAGTAATAGTTAGTCAAATCTATGTAATTGTTATATTTTACTCACCAGTGATTGAATTACAGGCTTTTAGCACAGATACATTTTCACTGTGTGTTGTATATGCATGTATGTGTGTGTATACTGTATATATAATATGTTAAAATATTTCAAATTCAATTTATAAAAATATCCACATACAGCTGGAAATTTTTATTTTTTTTTGGTGCTCACTCAGCCCTAAGAAATGTAGCTCATCAGAGTTTGGTGCATGTGACATAAAATAGCATTCAGGGCTTCCTTAAGACAGAGCAATGAACTAGTCCGTTATGGAAACGTGTATTTCACACATCCCTAGTACTCCGTCCAAACCAGTCATTGAGTCCTCTGAATGCAGAAACTCAGACAGTTGCAGTCTGTCTCATGAGCAGCTTGTTTCCTTCACAGGGTGAAGACCCAGATGAAGATGATGCTTACCAAGTTCTGTCCACACTGAAGAGGATCACAGCTTTCCATAAGTAAGGCTTTCCTGTATCATCATATAGTGTTTCTCTTTATCCGATTATCACTTATGGCAGAGATTTTCAAACCTGTCATGGAGCACCCCCGCCTAATTCATAAGCAAGACCTGAAGTGTCAGATAAAGGCCAATTTATACTTCTGCGTCGGGTGCGCGTAGAAGGTACGGCGTAGCATACGCATTGACGTGTACCATACGTCGTACCCTTCGCCGTACCCTGACGCGCACCTCCTCAAAAATGTAACTACGCGTCGCGGCGAGGCGGACCGCAAGATCTGTGATTGGTCGGCTGGATAGCATCGCGTTTCCTCCTACGCATTTCCGGAATGATCTTCTGCACTCTGACTGCACCGCCCGCCCGCCATTTTTAAATTCCGAAGATCAGTGAAGAGCCATGGAAATAGACCAAGTGACCGAGAGATTGCTTGAAGAAGTGCGGAAATACAGCCATCTCTATGACTCCTTCAGTCGCCATTGCTCGTAGAAACCTAAACCAGAGCCCGTCTACGGAGAGCCTTGGCACTTCCTATTAGCCCCATTGTATCGATCTTGGTTGCAGTTCCATTAGAATTCCACTGGAGGTGATCGCGGGCGAGTGCAGACTGAATGAGAGTCTATGGGGCTAGACGGCTAAATGTGTCTCTTTCACCCGATTGCCGTTGAGAAATCTCAGATTTTATTGTAGGTTTTGCAAGTTCAACATGGGTTATAGGTCGAAAGTTGAATGAACGAGTACTTATTTCTTTTCGATTTCTTACAGTTTGAGTTGTTGTTGCCCATAACACGCTAGCATTCTGCTAATGACGACAGCATTCTGACGTCATTGACATTTTAAAAGACTTTTTAAACCAAATAAGTGACTCTAAAAAATCTAACACCCAGCAATGTGTAATTTCTTTGCATCTCCTTTCGAATACAACATTCAAATTACTAGACAAAAAATTATATCCTGAGAAAAGTGGATTTTGAGGGTTTTTCGCCATAGACCTCCATTCATTCTGCACTCGCCTGCGAGCGCCCCCGCATGGACAGAGACGTGTTACTGCAGCCAGTCCAGAAACCGGAAGTAAGCAGAGAGTGCCAATTCTCTTCCTATTAGACATTCTCTGCCTAAACTCAAAACAGCCGCGAGGAATGTAAACACAGTGGAAAATTAAAACCCACCCGCGCCAACTAGCGTTTCGGCGGTGTAACTGCAGAGCAACACAGACATTCGCAGAAGTATAAATGCTCACGACGGCGTCGCCTACGTGCGTAGCCTACGACGTACACTACGGCGTACACTCGACGCAGAAGTATAAATTGGCCTTAAGGGAGACATACAAAATGTGCAGTGTTGGGGGGTGCTGCAGGACAGGTTTGAAAACCCCTGCTTAATGGGCAAATGCTGTCATTTATTTACTTTTCTAAACCCCTTTCATCTCTATGTATGTTATAGTGCTCATGATCTCTCAAAATGGGACCTCTTTACCAGCAACTACAAGTTACTGAACACTGGTATTGAAAATGGAGACATGCCTGAGCAGGTATTCATTTTAAGGCTGCATATAGGGTGAATGAATAACTATTGTAGTAGTGCCTGACTGGGCTTGACTTAAAGGGATAGTTCACCCAAAAATGAAACTTCTGTCATCATTTACTCACCTTCAAGTTGTTCCAAACCTGTTTTAGAATCACAAAATAAGATATTTTAAAGAATTTTGGTAATCAGACAGTTGACAGTAGCCATTGACTTCCATGGTAGGAAAAAAATACTATGGAAGTCAATGGGTGCATTCTTTAAAATATCTTTTTATTTTTTGTTCAACATAAAAGTGTTCAACATGTTCCAAATTCATACAGGTTTGGAACAACTTGAGGGTAAGTAAAATGATGCCGTTTTTGGGTAATCTATCCCTTTAACTTTTTTTTTAGTGTAGAATTGTGACTTTATTTTAATTGTGCCTCGTAATTTGTAATCTCTTACAATTGAGACTTCTGATCTCACAATTGCAACCTTTTCTCTTAATTGCAATTTTATATCACACAATTGAGGCTTCACCTTTCACAAATGTGACAAATTTATGTAATTGAGACTTTTTTTCATCACAATTCAAACTGTTTCTCTGAATTGCAACTTGCAATCTCACAGTGTGATTTTATTTCTTATTTTAAACTTTTTCTCACAGTTACCTGTTTATATATATAATTTTTGTTTTGTTTTTTTATAAATAAACGGGCTTCCATAGAAATACCACCTTGAAATCAGTTGAAACTTTGCTTTTGTCTCATGATTGTCGGTTAACGTTAATGTCTGTCTGGACTTCTCAGATTGTCATTCACGCACTGCAGTGCACACATTACGTCATTCTTTGGAGCTTAGCCAAGGTCTCTGAGGGCACTTCTAAAAAGGTAGCGTCCGTTTAAATGTGTATGCATTCATTCTTCCCGCTTGTGTACTGTGGTTTGTTGGAAGTCAACAATGCATTTGGTCTCTGTAGGAGGACATGTTGACTCTGAGGAAGCAGATGAGGGCGTTTTGTCTAATGTGCCAGCGTTACCTAACCAGCGTCAACACTGCCGTCAAAGAGCAGGTCTGTATGAAAGTTCACAAGAAGCATTATCCCTCATGCCACAACCAGGCTGTACCTGACAGTATGTTCTCCCTCAGACCTTCACCATCCTCTGTGACCTGCTGCTGATCTTCAGCCATCAGATCATCTCTGGGGGGAGGGAAGCTCTCGAACCCCTAGTATACACGTCTGAGATGTCCCTGCAGTCAGATCTTCTCAATTTCATCCTGGACCATGTCTTCATTGACCAGGATGAAGACAGCAACAGCACAGGTCTATCACTGCTAATAGCGTAACGACTTTCAGTTAGAGCTAACAGGCTTTGCTGAATGGATTTAGCGCCCCTGGCTGTTTAATGTTAAATGCTTAACACTAAGACAACACAAAGGAAATTGGCTTTAGAAGCGTTCAATTGATTTAAAGATTAGAGACTCTTGCAACACTTAATCCTGCTGTGCACTGAGCTTTAGCTGAAGTAGAATGACTAGTTTAAAATGAGTTGTTTGGACAAATCAACTTGCATTCCTTTTTTGTTGTTAGGAGTCAGGTTTTAAAGTGACCACTAGAGGGCAACAGTTTTCCCTGTAGTTTAAGCTGCTCAGTCACATCCATGAGCATTATTTGAAAGTCTGTCTTTATTTTTGATCAGATGGGCAGCAGGATGATGAAGCTGGAAAAATCGAAGCTTTGCACAAGAGGCGGAACCTGCTGGCCGCATACTGCAAACTCATTATCTACAATGTAGTTGAGATAAACACTGGTGCCGATATTTTTAAGCAATACATGAGGGTGAGTCTTTTTGTTTGTTAAATATGCATTTGCAGTTCATTAATTCCCTTAAATGGTCACTAAAACACTTTTTTTTTGTTTTTTGTTTCCTGTTCAGTATTACAATGACTATGGTGACATCATCAAGGAAACCATGAGCAAGACGAGACAGATTGACAAAATCCAATGTGCAAAGACGCTCATTCTGAGCTTACAGCAGGTCAGTGGCAATGTTTTGTATCTTCCATCAAACTGGGTTTGGTTTGCCGGTTGTTCACGTTTTTTTCCTTCTGTTTTGTGCAGCTCTTCAATGAGATGCTGTCAGAACTGGGACCCAGCTTCGACCGTTCATCCTCATCTTTCTGTGGCATTAAAGAGCTTGCACGGCGCTTCTCTCTGACTTTTGGTCTAGATCAACTCAAGACTAGAGAGGCTATCGCCATGTTACACAAGTAAGATTCTATTCAGTTCCTCTTGGGTGAGAGAAACCTTTTGTGTGGAGTTACATCACATGTTTATGTTGCTCTCTGTCTAAAGGGACGGTATTGAGTTTGCCTTCAAAGAGTCCAATCCTCAGGGTGAGGGACATCCTCCCCTCAACCTGGCTTTTCTGGACATTCTCAGCGAGTTCTCATCCAAACTCATGCGTCAGGACAAGCGGACTGTGTAAGCAACCATTTATTGACCTCAGCATATGCGCAGGTGCATAACTGGACTTTGTGGAGCATTCATTAGCTGTTGGAGCTAATGTTGGCTCTCTCTCTCTTTTCCCCAAAAGGCACATGTATTTGGAGCGCTTCATGACATTTCAGATGGCCCTGCAGAGAGAAGACTGCTGGCTGCCCCTCATCTCTTACAGAAACTCATTGCAGGCGGGGGGAGATGATGATACTATGTCTGTGGTCAGTGGCATCAGTAGCCGAGGCTCCTCCGTCAGGAGTAAAAAAGCTAAGCCTGCCACCGGCAAGAGGAAATTACCGGAAGGTAAAACAGTTTGAATTCAAGAAATCAGACAAATAATGTATTTAATGTGATTTAATAATCGTATACAGGACTTATCCAATCATTGAGTCCAATTTAACCCACCCCTGCAAGCTCATGTTCATCTTCCTCCATTTTTGAGTGCACATCTCAACATCCAATCAACAGAAATAATGGTGCGTTCAAATCATGTCGAAAAGATCATATTTGTGAGTTGAACACACATGAACGCCACCACAAAGTCGTAAATACTAGTGGGAAATTGGGATTTTATTTAAGCCCCGATGTTTACGAGTTGGGGGCGTGTCGGTGAGAAACGTGGCGCAAGTTTTATGTTGTTAATTAAGAGAAGGTACACCGCCATCTTGCTCTTATGAAATGAACTTGAGCGCACCTGACGTCGTAAACACGACTTCCGAGGAGGAGGAATTTGCCAATGAACTTGTAGTTGTAGTAGAACTTGTAGTTGAGGATCGTGGTGATGATGATAGTGATGAATAGGGTCACATGATTGCAGTTGTTTTACAGGGTAGCCTTCTTGTTGATGTGTTTCTGGCAACTAGTTCTTGGCTCGATGGATATTACCGGTAACTTGTATTGTTCAGCCCATGGCTGTCACATCGTTTAGTTTTTTTATGCTGCCAATAATCTAAAGGGGGTCGCACACCGTACGAGAAGTGCAGTGCCACGTCGCGTCTATGACAACTGGGGGTATCGCACACCGGATGCACACTTTGTCAGTTTATAGCCAGCAATATAGTTATGTTTAAGGATATTATGGAATTAAGATCATGTCTGTACTGTTATGATTGTACTGTACAATTAAATACAATCGTTGCTTAGTCTGCAGTCTGAATTCACTTTACCTCAGAGCGTCCGTTAACTGAATGAATTGAGAATATCACCTGAAAATCCGATAACATCAGCAATTTTCATTCAAGCAGCTGATTTCTTTAATGAATGTAAAACTGAATGTATATTGAAGCACAGGGTGAAGTCAGTATATACATTAGCGACGATTTGAGACAATGTACACTCATAGAGAATAATGTGTTTGAATTTTAAAGACGTGGCGCTGCGCTTCCCGTCTAGTGTGCGACCCCCTTTAGACACACGGAATTATAGTAGGCTAATTCTTACATTAACTGATCTGTTAAACACAAACACAGATTTGGTAACCTCCTACTGTCATGCTCATCTCAACACTAAATGAAAGGCCTGTCTCATATAGACGCCTGTCTCAAATACAAGCCGGTGCAGTTTGGCGATTTGGGAAAATAAAAGCCCGGGCTATTATTTGAAGTTTTACGGTAATCCATTACACACTGATATATGTAACAATACGGAAGAAAAGACCTGTTGCTACTTCAGTTTCATCACAACTTTAATGATTGTCCTGCTGCGAAGACGTCAGATGACGCAAACTCTGAATCAACATGCACCAATGCTACATTTTATTTAAATGTCATAATCATTTGTTAACAAAAAGTATTCATTACTTCAATGAGCTCATTGTTACTGCCTTAAATTATTACATTGTTTAAATTAATACATTTTTAGCTAACTGTGATTTTGTATATGTACATTTCTGAAATACATAACTGAGACAGTTACCTCTGATAACAGATCACTCTAGATTTTAATGTGGACTCATGCATTTTCTGTAAAGCTGCTTTGAAACAATGTGTATTGTGAAAAGCGCTATACAAATAAATGTGAATTGAATTGCTGTCTGTGTGCAGAGGAGAGCAGCAGCAGCAGCAGTGAGGTGTGGATGAACCGTGAGCAGAGCATGCAGATGCCCGTCATGATGCCGTCACCCCACCTCACCTCCACCGTCATGAGAGAACCCAAACGCCTACGTCCTGAGGAGAGCTACATGGGGGTGTACTCCATGACCCCCGATCAGCAACAGCAGCACACACACCCTCAGACCCCTCAGCCACAGCACCACCAATCACCCATGGACTACAAGTAAGAGCATCATGACATGGCATCATGTGTCTGTCATGACTCTCTCAGTACAGCTATTTTCAGCATCTTTTGCTGCTTAGCGTCTAGTTTGGGATTGAAGGGATATAGTGAGATGTGCTGATACTGTTTTACAGCACACAAGTCACCTGGATGCTAGCACAGAGACAGCAGCAAGAGGAGGTGGCCAGACAGCAGCAGGAGAGAGCTATGAACTACGCCAAATTAAGGAGCAACCTTCAGCATGCCATGTAAGATAAATCACTCTCAAAATTTTACTTCACTGCTTTTCTTTTAAACATAAGTCCAGCGGTCAAATGCCATTTAAAGCACACAAAAACATTGTGTTGTTGGTTTGCAAATGCTTGCAGTCGTCGAGGAACTGGCCTGATGGAGGATGATGAGGAACCCATTGTGGAAGATGTGATGATGTCATCAGAAGGCCGGATTGAGGATCTCAATGAAGGCATGGACTTTGACACCATGGATATTGATCTGGTAATAAGCTTAAGCTAAATTCTAATTGTATTTATGATTTTGGTCTCTAGGACTAGGTTTCTTGTCTAAATTATTACATAATAATTGAGGTTTGGGGTCGATAAAGATTTTTAATGTTTCTGAAAGAAGTATCTTGCCCAGTCACAGCAGTAATATTGTGAAATAGTATTACTATTTAAAATAACTTTTATATTTTATGATGTAATTTATTCCTGTGATGGCAAAGCTGAATTTCCAGCAGCCATTACTCCACTCTTCAGTGTCACCTTCAGAAATCATCTTAAAGTCTTTAATTCACCTTTCTGCAAATTAAGGCCTTAGAAGGGTCTTAAATCAGAGCAGAAAGTCTTAAATTCATATAGTGACATTAAATGTTGCATGTGCTGTATAAGAATATAATAATGAATATCTTCCTCAGTATTTTTGTTTTGTTTTCCCATACAATTATCTGAACATCCTTAAATCAAAATACATTTACTTGCATACACGTTTACAAAATGTCAAGTTTTGTTTATGGATTTAAGTTTAAGAACAAATGTGTCAATGAGGTATTAAAACTAGTTTTTCCTTTGAATTAAGTCGATTTTTGAACTAAGCCCATTGACAGATATTTGTAATCATAGATAAACATCGGTTTATTTAGATTATTATTATCTTTTTTTTTTCTTTTTTTTTTTTAAAAACAAGACATCTTATGTCATTTTGTTTCTCCAGTAAATGCATCTTGATTTAAGAATCTTTAGACTATTGCACTGGAAAACAAGATAAAAATACTGAGGAAGAACATCGCTTTTTTGCAGTGTGATCACAAGGAAAAGGAAAAGTTATTTGCATATTATTGTGGTTGGGAGAAGAGATATTGAAGTAATTAAATTGTAATGGAGATCTTGTTGGAAGTTGTTTTTTCAAACTCTGAAGTGTTTTGCTAATACAGCTCATTGTGTTTCTCCCTAGACATTTACTTTTAGAAAACATATTGGCGTATTGTGTTCCATTCAGTTTATTCCTAAATTTTCTTTACTTGGTCTTAAAAAGGTTTTGAAAAAAGAAACCTTGAATCATTCTAATATGCTAATTTAGTGCTCAAGAAACAATTCTTATAATTATCAAAAACCATTGAAAAAAGTTTGGCTGCTTAATGTTTTTTTTTCTTTTCTTTTTTTTAGCAACAATTCTTTAATGAACGTTCAAAAGAACAGCATTTATTTGAAATGTCTTTAATGTCACTTGTGGTCAATTTAATGCATCTTGGCTGAAAAAAAGTATTAATTTCTTTCAAAACAAAATTGTTACTGAGCCCAGACTTTTGAACTTGTTGTTTATGTGTACAGTATGTGTATGTGATAGATTTAATACACATTAAATAACTATTACCGTCACGTTTAATAACTAAATAAATGCCGCTTCTTTTTGCACATCTTATCCTTATTGTCTGCTCTTTCGTATCTTGCAGCCCCCATCGAAGAATCGACGAGAGCGTTCGGAACTGAAGCCCGACTTTTTCGACCCCGCCTCCATCATGGATGAGTCTGTAAGAAGCACTCATTTCCTGGGTTATGATGCTTTTCAGCGGTAATGGGGGACTCGTTCACTCCGACACTAAGGACGTGAAAGAGAGATCACCACTAGATGGCACTAGCAGGAGTGATTTCAGATAGTTTGAATTGCCCTTGTGCAAAAAGACAGAGAGGGGGAGAGCATCTCGCTATTATAAATACTAATCAGACCCATCTGGACTGGTGATTTGAATGAAACGTTTGTTTGGTAACTCTAAACACTGAACTGAATTTGAACATTTTCTCTTGTAGGTCCTGGGAGTGCCCATGTTTTAAGATTATAATTGGAGGAGTGTGAAGAGAAGAGACATTTTGTGTGAATACACATTGATTCTCTAAAGAGAATTAAATTCAATGGAGTGATTGGCATCCAAATCAGCTTGTACCATTGACACTTACTAAAACACAGAAAGGATAAAGGAGCAATTCAAAGTCTCTGCAATCATTGTGTGGGCTTTCCCTGATCGTGCAAAACCGTGACCGTAGATACTGAACGCCATGGAATCTCGGACTGTCCTTAGCCATACATGAGTATATGAGATATAAATATATATATAAATATATATATAAAAATATTTCACAGATGAACGTCATCATGTTTAAAGAAACATATGTGAGATCTCTTAGAGTTGTGGTATTTCTTGAAGCCAGGGGTGAATGCATCTTTTTTAACTTAAAGACAACTTTGTTATGTATAGCCCTTTTGTAATAGTGAGTAATCTGGTGTAAAGTAGTAATTTATAAGCAGGTTTTTGCTCATCATAGTGAGTATTGATATATTTTATTCTTCTTATCTAATATGTGAAATGGAGGAAAAACCTCCAGGTCTTTATATCTAGAATTTAGTTTCCTTTTATTCCACCTTCAAAAATCATGACATAACACAAACCCTGAATCAAATCACTCTGAGCTGATTTATTACTGCCTTTGGTGCATGTGTGAAGTTTGGGGCAATTTCAGTGACATGATCAGTGATTGGTGAATGTTAAATACCTCAACCATTCAGTGGCCCTGTTGCTCTCTTTGCCCCGACAAAACTGTTTTTATGTGCCAACTGCTCTAGTAAATCAGGCACTTAGAATCACAGTCAGCCTGTGAAGATGCACAGAAAGGACTTTAATTCTTCCGTAGAGTCACAAGGCTTATCCAAAGATCAGATCTGCTCGCATGTCCCTCTAAAATCAAGCAAAGAAGAGGAAATCTCTCCAGTAGTGCCATTGTGTTGTCTCTAATAAAACAGAACTTAGTGTAGTATGTCTGGTGGAGATATTCTTCTCCCTGATTAGAGCTATGTAGACATCTACATTTAAATAAAGTTATATATAAATATATAAATTGGTGCTGATTTTATAATTGTGCTTTTTTTATTTTTAAAACTCCAACTTAGAGTTAAAAGGTTTTGAAATGTATAAGAACATGTCTAAACATGGAAGTGTGTAGCCATGCAGCAAGTAAAGGTTTGAGATTTTATTTTATTTTTTCCTCCTTTTTGTGTGTGTGTGTGTGTGTGTGTGTGTTTATTTTTATTTTGTTTGTTTTTTTCAGTCTTAAGAGGTTTTTTAGGTTTCACCTTTTTCCTAATTGTAATTTAGTTTGGTTGCAATTCATGGACAGAACTATTTTATTCAGCTCTGATTTTGTTTTTCCCCAAATGAAATATTCAGTGTAACAATAACGTCCTATGAGATCCTAAATGTTACAGCATTGCGTTCGGCAGCTCTACACAGCTTAACTAATACATTAATACATGAACTTATATTGCAGACATGTGCATTTTGTCTGGGGTATACTTTTTAATCATTCCATGCCTTGGCCTTAAAATGTCCTTGTTTTAAAAAGGAAAAGTGGTTGGGTGGTTGTCAAACATAAATCTTCCATGTTGAAACTTTTATGTGAGGTACATTGGATTCCTTTCGTATCAGAAAAGGATCAGTACATTTCTGAAATGGCATGAGTGTAATTATTTAAAAGGTGTGCAGACAGATTTTGAATTTATGAAAGTAAATGCCCTTCGGCTTAAACTGTCTTCTGTTCCTCACCACTACATTCATTGAACTGCTGAATAGATTGTGTAAATATACATGCATTTAAACGTAAAGCTTAATTTTCTAGTGCTTTTTTCTGTTAACCTTTTAAACATATTATTATCACTTTTCCCTGTTCAGAGATATAAACTCATACATAACCGTTTCCCTGTCCTCTGTTATCCACTGTAATGTTTCTGATTTGTATCTGTCTGGAGACAGTAAGTTTTTGAATAAAAGTAAACAAATCTTTCTCGTGTATTTGTGTGATTTTTACATTATTCTTTTTTTTTTGCCCGATGCTTTTGCTCACTCACTTACAAATGAGCAGTTACACGCAAATATCCATTTTGCCACAGTATATTTTGAAATTCATTCTCTAAGTATGTGTTTTAAATACACATGAACTCTGTACTTTTGTTAAGAAAGACACTTGTACTTAGAAAAGTTGATCATTGCATCTATGAATAATTACCACAGTTACTACAGCTGTTAATCCAACAAAAACCATCAGGAGACAAATATGATGAGCCCAGTCAACTTGTGATCGCACGTCAGAGATAATTTAGCTGTAAGTATCTGACTCTTATATCGCATGCACGTGCAGTTTTTTGTTTGTCTGTTTTTTTAATGCTTTTTTGAACAATACAATTTTAACACAAGTATTAAAAATTACAGAAATATAAAGAATAGTTAAAGAAAACACTTCACCAACACCACAGCTCAAAACAAAAACAGTAAAGACAATAACTAAAAACAAGAGAAAGAAAGGGACGGCATTACTAAAAAGAAAAATGCACTTTTTGAATTTCGGGAGAACGCTACGTTACCAGATGTGACGTAAAGCACGATGTCGTTACTGATTGGTTTACATTTCTGTTCGTCGCATATTCTTCTATTTCATTGGTTAATGTCGTTTCGCAGGATCTTTAGGGCGGGGTTACCATTTCAAAATTTCAGCGGGTGGAAACGAGTTGTTGTTGACGGACGGAAGTTTTATCTTTAAGGTTTAAACAATTAAACAATTTAAGTACGTTTTTCAACAGTCTTTGGGCTTTCGACCACTCTTATCGGTCATGTCTTTCTCAAGAGCTCCATTAAAGAGATTTAACGAGAATGTTGGTAAGTTTCTTACGTCTGTTCCATTATTCTACGATGTGAATGAAGTTGATAAACAGTTATGTGCTTTAAATAGTTTAATTATTAATACATATGATTCAAGGGATTTTAATGAAAGTAAAGTTACCTCGTTAGTTCTCACTTTCATGCTCAGCTTTATAATTTAATACCGTTTTATTTGTTAAGCGTCTGTTTTGTTGCAGCTGCGATCGATCTATTTTGCCAGACTATCAAAACAAAGGTTATTTATCAAATGCACAACATTACGTCATGAGGAAATAACTGTAAGGCGTGCATTGTTATTTCTAAGCTAAAATAAATAAATAGACAACAAAATGAAGACTTAAAGATATGAAAATGAATGCTGAATATGTTTGTTCAGCTGTTTGGAATAAGTTACATGTCTGCTAACGTTACCTCAATGATTATAAGAAGTTTATTTTCATAATCTTTGATTATTGATCTTTGGTATTTTTTTATCCTTAGGTTGTGCTCCTCCACCTGGTACATATGACGTGAAGTCTGGTGAGCTGAAGGGAGCTGTTTCATTTCATAAAGCAGAGCGCTTCAGAACAGCTTCCAAAAGTGAGAGCAGATTTTCTTGAACCACCATTTAAGATAACATTTTCCATCTGAACCTTAAAGGGATAGTTCACCCAAAAAGGAAAATTCTGTCATCATTTACTCACGCTCATGTCGTTTGAAACCCGTAATGCTGGGTACACACCAAAAGATAATCGGGCTGATTTTGGGCCGATTTCTCCCCTTCCGACAATCCTAGCTATGTCCCGATTATCTTGATGGTTTAACAGATTATTTTATCAGATTTTCCCTTGGTGTGAGGTGTGTTAAGAGTGTCCGAACCTGCTCGGAAGAACGTCGGAGCCGCTCCGATCGCGAATCGTAAATATTAAACATGTTTAATATTTACGATCAGAAATCCTGATGTGTGGGGGGAACTCCGAGGACAAACACGCGCACGCTCTGGAGATTATCACGTGAAACGAAACAATATCCAATCAGAAAGCGAGATGATGGAAGACACGGTCATTCACACACACACACACACACACACACACACACACACACACACACACACACACACACACACACACACACACACAACACACACACTTGCAGGAAGCTTAATGTTAAGATTTAGTATTCATAAGTGTAAATTTCGAGGAAACAAGCCTTTGTTTTTAATTTTAAGAGCAGAAATTCTACAATTTTACAATAAACAAATACAATGTTTACAATCTGTAAACATTTTCAAATTTTTGTTTAACTTTTAAGTTTGTCACTGTTTATGTATATGTATTTTTATGTTTACTCTTTGTACCCCCCTGACTGTAATTGTATAATTCTTAAAATCAATTAAAAAAAAAAAAAAGAAAAAAAAAAGAAGCTGAGTGTTAAGGGTTCAGTGAGGTTCTATAGACTAGAGGGATTAAATAACTTTTTCTAAAGAGACAATAAAGACAATAAAGAATGAATATATTTCCGTATAAAAGGTTATATATAATGGTAGGTACAATGGTTTTTTCACGTGAATTTTCTGTGAAAATCATTCCAAACACTATCGCAATTTCTTCCTGCATATCGTCCGTCATGCTTATTCTGAAGTCTCACGATATTTTGCGAGATTTCCTGTGTTCATAGTCGAGACTCTGGTTGAAAATCTGTTTGTGTGTGGTGTGCTGTCTTTGTCACATCATGGCACACCACACACTATAGGAGCAAAACGCTTAAATCTAGGATTTTTTGTCCTCATGTTTGTGGTCTGTCACATTTTGATTAGATGTAAAAAATCTTTTGGTGTGTACCCAGCATAAGACTTTTGATCATCTTCGGAACACAAATGAAGATCTTTTTGATGAAATCTCTCTGTCCCTCCATAGACAACTATGCAACTACCACTTTGACGCTTCAAAAAGTTCATAAAGAGATTGTAAAAGTAATATATATGAATAGTCCAAAATTTTCTGAAAATACATGATCGCTCTAACTGGTTGAATTTAGGCTTTTATTCACATATAAACATTAATTAACTCCCACATCAGTTGTGGTAAACTGAAGCTCAAGCATGTTCACTTGATGTGCAAGAACCAATGAGGTTCATTCTCGTGTGTTTTGAGCTTGTGGAGCAGGTTCGGGTTGAGCCTCTGTTTATGTTTGCTGATCAATGTTTGTAATAAAAGCTTAAACTGAATCTGTTCATCATATAAAGCGATCAAGTCTCTTCGGATAATTTGCACTAAACCGCTCAAGTTTATGATCTCTTTATGAACTTTTTGAAGCATCAAAAGTGATAGTTGCTTTGCTGTCAAAGGAGGGACAGAAATCTCTCATATTTCATCAAAGATCTTCATTTGTGTTCCAAAGGTGAACGATAGTCTTACGGGTTTGGAACGACATGAGGGTGAGTCTGAGTAATTAATGACAGAATGTTCAATTTTGGGTGAACTATCCCTTTAAGAATAAGAAACATTGATTAATATATTTAAACTTTTTTTATTATTATTATTTTTTTTATGTTGATCAGCAGAGGCACCCCTGCCATCCCCTTCAAAAGAAGTACCCATGTCTCCAGTTCGGAGGACCATGTCTGTTGATGGTTTGGTAAGATCTGAATTTGTAATCATTTGCTAGTGGTCAACCATACTGAAGTATTAGTTTAATAAAGATGTACACCTTCTATTCCATGCTTTTTCTTATACAGAACAAAAAGGATTTTATCTATAATGAAAGTCTCTAGTCCAAAACAACATGCACACTCTTGACATTCATTGCATGGACAAATATACAGAGACATTTCTCAAAATATAATTTGTTTCACAGAAGAAAGTCATACAGGTTAAGAAAGAATACAGGTTGGCAACTAGTAAATGAAGACATCATTTTTTGAATTTTGTCTGAACTATCCTTTTTAAAATGACTGTATTGTAATGTAACTCTTTTGTTCCTGTGTTTGTCGAATTAGACATACCAAACCTGTATGAATTTCTTTCTTCTGCTGAACACAAAAAAATACTATGGAAGTCAATGGGGCCCATCAACTGTCTGGTTACCCACATTCTTCAAAGTATCTTCTTTTGTGTTCAGCAGAAGAGAGAAATTCATACAGGTTTGGAACAACTTGAGGCTGACATTATTTGAAGACTTTTTAAATATCTTAATGTACAACTTTGATTTGGGTGAGCTAATAGGGTCAGTTCCCTTTTTAGAGTTCACCAAAGTGTCTAAAAAATAGACAATTTGTCAGTAAATTGAATATCTACCTGTATATCAGTTAATAGTATTTGCTATGGTGTTTTACTATTTGCTTTTTTCCTCATATAGGCTGATGCATTAAGTTCCAAAAAGGACAAAAATAGTTTCACACTTGAGATGAAACATCAGAGACTTCTGGAGAAAGAGGTAGATTTTAAAATGTTTTGAACATTTCCTGGATGGCCATTTGTTGTTTTGAGGCCTGATCAATTTCTTTGGCCTTTTCTCCTAACCTTAACTGTCACTTCTAATGCTGGAGTATAGATCCGATCTTTGGTGCAGCAGAGAGGAGAGCAGGACCGCAGGCTGCTTACCCTGGAGGAAGAGCTGAAGAAGTTGGAGTCTAAATTGCTCGTGGCTGTCAGAGAGAAGACTGGCCTTGCTGCCAATGTGGCTTCTCTCGAGAGGCAGCTTGCAGAGTTAAAGAAAGTTAATGAGTTCCTGAAGACCAAGGTGACTAGTCTTTTTGTACCAGGGTGTTTTGCAATCTCCGTTTCTTAAGTAGTGTTTTGTAGACTGCTTCAAGTTTACTGAGGAATGTCTTGGCACTTTAATTTTCGCAGGTCTCTGCAGATGCCACCAAGAAGAAGATCAATGCTCTTTCCATGGAGCTCATTGAGGCCAAAAATAAACTGGATGCCAAAGATAAGGTAAGTTCCCTCAAGTCACTTTATGGAGAGGAGTTTGTGTAACTTCACAAGTTGCTCAGTGTAATTGTGGGCTTGTGCTTTTTGAACAGGAGCTGAGCTTCCTTCAGATCAGCTCAGAGGGGAAAGTAAAGGTCTTGGAAACGGATCTGGAGACTGCCAGAACAACTTTTAGAGTTCTTCAGGAAAGGAACCAGGATCTTGGTGAGGATTAATAATGTATATTTGATAATGTATATTTTTAGATCAATCCCATTTTATATAATCTATCTGACAGATGTTCAGTGTGTCTAAGCATAAGTCAGACCATGTTCAAAACCGAATACTACCATGTCTACTATTCAAATAAACAAATAAAGTGAAACGATATTATTTCAGTGTTTCCAACAGTATTCTGCATATATGACCTCACATGACCTCATCACATTGTTCACACGGAAGAACTATCACTGTTGTCACAAAAAATATTAAGCACCGCAATTGCAGTCTTAGACTTTTCAAAAACATTAAACATTTTACTGACCCCAAACTTTTTAACATTTGTGTTATTATTTTGTTTAGACGTAAAATGGTACAGTAAAGTGTAAACCAGTAAAGTGGTTTAGAAATTATTTATTGATTCAAATGACTCACATATCATAAGTGACTACAAGCTAACATTTTTGCTTCTTACTTAACATTGTGTTTTAGAGGATCTTCATCAGGAGACAAGAGCCCAGAACGAGCAGATTGAGAATGAAATGGATAAATTGCACAGTAAGTTTGCATGCAAAGAAAAAAACAGTTTGTTTTATGGCTACATCTGATTTTTTTTTCTTTCTATCTTCTTCAAATGAAGACATAATCCAGGAGCTGAGGGAGGAGATAAAAGCCCTGCAGAGTTACTTGGACTCAGCAAATGAAGAGATTCAGGTATTGGTTTTGGTCAACAGAATTTGACTCTCTTAAGCCAGTTGACATTTACTCACCGCTTGGGTTGAATCATCAGTCTTTGAAGTGCTGCTTGGTTTGAGATAAGCTGTCTGTCTCACTCTCCAATGTCAAAGGATTTGCGGATTAAGCTCCAGGACAAATCCACCATGGAGCGCCGTGTCTCTGATGCTCAAGACAACCTCAGGTTAGAACTCAGTGCATTTTCATATTGTTGCTGTTGTTATGGTATCAGTGTTCACTTCTTCATTCGTCTCTATGCGGCCTGTGCAGTGAAGTGGAACAGAAGCTGGAGAAATGTACCGGTGAGCTGCAGGACTGTCAGGAGGTGCTGAAAGTTAAGGAAAAGGAGCTGCAGATTTCTCAGCAGGTGCTGCAGGACTCCCAAAAAGCTCTAGAAGAGAAAGAAAGTGAGCTGGAGCGGCACTTGCAGGATCTACAGGCCTCGCAGACCTCGCTGAAAGAGCTGGAGGAGCAGATGCAGCAAGGAGGTCAGGATCTTGAGGAGTCCCGGAGCGTGATTCACCAGCAGGAGCAGGAACTGGCCCGAGTGAAGGAGATCTTGAGGAGGACCGAGGAAGAGCTGGATCAGCGTGTGGCGCTCATGGGCGAGAGATGCTTGGTGCTGGAGGATGAAAGAGGTGAATGAGCTTTAAAACTAAGCATGAGTATTTATGAGATGCACATAATAAATAAGCACATTGTGGGATGAATTTGATCACCCCTCTTAGGATTATTTGTTTGTGATTATGTGCAGCCAGGACGCAGGAGGAGGGTCTGCGACGGGTTCAAGAGCTCAAGGCAGAGATCAACGCATTGGAGGAGAGCAGGCAGACTGAGACAGAGGCATTTGAAAAGCTGAAGGAGGAGCACTCTGCACTTACCAAACAACTGGAGGAGGAGAAGGTAATTAAGAGAATGTGTAGGTGGTTTACACCGGTATTAGCTTTCGGTTTGGGTACCATTCATTTCAATGGCAGTTGCTCGATTGGCACAGGAAGTGCCTGATTTAAAATCTGGACTCTGTTGTTTGAGTCAATTCCCATTTTTGAGCTTTAAATGTCATGTGACTAATCATTCTAAAAATTAAAGCTTCCAAAACTGAAAATTGTCATTTACTCATCCTCAAGTCAGTCAAACCCATAAGACTTTGATCAATGCAAATGCTTTAAGCTTTTATCAGATATGATAAATGGAGTGTGAGAACCAATGAGGTTCATTCTCACACATCAAGCATGGTACAGTTGAGCTTCTGTTTACCACTTTTGATGAGCTTTGTGTTAGGTCTGCATGATATTGGAAAAAACTGACATTCCAATATTTTGTGTGTGTGTGTGTACTGATCAGTGTTTATAAATAAAGAAAAGTTCAACTTAAATCTGTTCATCATAAATAATGGTTGTTTTTGTTGTGTGTGTTTTTTTTTTTTTCAGAACACTTTGATAAAACCACTTGATTCATATGGATTACTTTTGAGATGACTTTGTACTTGTGTAAAGGTTTTTGTTGCATGGACTTTCAATGGACAAAAATGATGGCTGAATAGTAAAATTATCTTCAGAATGAACAGAAGTCTTATAGGTTTGGAACAACGTGAGATTGAGGAAAGGATTATTTTTTTGGGTGTGAACTATCCTTTTAATGTCATGACAACTGATGTTACCATACAAACACACAGTACTAAAGTATTCCAGGCAGTCACTCATTTCTTTTATCCATTTAACCAGGTTCACTTTATGCAATTCAACCCCATTTTTGTGAAAGCTTTCACTTAATGCATGCAAGATCACTAATTAAAATAAGTCTTAGGGAGACTATGTGGGATTTCTTTCCCTTTTTCCCCCCAATTCACTGCTATACATTTATTGTTTGGACCTTTGCTGTGAAGGATTTAGAAACTGAATCTTTTTTTTTTCTCCTATTCATTTCATTAGCTTGAGTATATGTGTCTTGGGCCATGACTAGGGAAACAGTTTACTAACATGCCATTTTGTGATTTATTGTGGTTCTTCAAGAGGAAAAATCAATCCTGAATAAGTGTGATGTGATTTATACCAGCATGAGTGGGACAATTAAGTGAAGAGTGCAACTTAATAGACTTAACTAGGTTGTACTGTGTCGTCCCTCAATCAGGAAGTCAAAGTCTCCTTGATCGTCTTTGTGGATTAGGCTAATGTCTCTAAAGCTCCTCTAATGTGTGTTGCTGCAGACTCACAGCGGCTCCCTGGCTAGCAAGCTTGAGCACCTGAGAGATGAGACTGAGGCAGAGAGGAGACAGCTTGGCGAGGAGCTGGAGGACGCGCTCGAGGAGCTGTCAGAGCTGGAGAAGCAGGAGCAATGCAGTGAGCAGGCCATCCAGCACCTCACACAGAAGAACCAGACGCTGGAGCAGGAGCTGAGGAACAATTGTGCTGAGTTAGAAAAGTGAGAACAACTTCTAATGGAGTTGAGATGAATCGCATCTCTGGTAAAAACTGACCAGTGTTGCTGTGTCCTTTGGCAGGAAGTGTGCTGAGATGCAGGCTTTAGAAGAGGCTCATGTGACTGCAATCAAAAAACTAGAAGAGGATCACAACACCTGTCTTGCCAAGCTGGGAGATGTTACTACTGACTTTGAGAGGTATTACTTTAAATACCTTTTCATTTATTTAAAGTCACCATTAAATCAAAATGAACTATTCTTATTTATTTTATTTAACATTGCTTATTATAAATGATTTATTCCTTGCACTTCATAACTTTTTATTTTATCCTTGTAATCCTTAATCTAAATAACTTCCCCTCTTTCTTGCAACAACATCTATTCTTTTCTCTGATGATGTGTTTACTGGTGTGAGGGCAGGACAACTTGTCACTCACATGAGATCGAAAAATAGTAACCATCTAATCAATTCCCAAAGACAAAATCAAGTCCTGCTCTACTTTTTTTCTTTTGCGAGAAGCCATTTCACTCATAAATGTATGTCACAATACAATAGGGAAGAACTATCACAACTCCTGTTTCATGCCAACTTTAAATACAACCATAAAGTGTTATATCTATGGAAGTTTATAATGACCCAGAAATGATTAATTGCCAATGCCCTGTTCAACCATCATCAAATGTCTTAATCAAAGTTTTTTTGTGTGTGTGTGTGTGTAATTCCATAAGCACAAGGCGGTCTCTGGTTGAGCAGAAGGCCAAGGCAGAGGCTCAAACCCATCAGCTGCAGGAAGAGATGAACCAACTGAAGCAACAGTTGCAGCAGGACCAGCAGAAACTCATAAGCTACCAGGAAATGCAGTGTAAAGAGCGAGAGGAGTATGCTAGGTCAGTGTCCCGCCTCACAGATCTGCAGTAAATATCTGCTACACTTCCCATATATGTGCAGCTCCCACATAATTGATAATGTGGTCCAAGAAATAACGTCATTATCACGAAATAAATGAACAGGCTAATCAGGACCCTGACACAAAACAGAGGTCTTATATCATCCGGATTGTGATTCTGGAGAGGACATTTTGTGATAATGTCAGTCATTATTAATAAATGGCTTATTTACAAATCAATAATAACAAAAAATTTAACCAATTGCTCATACAAGTTTAAATAATTAATTACCACATTATATTTTAAATATTTATATTAAAGGTGCACCGTGTAACTTGACACTCTAGTGGTTAATAAATAAAACTGCATGTGTCTTGCGGAAGAACATTGTAGCCGGAGCTACTTCTGTTTGTTTATGTATATGACGAGTCTCACAGGTCCCGCTCGGTCTAAAATAGTCTGAATATCAACGCTTATTATAGGAGTTGGATTCATGATATACTCCCTCATTATATACATTTTGCATTTTAAATAACTGCATTAATTAATTATTTTTAACGATTTAAACAGCAAATATGAATCTATAACCTAACACGTCGTTATTTTTAATAATGGCACCAAGTTTAGGCTGTAAACGCTGTTCTCACACCATCAGAGGTCTGTAAATATCATACTTCAGCTGCTGTCATACTTTAGAATACACACTGTTTTGAATTGAAAAGTAAATGTAGACTACTGTGTTACAGGATGCTTTTAGAAGTTCAGACAAAGCTGGCTCAGAGAGAGAAAGAGTTGAAGCGAGCTGCAGAGACTCATAGTGAGGAGCTGAGATGCCTGCAGGTGGAAGTGGAGCAGGAGAGAGAGCGGGCTCAGGCTCAGCTGGAGAGAGAACAGAAGAGGAGGCAGTCAGTGGAGGGCCGTTCTGCAGAAGCCAGCAGGCTGCGGGGCCTCGTGGACGAGCTGGAAAACCAGGTTTCTGAGCTGCGCGGGCAGGTGCAGGAGGAAAAAGACTCTTCTCAACGTCACGCTGTGGAGTGGCAGCAGGAGAGACGGCAGCTATGCAGACAGATGGAGGAGGAAAGGCAAGACTTTCACAAACAACTCGCAGAGGCTCAGCTGCAGAGGTGAGAAAGTTAGGATGCACTCAAAAGGTCTCAAGTCCATCATATTGTCCTCATGTAGTCAGTCTCCGTGTGTATTGCATTGTTTAATCCCCGTATTGTCATTTGTTCACCTCAGCACGTGTGATTCTGAGACGCAACACTGGAGAAACTTGTATGAAGAGCTCTATGCTAAAGTTAAACCATTTCAAGTAAGCAACAATTTTTTTTATTTTTTTTTTATGTTCTCTTGTATTTGTGCATATTCTTTTTTTTTATTAGTTTTGGTTACTCTTTATTTTAAGGTGATGTAGCTTCATTGTACTTACTCAAATAAGTACTGAGTAATATTAATTGACTACATTTACTTACTATAGAGTTACGTTTAGGGTTTGGTTTATGGTTAGTTACTTGTAATTATGCATCATTTTCTGTTATTACTATTACTAAAATTAAGTATTGCCTAGGTTTTTATTTCATGTAAAATGCCATTTTTTTGGCTGCTGTGCCTTCTAAGATGCCTTTGCGAACAAACTTCACATGGGAAATGGGTCACAGCACTTTGCAATATTCACGAATGTGCTGTTAAGGTCACTGAAATAAGTGTCATTGATAAATCTAAATTTCACCTACTTTTTCCAGACATTGTGAAGGATGCGCAGAGTGGAAGTGGATTTTTTTTTATTATTTTTATTTTATTTTTTTATAGTGGCAAAAGAGTAGAGACAACTCTTAGGTTTAATAATGCTCTTAGGTTTAATATGTGCTAGATGATTTCTCTCATTTGTCCTTTTATTCTGGTCATCAGGAACAGCTGGACTGCTTTGCAGCGGAGAGGAATGCGTTGTTGAATGAGAAAGGATCCACGCAGGCGGAGTTGAACAAGTTAGCTGATGCCTATGCTAATCTGATGGGCCATCAAAACCAGCGACAGAAGATCAAACACATGGTCAAACTCAAAGAGGAGAACTTGGAGCTCAAACAAGTAAGGCATTATTCATAAGGCAGTTGTCATTGTTTGATTTGAAGGTTTTGGTGCGTAGCTGACTGTGTCCATGTGTTCTGTAGGAAGTGTCCAAGTTAAGGGCACAAGTGGGGAAACAGAAGCAAGAGCTGGATCGACTCAAGTCCAGCCAGGTGCCAAAGAGGTTCGACCCCAGCAAGGCTTTCAAACATGAGCTCAAAGAAAACCAGCAGCCCAGCTCAGCTCTTACACAAGGTGAATTATGAAAACAAAACCTGGATAGGGTTTGACCAGTTATTCGCAATTTCTTACTTAAATTGGAACATAAAGTAGCTACTAGCTAGTTTGTAACTAACTTAATATAAACTTTTCTTCAGGACTACCTTAAAATGAATACGTGATGTAACAGGTAACCAGTAAAGATCATGGAGAAGGGGATTTGTGAGCACTCTGCTAGTCCAGGGCTGCGTTTCTTGTGTGTTGTTTTTTATTTTTTTATTGTATTTTTGGTAAGCCAATTAACAAGGCATTGCAGTAGTCCAAATGGGAAGTTAGTAGTGCATAAATTAGGGTTTCTGCATCAGCCAGATTGTGGAAACGTGCGATATAACACAGGTGATAAAAAGAGTTTTTAACAACTGAAGCAATATGAGAAACAAAGGAAAGAGAGGAATCAAATAAAACATCAACATCACATACAGGGGAGGAGGGTTTAACAAAAAACCCATCAATGTCAAAAGACAGGTCCATTCTATTTAGAGGTACAGTGGAGCTGATCAGCATTATTTCATTTTTGCTGTCATTTAGTTTAAGAAAATTCAGGGACATCCAGTGTTTGATTTCTCTAATACATGCAGTGAGTCAGGCAGAGATGAAATATCAGAGGAGGTGGTAAGATAGATTTGGACGCCATCAGCATAACAATGAAAACGAAGTCTGCAGCAAGTGGCTGCATGTAGATGATAAAAAGTAACGGACCAAGAACTGAGACCTGTGGGACACCCTGTGTCAGTGGAATTGTGCTGGACTTCTACTCTGCATGGTGATGTAGAACTTTCTATCAGTGAGATGAGAAATAAACCAGGAAAGAGCAGAACCACTGATTCTTATATAAGAAAGACTGGAAATATGAATATGACAACAGATAAACTTGAATGTTCTTTTTATTACACACTTCAAATCTAATTCTGCTTTTTCCAGGCAACAACAAATTTCGTTAAACTATCACTAATGGACTTTTGTGGAATATCCCTGGCCTATGGATGACTGCTCAACATGGACACTGTGAACGAGGATAGTTCAGCACCCAAACATCCTGACTGCCTCTTCAGAGTCTGACAATGTAGATCTTATTTATGTATGTTTTATTTTTGTTTGTGTGTGAATTTAATACAGTGGCATTAACACTGTTACTGTCACTCAATATCTATATATATTTGACAGCCCCCTTTTTTGGATGTTGCTCTTGACTAATTTGACTACAATGGTGAAAATGTTTAAATGGTTTCGGTTATCTGATTTTGTTCATCACAGGGTGTGCTATTATCTTTAAAAAGTTCAATGTTTGCCCACTCTTTAAGTGTCCAACAAATCTTGTTCAGTTGATTTGATTTTAGTTATTTTAATATTTTATAATTGTAATAATTTGTTTTTTTCTGCCACTAAGCTTAATGTCAAAACTATAGATGTCTTTAAATTTTAATGTTCTTATTTTAAAAGAGCTATGTCAGTGAAAACGTTTATAATTAATAAAATGCTTGCTTTTCTGTCTTTGCTCTGTCATTGTGATATTTATGCCATCATTTTTAACACTAGAAGGACATTGTATAACACTATCATGCATTTCTCATCAGTTTGAGAGCTTAAAATCATGGATGTTCCAGCAGAGGGCGCTAGAACACAAGGCAAACCAGAACATGTTTCTGTCATTCAATGCTGCTTTTGGAAGAACCTTCGTCATTTCTTCTACAAGCTTCCATTTACAATGACAAGCAATCAAGAATGTTGTTCTTGCATATGATCATTTATTAACATCTTCAACCTTGACATAGCATTTATGCTTGTTCAGCTGCAGTAGTCTTCGAGGTGGTAGATGGTGCAGGGCCTGTGGCAGCACCGTTCCACAATTCCTCTCTTCCTCTTCATCACCTTCTCTTTTAATGGAGAGACCTCATAATCTGCCAAATTTGAGAGCAAGACTGGGAGAAGTGGAATTCTATTAATTCAACACAATTTTTACACAAAAGCATAACAGGTCTTTAATGAAAGTTACTGTTTGAGCATGAAAAAGGTCTGAAAAGCTACAAAGCACAACATTCTCAGTACTGTTTTTGACTCCCTTGATTGGAGTCTTTGAGTTTTCTCACGGTAACGTACACGTCACAATATTCATAATTTAAATAATTCCTTGAATGGGCAAAAAGGGGGCGAGAGCTAGTGTGTATAAACTCGAGGTTATGGTAAGGAGGCCATATTTGAAACGCCTCTCAGACATGGAAGTAATGCTCCTATCTTTTTGAAGGGGAAAAGAAAAACATTTCAAAAACTGTTCGCCAAGCTTATGATTACATTTCGTATATGAAATCTGACAACAACTGTCTCTTAAATTCTGTTTCTTAACGCTCGAATCATGACAGAAAAAATTAAATAAAATAAAAAATTCAGGCTGGATCAAGCTAATGCGCATGCGCAGTGGAAGCGCGCGTCTGACTGACTCCCGGAGATTCAAACGCGAAATGGGGCCTTGAGCACCCAACGCGCGCGACCGCCCTGTGACGCGGTCCCATTCAAAACAATACGAGTAACGCATCTTGTGTAATTCTATTGTCTTTGTTCATAGTGACCGGAACTAAACAGAGCGTTATTGACAATGTAAAACGTGTAAAAATTTTTTTATTCTAGTAGACCCCAAAAACGAAATCATAATTGGTCAAAAACAAATATATAATAGGTCCTCTTTAAAACTAGTTTCGTACTCAAGTCTATATACATTACAGAGAGTCCTCACCCAGCAAGTTATCCAGGTCCCTCCTGCCTCTGTTAGAGTAAAAGAATCCTTTAGGCCCACACACAAGGTAAAGCGCATCCACCAAGTTGGAGCCACACAGATGCTGTGATGGAGTAGAGAGTGATCCAGGCAGGGAGGCCAACAGCAGGATTAATGTTGCGGCCTGTAGCAACACCATGATGGGCAGAAGCTGTGGACATGTACTGCCTGGAATGAATGTGTATAATAGCCTTTATATGAATGAAGAGCACTTAAAAGAAAAAAGAAAACCTACGTTCTAAGACTTCAAAATACGTTTTGGTTTTCCACTTACCTTTCCTGAGTGAGAACGGTCGATCAAGAGTGGTCAGGACTGGGATGGAAATGTGCTGCTTAAATAGCTTCCCATTGCCAGGCCCTCGCTCTTGATGGCATCAGCGGAAAAACAAAAGTAATGACATGACTCCTTATGCTAAGAAGTATTACACATCAGATAACTGTAATGGGCTTTATTACGATCAGATTAAAATGTATGGATTGTAGGTACAGGTCAGGACAGTTAGGTGTGCTATCTTTTCTTAGTTTCCAACAGGATGCAGGTCCTTGTGGACAAATGAGAGCAGGAAGAAGTTCTCAGAAGTGTTGTGAGTGTCAGTGATAAAAGTGGGAATTTTAAAAGCATGTGGAGTCAGATTCCAGAGGTGTCTGAAGCAGCACAAGGCCCACTGAAAAAGAAAAGTGTGAAGCTGCAGTTGAAGAGCATCAGCATCTTCACCTTTTAAGTTTCTTCAAATGTTAACACCAAGGGACCCACAGATGACCGGTCTAATGGGACCCCCTGAGGTAATTCAATGCCGTCTTTCACTTCTCCCTTCAACTGCGTGTTATGAGGCCATTAGCATGGGGCGGTGAATAGAGCTTTAATCAGACTTTTAATGAATTACCATATTAACAGCAGGAAAGCAGGTCACCTTGAAAAGGAATATTTTAGAAATCACTTCGTATTTCCGCAGATGAATGTCAATTGTTCTTATTATATTATTATAATTATATTATACTTTTTATATTATGGTGAATAATACAAAATAAATATTCTAAAACCCCAAATGAAAGCCACCTACTGATCTAAATAAACATTGTTATTATTAATATTATCTACAAAAATGTAATATTTAATAACGGTATTATAAAATTAATAAACACAAAATAACAATAATTTATCATATATAAATAAGTATAATATTAAATAATAGAAATATATTATTATTTTTATATATTATTGTTTTATATATTATATTTTGTTATGTCCAATATTATAAAATATATGCTGCAAATGAAAGAGAATGTTCAAAATAAAATGAAAGACAACTGTCTAATAATTATTTAATAATTTATTATTAAATAATAATGTTATAAACTAGTCAAATAATATTATAAAATATATAGATATAATATATAAATTCATATAATGTGTAGTAATAATAAATAAATAATTTATGTAATGGCCAATATACTGCATATGATGCTGCAAATCAAAGGTACAGACAATGAACATATTATTATTCATATTTCATAATATTATTAAAATCGAATCATTTTTATGTTATTACTGATAACTCTCTATATTTGTTTTCTTTTAACAAGCCTCATCAGACCATTTTAATGAATCAATTCAAACTTAGCATAGAAAGCATTGAGCATTGACACTGAGTCTGTCAGCCTGAAGCAATGACAGGCTCCCCTGACGTCTGCGCTCCTGGACCCTGTCCAAGCAGTGACAGTCCGTAATTCAGCACTAACCTCTGCCGTGACCTACCCCTCGCCCTGCCATTCCACTCCCACTCTAAAACATGCCAGACTGGCGTTTGCACTTTCACTGTCCTTTTTTGCAGATTTACGGTGGAATGCTAAATTCAACGAGGTGAGAGATCTACTGTGAAGCTGAAATCCGCACCAAAATAGCCTATCAAATTGAGTGTGTTTTTTTTTTTTTTTTTTTAGGCCACACACACATACTGTCCTGCTGATATCGGGAGATGATGAATGTTGCCACAGAATGATGGAGCTGAGTGAGAAGATGAGTTGACAGTTGAGAAAATGGCTAAATGTCTCAGATATGACAAATCCCCAAAGAATAAAACAACAAGCCCGGGGTACGTCTCTCTCTATCTCTTTGTAAAGAAAGAGGCATTTCTGAAGTGCTAGGTAATTGCCCTTTTAGTCCTCAGCTGCAAGGGAGAAAAATGGAATATGAACTGTTGGAATTGAGTTTTGTCTCATTTTCTTACTGCTGTGTCATCTTCAATGTGATCGATGCCGGTGTTAGTGGGCATATTTTCTTCCCTGGAGATTGCTTTCAACATTCCTCCAATAAGCTATTCAACTATGATTCTTTTCTGCCATTAAGGAATATTTTCAGGAGCATTCTCTGCCAAACATACCCAGCAATGAGCTTTATTCTGAGCATGATAACCTATTTGCAGTCTTTTCACCACTGGCCCATACAAACCCTTATCAGGAGATATGTTTTGCAGTGCGGGTCAGAATTGAAAAGTTTTGTCAGGCCTCTGCGGAATGAAGATGTGCTGGACTCAGTCTGCACGGTGAGATATGAGTGTATCGATCAACCTGTGCTGGAAAGATGGGGTAATTTTCTGGGCTCAGCGTTGAGGAGTGGGGCAGACAGCAGGATTTTGGTATTATCGCAGTGCAAATGGAGAGTAGAACGAGAGGGGGGTGTTGCGTTTGGCAGTGCAGGGAAGCAGACTGTAAAATGACAGCAGAGGTTAATCGTCTCCTCTGCATCCACCACACGGGTTAATCGATACACGTGGGTCGGCCTCCGGGGGTCTGCCGTACGGTACCCGTGCTCTCAGAGATTAAACCAGCTCAGAACTGCACATTAACAGTTTAACAGGCCAGCAAGTTCATAAACACATGCTAAAAACAGTGTACATTGGGCTGTCAATAACTAAATTACATAACATTTATTTATTGACATTCAATTAAATTCAAATTTATTTGTATAGCGCTTTTCACAATACACATCGTTTCAAAGCAGCTTTACAGAAATGGCATGAGTCCACATTACAATCTAGAGTGATCTGTGTAACTGTCTCAGTTATGCATTTCAGAAATGTACATATACAAATCACACAGTTAGCCAAAAATGTATTCATTTAAACAATGTAATAATTTAAGGCAGAAACAATGAGCTCATTGAAGTAATAAATACATGTTTGTTAACAAATGATTATGACATATAGAAAATTGTAGCATTGGTGCATGTTGATTCAGAGTTTGTCATTTTAGTCCTCGCAAGAGTGGGTGCCGTCTCTTCACAGTGAACTTAATAGCCTAAACTTTATACATATGTATGTTACATTCAGCCTTTTTGTGGTTTTGTAAGTCTATTGTAATTTATGTTTGCACTACTTGTTAATTTTCACACATTGTATGTTGTCTTTATCTATAGTTCCCAATTAAGAATTTAATTGTACTTTACACTGTACCCAGCACATATGACAATAAAAAACAAAACTTTGACTTGTTGACTTTGACTAAAAATAAATAAATAAATATATAAATATATATATATATATAAATATATATATATGAAGAGTTCAGATGCAAAAGCCTCTAAGTGCCATCTGAAATTTTCTTCTAGAATGATCATTTTTATCAAGCTTGTATATTTAAGTTCAGTAATTTCACTTAAATGACAATTCATAGGTCATTTTCATTGCCATTTAAGTGAAATTACTGAACTTAAATATACGAGCTTGATAAAAATGATCATTCTAGAAGAAAATTTCAGATGGCACTTAGAGGCTTTTGCATCTGAACTCTTCATATATATATATATATATATATATATATATACACATATACACATATACACACACACACATTTTATTATTTTTGTTAGTGATTCATCATTAATTTTGGCAGAAACCGGACTGGTCTTTTTTCCTACAAGCAGTTTGACTTCATTTGAATTATCAAAATGTATAAGTATAATATAATTAATTTGTTCATCATTATCATTATTATTATTATTATTATTATTAAATTGAACATGCCTTGCAGAACATTAAATACTACTAAAATATTTTTTTATTGTAATCAATGATTAATTTTGGCAGAAGATTATTTTTCCTACATGCAGATTGAATTGATTTGAATGATCAGAATTTAATACTAGACAAGAGTTAATTTTGGCAGAAATCTTGCTGTCACAGCTTGATTCACACTAGTGTAGAGGATCTAATCTATAAGGGCGGGCAACTCTGGCCCTCGAGACCAAGGGTGCGTCCCAATCAGCTCCCAATTCCAGTAGTCAGGGCACTCGGCCATTTTAAGGGATGTCTCGATCGCAAAATCCTACCAGTGCACTGAAAAGTTTGTTCACTAAAAAGTCCCACAATGCACTGTGATAACCAGGCAGCATCGATGCTCACTACTATGTTTCCTTATCGTAATTTATGAAGCGCAAAACAAATCTTGCAAGCCAACTCAACACATAATGGCATGCGATAGATGTTTTAAAGAAAAATCATTATTTAATTATTTAATATTTCAACATAATGTTATGTTGAAATATTATTAAATAATTAAATAATGATTTTGCATTACATTGCTACACTGGTAATAAACAATCTACATTTAATCTACATTTATAATAGATTTACGACCATCATAATGTGCTTTTAAAAAACAAACAAAAAATGTCAAAAAGATATCTGTGCTGCTTTTGTTCATAAATACCAGTAGGGATGTTGTACATCAAGGATATTGTCATGTCGCCTGAAATAGAGCCATCAGTGTCCCAATGTGAAGTGAGTCAGGGTCCTTAACAGTGCCTGAATTTATGTACACAACGAGCTTGGGAGAGCTTGCAGAGTTGAGCTCAAACCCTAATCAAACACACCTGATCAAGCTAGGTCTTCAGAATCAGAAAGCTACAGGCAGGTGAGTTTTGTCAGGGTTGGATCTAAACTCTGCAGGAAAGTGGATCTGGATGGCCAGAGGCCTGAACATGTCATTGAACATGTTTTTGCTGTTCTTGTTGCATTTACACATTTTTTACCAGCAGATGTCCTCAGCATATTGCGTTCTGAGCGCATCTAAACAGTAATCTAGCTAGTCTAGTAATCGATGTATGTAATCTAACAGTGAATTTAGCTGACTAAGTCAATAGTGGAATAACAAACGTCAACACCTTTATATACACAACGCCTTTTTCACTGCAACTTCAAAGGAAGCAATACAATGTTGTCGAAATTATAGCGCTGGATACTTGTGTTTAATTTTGTTACACTATTTGCTACCCTGCATAATGATCATCTCATCATTAAAGGGTAACTCTCGCCAAATGCAACCTAGCGTCTTTTTGTTAATCTACCCGAGGCAAACTTTCGTTTAAAAGCATAATTAGAATGGAAGCGCCACTTTTAAGTTTGACCATTTTCGTTTGAATGGAAGTGCTAGAGGCACGACTATTTTTGACTGTCAAAATGCCGGCGGACACAGCTACAGTGAGTTGTTCAAAATCTTTCTTTTTAGTAAACTCTGTGTACACAAACAATTTTCTCAATGCTTGAGTTCATGTGTAGAGCCCCTGGTGATACTTTGAGCAAAGTTTCATGTTGTGTCGAGCTTTCTTAGTGTTTTAAAAATAGTGATTTTTGATGCTATCACAGAAGTGCCCCAAGAGCAGAATGAGGGGTGGCAACTAGGCTTCCCATGGTATATGTAAAAGTAAAAAAAAAAAAAAAGTTATACCCCTTATGGGGGCTTATTTTCATGAATTTATGATAGGCCTACTCAGAGAGGGCAAACAGTAAATTCTGAACTATCAGTCATTTCAACTAAAAGATGAAGGCTATAATACTAACGTTGGATAAGAACTCTTTAAAGTATAATCATTTTCTATCTGTTTCCAGAATTGTGTGTGTGTGTGTGTGAGTATGTTGGTAAGTGTGTGTGAGCGAGTGTGTGTGTGAGAATGTGTGTGTGTGAGAGAGTATGTGACTGTATGTGTGAGAATGTGTGTGTGTGTGTGTGTGAGTATGTGAGTGTATGTCTGTATGTGTGAGAATGTGTGTGCATGAGAGTGTAAGCATATTAATGGAGTAATCATGGAAAAATGGCGTTGCTGTAGTGGAGGTTACTGGTGGAAACAAATACTTTTAAAATAAAATAAATTGATTACTTAATTTGTACACAAAAGTGCATTTATTTATTTATTCATATTGATCAAAAAGATAAGGAATCCAGAATATTTTGATTACCAAAAAATAAAAACAATGCATTTTGGGAAAAATTCCAGGAAATACTGAGCCTCAAAAGAAATGATGCATAGTCTGTAAGATGCAGTAGATATACAACTGACCAAGTAACCAAGGACCAAGATAGACACATGATTGACTTTACCTGCTGCTTCTTTGCATCAAAATGAGAAATAATACTAAACTTCTAGCTTCAGCTTGGTCACGGGCCTGCCACATGTTGTAGGCTATTTTTGGCGAAAAAGTTAAGGAGTGGGAAGAGGTGAAGATAAGCCAGTGACATCACTATATGACGAACACTGTCCCAATAAATATTATTTATCCCACGCAGACATTTTATTGCTCTGCCATTTTAATATTTGCTTAAGCTAATATTTGCTTTGATACATTTACATTTTAATAGCAATTAATTTATCTGCAATCAAGTCTGTCATCAAGATAATCTCGGAGATGTTACAACTAAAATATCAACCATTTAAAAATTAAATAAAAAGCTTTTAACATTAATTAAAAACATTTATATAACTAAGATCTTCAATATATTGTGCTGATTTGGCTATTTCTCCACATGCTTTTTTTGTCAAGTTTTGTCTCCTGAAATCACTGCGATTTGAATGAAAATGTATTCAATACCATTACACCTGTCAGAATGTGCGTGTGGAGATTCTCACAAGTTAACTATACTCGTCTCTGGACCGATCTGCCTTATACACTGAGCCTGCTGCAGGGGCAGAAATGCATTTTACCTACATGAAGACATCAGACTTAAAACTAAAACTATTATGAATTATAAATCATATTTTATAAGTGCTTTTCGTGACCCAATCGATCGAAGTAGGCCTACACTGTAAAAACGCCAATTAATAAAATGTTGGAAGAGCTCAAATATTTAAGTTGAACCAAAATTCATGCTTGGAATTAGTTAAGAAGACATTATTTTGAGTCTGCAAAAATATTTTCAAATCCAGTCAACTTTAGGATGGCTAATGTTGACTGGACTAATAAACACAAATCTAGCCAATATTTGCTAAAACTATTAAGGCCAGCTATGCTATAAAATATTTGAATGCGTAAAACAGAACATATTTGTTGTTCTGTTGTTAAAATGAAAATTTATAAACATTTAATAAACATTTGATATAATATCAAAACAACATCAAATTGTCGAGGTTTCGTTTCTGCATTATGAGAGCGGATAGATTCTACAACACTTTAATATATAAAACCTTTATTTTTTAAAACTTTAATTTAAGCCGTCTATTTTTGGTAATACATTTTTTTTTAAAAGCGCATCACTACATTTATGGAAGGATCTGGATTATGGCTCATTTGACTTCGCGGAAGGATACAGCTCATTTGACTTCGCGGAAGGATACAGCTCATTTGACTTCGCGGGTTTTACAAGGCGGCGGCTCGGCTGCGGTAAGTTACTGCGGGAGACATTTTGTCAAGGTCATCCTTAACTTCAGGTAAGAGGCACTGAATAAATGATCAATGTTAGATCTAATAACGGCAAAAATGTACAACATTTTCGATGTTTTTGTGTTGTTACGTCCTGAGACGTATTTGTGATTGGCATTTAGAAATGTTTAATAAGTTACATTATGTCCGAGACTCCGAGAGAAGGTTAAAGCTGCCGTCGGCAACATTTTTTTGATCATATTCAGTGTAATCGACACTATAATCCGACAGAACAACATAAATAAGGTGGTTTTAGAAAAAAACCCGAGCTTCTAACTCCACCTGGAGTGTTATTTGTTTTGCAAAAATCCAGCGCTCCCGCTTCATCAGGTCCAATCAGCGCAGGGGGGTGTGAGATCTGACTGTCAATCACAGGTCGTGCACACGCCACAGATCCCCCCTCACTCGCGCACGTTAATATCACATGCACACGCCACGCCTGAAGTTCGCCTGGAGATTGAATGAAGCGTGATGGCGGAGAGAAAATCTACTAACAAGCTTCCAATTCCTCGGTTATTGCTATCTATGGATAGATTAGCCAGGGCAGCCTACCTCCGAGTCCATGGTGTTGATAGATGCTGAAGAGACGGACACGTTCACAGAAAATCAGGTACACACGCACAGTGACGCACTGACGAGCACGACCTCGATGGGAGGGTGCTCGCTGGTAGTGGGGAGTATGGCAAGCCAAGAGGCTCAGAAATACGCCATAGATTAATCGCGTTTAAAGCCAAACGCCGTCAAATACGGCGTTTTAAACCGTATTGGACGCCGCAAAATACGCCGTTGTAATTACAAACGCCGTAAAAGACGCGCGAAATACGTCAATGACGCCGTATTTGACGGCGTTTTAGTGTGCATGGAAAGCGCCGCTTTTTACGCCGTTCATCTCGCCATATGACGCCGTAAAAAACGCCGTTTTGGTTGCACAGAGCGCGCGCTATTTTACGGCGTTTTGCTTATAGTATAATGAGACACGCCCGCTGATTTCCACAGCCAGTAAGTTTGAACTGTTGTCTCCCAATCAATGATGAACTGAGTCAGACCAGACGAATTCAGCACTGATCATTTAATCCAATACTTATGCTCATATAGCCTATGAGGAGTTATTAAACAAGGAAAAGAATCCAGGTCGTATATGCTTAACTCGGCACATTTTCATCTAAGTGCTGAATAACACAAAATATTATAACCCATAGAATGCCCTATGAATTTGTGTGTTTTAAATAGGCCTATTTGAAAAAAAAATAAGACGAATGTATTTTTTGCTATTTCTAAAAAATGTGGCAGGTTTGTTGGTATGTCTATAAGCTTCTCCTTCCAGAATTAAATAGTGTTCCGATTTTTGTAGGCTAATTAAATTCGTGTTTTATTCATATTACATTGATTATATATTCATTAAATACTTAGCATTATTACTAGGGATGGGCATTCGATTAAATTTTCTTAGTCGATCGTCGGGAGAATTAACGATCGACTATCGATTAATCATTAATATTTTTATATTGAAATTCATTATTTCTTTAACTTTTTATAAATTAAAAATGCAATGAAAATACAAAAATACAGTTTGTTTGTCCTCGATGAGATCTTTA
This sequence comes from Leuciscus idus, assembly GCA_021554675.1. Lineage (NCBI taxonomy): Eukaryota > Metazoa > Chordata > Actinopteri > Cypriniformes > Leuciscidae > Leuciscus > Leuciscus idus. The sequence continues at coordinate 18,237,391 of CM038633.1, forward strand.
TTACAAGAAGATCAACTTGTGGCAGTGAAACTGGACGTTCGGTAGACTTGAAGATTCCTGCGGTGCTCTAAACCAGCGGAACCTGCAGCTGCGAGCCGGCGTTCTTAAACAGAGACCCATGGCCACTTCATCCGTTTTCTGTGATCGGATAGCTATCCGGTCGTGAAAAGACCAAATCTAAATGCCCTCCGAAACGCATTCGAGACGGATTTAAATCCGATCGCTCAAACCACTTCAGGAGGAGATCTGAGACGCATTCCAGACGAAACTGGACAAGAGTAAATGCATCTGGTTGTTGAAACCACATATGTAAATTTGACTTATCCCAAAAATGATAAGAAATAAACGTGTGAGAGCGTGTTATAGGCTATATGTCATGTTATATCCAGATATGAAGACGCTACTTCAACACGCATCACCACAGATGAGCATCTATTCATCAAGCCAACGTGCAAACTATCGCAAATCAAAGTGAAAGTCATTCATCAACACACAATCATCTTCATTAAAAGTAAAGAACCGAAATGATCTTACCAGGGCTGTTGCCGCAATATCTTGTTGCGGTCTTTGATTTAGACATTTTCGCTGATGATCAATAAAATGCAGCTCATATCAGTTGCTTTCGATGACGTGCAACAATTTAAATATGCATATAGCGCGGGAATTCAAGATCGGATTTATATCCGTTTTGCAAAAACACATTTATGTGACCAGGTGTAAATGGAATCGTTTTGATAAATCAGATAGCTATCCGATCTGAGAAAACGCATGAAGTTCCCATAGAACTTCTGCACCAGTCTACTGATTTCTGTTGAGAAAGATAAGCATGTTGACATGATCTGGGATCAGACGCGACCGCAACTTGGTGACAGCCAGTCCAGCCGCCGAAAACACCCGCTCTGAGGGGACTGACGTTGCCGGGATGCACAGGTACCTCCGCGCTAAAATTAATTCCATTGCTTCAAGACTCACACTACGCAACGCAACCTGCATTAGTTTAATCGATAACAAATAAACGTGATCGACGAAATTCTTAACGATCAATTATCGATCGTCGATTAATCATGCCCATCCCTAATTATTACATTTCGTTATATCCAATATATTTTTGTAAAATGAAGATTCAAATATTTTGCCCTTTCGATCGTCCAGTTCATAGTGAAATAAACGACTTGGGGGGAAAAAGTCAACCGTTTGTGGGTATAGAAGTTCAGTGAGTAAAGCCGTTTTTAAAATACGAATTTTGAAATAATTTCCGTCATTTTAAAAGATGAGCAAACTCAGCAAATGACAATAAATAAATAAATAAAAATAACATAGCCTAGTTATTTCTTTCCCACATTTGAGTCATTATTCTTAAAATAAATGTAAATTATGCTTGCAACAATAGCTGTAGGTTAATTGGCCTGGGCTGCGTTTCCCAAAAGCGTCGTAAGCCTAAGTAGTTCGTAAAAACGATCGTACGACTGATCTTAATATTACGGTCTGTTTCCCAAAAGCATCGTAACTTAAGTAGCACTTAAAAATCATCGTAGATCTACGAGTGCTCTGAAGTAATCGTAAATCCCCAAGTGCATCGTAAGAAGACAGAGTTATGAGGTCACCTGCAGGACAACCGGCAGATTACACTTTTATCTAGATTTAATAGATTACAATGCAAAGTGAGTACAAATATAAGGTTTTGATTGTACTTTTTTTATTGTACACTTTATTGTACTTGTTTTTTGTGTAAATGAATGTATAAATTAAATAATAAAAAAGGGAAGAAAAAATACACATCTAAATTAAATGAATGAACAAAAACAAAAAAATCATAAAATAACGAAGTAATGTGGGAAATATGCTTCAAAGACTGGGCAAAAAACTTGCTGACGTGCACGAAAACCAGCCATGTATTGGGCATTTCTTGCAGACCACCTTCCCTGATCTTTGAACACCCGGGTTGCAGTTAGTTTGCAGTGTCCACCCAGGTGTTTTGTTTTTTCCTTATTTGTATGGTGTCCTTTAAATCTGTTAAAAATAACATCTTTGTTTCGCTCTATCTCCTGTAAAATTAGGCCTACATTAATGTAATCTTTTTTGAAAGGTATCTTTTCTTTTTTTTTTTTTTTTTTTGTTCATAAATTTTGTCAGTATCTCCGCCTGAATGTAGACTTTAGACTTGTCTTGATTGCTAATCCACAGATGATGATTATTTGGTTAAATCTAATAATTAAGGCTAAACGTTCAGAATACGATTCCATATAAGGTTATATTTCAGCACTTCGCTTCGTTCATGTTTAGCGCATTTTTGGGAAACGCTCGTGGAATTGCTGCGAGCGTTCGTAACCTTGCACGTAGAGAGCGCTCTTAAGAGCTAAGATACATCGTTATCGGGAAACCCGGCCCTGGATGAGTGTGATTGGCCTAATATTGTGTCCCAGACCGGCATTAAATAATTCGTGAATATTTGTAAAAATTCGTGGCTTGAAAGAGTTGGAAAATTGACAGTTCTGTCGATGTTTTGCCCAGGCAGGGTTAGTAAAGTAAAACTAAAACTATTAAAAACATTTAAATGCTAATCGAAATAAACCTGAAATAAAGGAAAATATAACTATTAGTTGAAAAACTTAAACTAAACGGAAATGAGAAATGTTTTTTTTTTTTTTTTTTTTTTAATCAACAAACTGGATTCATTTCGGTTTTTTTGTTTTGTTTTTTTTGCCACCTTCAACCGACGCGATCTTCCATTCATTAACCGACACGATTATGTTAAATTAAAATTAAATTAAATTAGAATGAATAAGTGACTGTGACCCATTAAAAATACCAAAAATATTTTTTAGTTTTAGCCTGCATGTAAAATAGCAGCAACAGAATAGGGGGATTCATTCTTCTGTGAACGGAGAAAAAACAGGATAACATCCATAACTCTATACTCTATCCATAATTCTGATACAATGTCTGAACAATCCGGTGACAAGCGCAACATTCAGCATTCAGCACAATCAAATATTCTAAAAGATGTAGGCTATTATTAATAATAATGTTATATCAACATAATATCTCGTTATTTCGACATATGTGTGCGTGCAACAAGCAAGATGTGCATTTGTAAATCCGGTGACGCGTGCATTGATTTTTATTAATAAACTAGTGTTTCTGACTGTCTGCTGCAAAGATGAAGTTGACGATCGCCATATTCGTAGTGAACGTGCCTGAGAGAAATGCACATAATGGATTACATAATCAGAGAGTAGCCTTTTTCTTTTCTTTTTTTTTTCTTTTTCTTTTTTTTTGAATTTTGAATTATTTCGTTTAAAGACATTTCAAGCTTTGTGTATTTGATGTATTTCTCATGTCTGTGTGAGGCATACACTGAGTTTCGTTAAGTTAGGATGAGATGCGCTCCAGTTCACGTGCAATGCAAGTGACAGCGCGGGCGCCTCCATGATTATATTGTCCATTATATTTGCTTATTCATTAAATCCAGACAATTGGTTGATGAAAAATTGATTAAAATTAAGATACAATTTATACAAAACGAAATTCACTTTAAAGAAAAGATTTCTACATAACAAAACTTAATGAAGTGGTCAAAATCATGTCTGACCCATGCACTGCATGTCTCATATTGCGCATCCTATCTTACTAGTGCTGTTCACTTTTCATAAATCAACATAAATGGAAAAAAATAACATTATAATATTTTAACAAATATGAAACTAAATGCACTTATTTAATGGCTACAACAGTATAGTAGACCTACAGACTCTCTATTTGTACAAATTGCTGCACATTCATTTAATTCTGAATTTTGCACACACAAGTTGAAAGGCATTTGTTCAAATCAAGTTCACGGATAATTGTGCGTGCATTTATTCATCATTATGATACTAAAATCATAAAAAAAAGTGGGCTATGCTATGTACAAAACAAATCAGATGAGCCCAGAACGCAATTACACGTTAAGTATTTTCCCCCCATAGAAAACCATTATAAGAACGCTTAATGTGGCTTATTGTAGATTAGAATGTCCCCTTATTATGTCGAAATAACAAGATATTATGTCGATACTACTGCTGTGTCCACCATGGTCTCCACATTCTTGATCAGCGGAAACGATTTTTGCTTGTTTGGGATCTGACTGGCCAGCGTAGGCTATTTGAAAAAGTTAAGCAAACTTTGTTGTCTTTTTGACATTTTTTCCCTGAGTGAAACGATCGAGGCTAACAGCAATCTCAACTAGCACAACAAGCGCGCAAGTCATGTGTCACCCATGTTCACTTGTTCCGGCGTGTTCCGGCTCAAATTAAGCCCTGTGTGACACCCTTTTAAAATGTGAAAATCCTATTAATTTTGCTTTATTGATTTGAATGTTCTTTAATATTTTCTTTAATTTCAGTTTATTATTTAGCTTGGATTATTTTAATAGCCTACATAAAATGAATAATTCCTTGGGAGCATACGAATTGGATTACCACAAATGATCCGTGCTGAATTCGTCTGGTCTGACTCAGTTCATCATTGATTGGGAGAGAACAGTTCAAACTTACTGGCTGTGGAAATCAGTGGGCGTGTCTCATTATATTATAAGCAAAACGCCGTAAAATAGCGCGCGCTCTGTGCAACCAAAACGGCGTTTTTTACGGCGTCAAATGGCGAGATGAACGGCGTAAAAAGCGGCGCTTTCCATGCACACTAAAACGCCGTCAAATACGGCGTCATTGACGTATTTCGCGCGTCTTTTACGGCGTTTGTAATTACAACGGCGTATTTTGCGGCGTCCAATACGGTTTAAAACGCCGTATTTGACGGCGTTTGGCTTTAAACGCGATTAATCTATGGCGTATTTCTGAGCCTCTTGGCTTGCCATAGGGGAGGGGCATGAGAGTTGTAAATAGGGGTGTGACGAGACGCTTAAGGCCTATTTATACTTCTGCGTCGAACTGCCGCCGTAGCTACGTCGTAGGCTGTGTGTAGCGCGCGTACCCTACGGCGTACCCTGACGTGCACCTCTCCAAAAATGTAACAACGCGTCAATTCTACGCGGACACAAGCGCTGTGATTGGTCTGCCAGAACCCCTCCCTCGGGGTTTCACATGCTCCCTAGGTGCGCGTCAACGCGGACAACGACACAGAAGTATAAATTAAAACCAACACGTTGCCTACGGCGTATAGGCTCCGGCGTAGGTCCGACGCAGAAGTATAATGAGGCCTTTACTCCACGAGACGAGACACGACACGAGATTGGGTTCACGAGAACGAGACGAGACAAGATTTTTACACAATTTTTAAGAAATCCTCAATGATGAAATATATGAATGGAAAATAGTCTTTTATTCAACTGAAAATCACAAAATGCAAAACAATTTAGGTGCATTTTGAAATCAACTTGCAATGAATGTTATTTTACTTCTATTTTAATGAATTATATGCAGTAAAGGACATGCAAACACTGCAAAATGTTTTGCTATAAACTCTACCGTCTGGCTTCTCCCCTGTACGATTTCACATGAGAAATCTAACTCCTTTCCACAAATTGAGCATAAAAAAAAATAAAACCGTATAAATAAAATAAATGTTATTCACTTTAAATGCAAACAGTAAGTGTATCCATAATACACTTAAAAAGTACTGCTCTCTCAAAACTACAAGTTCAAACAGAAACAAATTTTTTCTTCAAGCATGAAAAAGAGATAAATTAACTACACAGAACAGCCTAAGATATGGTCATGTTCTTTTTCAAGAATATAAGCATGTCGACGATTTCTGGCAGCAGTTGAGACCTTTGGGCAGTAACTATAGGGCTGCACAATATGAGGAAAAAAAAAAGCTTGCGATAAATATTCAAATGTGAATGTTAGCTATACTGTTCCCTTGTCTTAGTGCTTTAATAGGTTATTTGCGTGATAGGTCAATTATTACCTGCCTGGTTCAGATTACACGATTTTAGCGCGATTTTGGCACGATCCGTTTGACGTAGAGTGTCGTGGAGATTCGTAAAGGACAACGGGCGTTGGGACGCAAGATTCGACCGTTTCATTTCGTATAGTGTGTCATAGTGGGCGACAACCTACGCGTCTGCGATGCTTCAGGACATCACGACAGAAAGACTAGCATGTTTAATTTTTTAACGGTCCTCCACGACGTGTTGAGTATGTGAGCGAGAGTGAAGCCCTCATTATGCTTCTGCGTCAACTCCACGGCGTAGCTACGCCGTCACTCCAACGGCGTCGTGACCGTTTTATGGTTCTGCGTCGGGTTGCGTTGCATCGCGGTGCATTTCACCGCCAGAACGCTAGGGGGGTGGTGTGGTTCGCGAATCTCTTTCCTAGTTTGTTTTGGTTCCATGCGCCGGTTCCGCTTTTTCATTTCCGACAATGGCGAGCGAAAGAGAGAGTGTTGTTGCAGCTGGAGCTAATCAACGTTGAACAACAAATGATTTTATTGCAAATGTTTAATCGTAGAAGAAAAAGAAGACGTCAGCGAAGGTGGTCTGTACGACCAGTGCACGAAGACAGTGGAAGGATTGGCGAATTTGTTACGGTTGTTCGACCGCTGAGGGACTTGGACGAAGAAATGCACTTTAAGTATTTTCGGATGTCGAAAGGTCGATTTGACGATCTTGTTCATCGTTTAAAGCCGTTAATACAGCATCAGACTACACACAGTATGCCTATTGACCTCGCTCAGAGACTGGCAGTGACTTTAAAGATTTTATCTTCGGGTGCAAACCAACAGATCACCGGGTTGGGCTACAAAATCGGTGCGACCACGGTGCCATGGCAGGATAATGTAGTGTCCCGTGGCAGACTTGGTTAATTACTTGATATCCATGATGTACCCGTGAACATTGTATTGTAAATAAACAACAAACTTTTTTTCAAAACAAACATTGATTTGATTGATTGAAGTTTATTTCTAGCAACAACAAAAAAAAAGAAAAGAATATATATAAATATATACATATACACTACCGGTCAAAAGTTTTAGATCGGTAAGATTTTTAATGTTTTTAAAAGAAGTCTCTTCTGCTCACCAAGGCTGTGTTTAGTATATAAAAAACAATAAAACAAAACATATTTTATGACAATTTAAAATGACTGTTTTCTATTTTAATATATTTTACTCCGGAAATGATGTATAATCTGACCAATCACAGCCCCCGCGGTCTGCGTCACCGCGACGCGTAGTTACAATTTTTTGGAGGTGCACGTCAAGCTACGGCGGAGGGGTCGCGTCGAGGTTCGCGTCGACGCAGAGGGGTCCGCGGGGGTACGCCGTCGATTCGACGCAGAAGCATAAAACAGGCTTGAGTGTGCGCCAGTGAGCGAGTGTGTGCGTGTGCGTGTGCGCGAGTGAGTGAGTGAGCGAGGGACAGTGAGTGTGCTAAGTATATTTCAATTATAAATACGTTACAATATGGAGTAAAATTGGTTGCAACTCCTGTTTCATCACAAATTTAAGGAAATAAGCCTAACTAATATAGTTATAATAAATTATTTAATAAGCTTCATTTTTTTTTTGTGATCAATTGTACTTTTATTTCCCCATCAGGGTGTGGCCAAAGTGATGCTCTGTCTTCGTTGCAAGTTTTCAGACAAAAGCCAGTCAATTCTCCTACCGCACTATCTACTGAAACTCTGGCACGTGACCAGAACACTCCACTGTATTTGTGTACATTCAAAACCAAAGCAACACGTTGAAGAGAGAAATTGAGTGAGCATAAAAATTATGTGGAACTAGTTACTAAATAATAATTATTTGAGACAACTTTAAATTTGTATGATAAACTTTATTTTATAAAAGCTGATGGGGGGGGGAGGTAAGTCGGACGTACTATGTAATACACATCATATAGGCTATATACACACTGTATATGTTTCTTTTATCAAACATGTTTGGGGCCAGTCAAGGGGTAATTAAACTGCACGATCAGTTATCGGTAATGATACGTTGTTTATTATTGCAAATGTTTATTGCTAATATTTATTATTGCAAAAGTTTTTCATTTGTTTAATAAATCTCATAATGATGGCACATCACTATATCAGTCATAGCTTTTATTTCTATCTCAAATGATTGGCGGTCGGTCAGGGGGTAGTTGGCAAAGAATCAAATACAGTTGGAAACGACGTAGACCATTAATAACACAGACTGTTAACAATTGTTTTTAATTAGTATTTAAACATTCTCTATGATCTTGTGGTGATATCACAACATTACACCAATGTCAGTGAGAAGAAAATGGCTGGAATATCAGCAAAACACTTCTACACCAGTTCCCGAAAGAAAAATGACCCAGGTAAAAAATCTATTCAAATTATATGAATGAAACAAATGTATTTATGTACAATACTGTCTCTATCATCATACGGGGATTAAAATTTGACATATTTTAGTAATAGTAGCACTCTAGGACATCAGTAAATGTGAAGTACTCGTTTGAGGACATTGGGACTATATTACGTTATTTATTCTAACATATGGTTAGCTGGTGGGATGTTTGCCCATATATATTTAGAACAATAATACCTTAGTAAAAACCTAAAGTAATATTGACAAACTATATATCATTTGAAAGCTTACAATCTCTAGTTTTCATATTTGGTGGCTGTTTTTTTAAATAAAATCAATTTGCAACAAGAATATTTCATATTCATTAGGCGTGTTTAGGCCTTTATTTTGAAATAGAAATAAACATGAAAAATCATGAAAGATTGGTAGAAACCTCAGTTTGTTTTCATGCCAAGAGTTCAAAAGATAACACTAATTAAATGTTATGAGAAAAAAAGGTCTGAAAATGTTTTGAATATAAAGAAAAATATAATGGATTCTCGATTTGTGATGCGGCAGCGAGCTATAAAGCACATATGTGCTCTTTTTATGTTTATTAGAGGTTGAAATCAAATCAAATACTGCCAAAACACCCATACTATTTCTGAATAGGATGTATACTTCATAAATTGTATGAAATTATGGAAAGACATGGTTCAGATCACTCAAAACATATGAAAATGGAGACGCCCTTATATGGTCAGTAAGGAAGCTGGCTGTTCATCTAGTGAAAAAGTTTGGTACTACGCCCAAATAAAATCTTACTGAAAGCTAATTTTTTGAGATATCAACCTAAAATTTGGAACACAACTTGTTTAGATTTTTGGCTTTAATTTTCTAGCAGTTTAAAGGCCCGTACACACCGGGACGAATTTCGCGCGCGATATTCGCCGGCGTTTAGCGCCTCGTGACTAAACAAAGGGCGCCAATGTGAGTGTGCACACCGACGCGAAAAACGCCACGCGTAAAAGCGTAATTTTTTTTTAAACGCCTCGGGTTCGTTTTTTTGGTTTGACGCGCCGCGTCAAAAACTATCCGACCAATGAGATTGGCGCTTTTGCTCACGTGTCTGGAGCTTCTGAAGTTACAGTAAAACACAACTTGGGGGCGCTCAAACACAAAACGGTCTTGCTGAGCACACATACGTAACAGCGAAGAAGATATACGCCAAGTAGCGTCTACACTGCCCATAGACAGACACTGCCTGGAAGAAATGACGAGGAAGATGCAAGGCAAGATGAATGTTGAGCTGCTGGTCTCGTTGGTGTCGGAATAAAGAACTATATGACAAACGCGACAGCGACTACACAAATCTTGTTAAAAGAGAACTGTTATGGAGTGGTATTGCAGAGTATAGACTGTTATGGAGTGGTATTGCAGAGTATAGACTGTTATGGAGTGGTATTGCAGAGTATAGACTGTTATGGAGTGGTATTGTATTTCTGTTTTACATTAAGCGCCATCTAATGTCAGGGAATGAATTTGCATGTTCACTCGGCTCATCGTCAGCGAAAAACGCTTGGGTGTGAACACAAAAAACGCGTTGAAAAACGCTGGCGAATAACGCGCGCCGATATTCGTCCCGGTGTGTACGGGCCTTTAGAGTAAAATATATTTTATAATATAGATATTTTATATAAAATATAAATAATTATATTTTTACATTCTATATTTTCATAAACTCAAACTTATATAACTTTTTTTCTGTTTCACTTTCATAATTTATTTCACTTCTACAATAATCTGGCAAATGTCTTCTTAAAAACAATACCAACCATACGTCTATATTCCAAAGCATTCTTGAATTACAACCATTTAAGTTTGTTTTTTGATTGCTAGTACTATGTCCTCACATGAGGACATCATATGGTAAATCATAGACCCACTGTCCTCACATGAGGACATAATTTTCTGCAAAAACTACTTCCTGTACAAAAACAAATTTTAGTTATTATACTTATTAGGTCCTACTTATCCCTAATAGCAAGAACAATTATAAAATGCACACCAGGCAAACTCTCGGGTCTCAGGAGGATAGGACAGAAGATTGGTGCAAATAGCTAGAACTTGTGAATTGACTTGCTAGCTAAAGAGTGACATGCGCTGTCTTGTGAAGCGCGGATCACAGTTATTTCCGCGGGTGGGTCAAGTAATAAAAAAGAACATTCTGATTAAAATGCGTGAGGGTCGCGTGGATGATATAAATCATTAATGATGGTAATATTAAAACAATGTGTAGGCCAGGCCTACATGTGTATGTGAGTGTTGCTGAAATCTGAGTGGTTGACGAACTGCTGTTTTGCAGGAAACTGCCATGCAGTGCCAGATACACACAAAAGTTTTGTGACAAAACTGTCAAAATGCCTTCCTTGGAAAATATTTACGTAAACAGTCGTCGTGTCTTAAATTAACGTAAAGCCGCCTTTCAACTGCACATGACATTCGGACTCTCGGAATTCCCACCAAGTTGCAGGCGTAATGATCTTTTATTTTGACAATATGGCAACATGTATACGTTAAAATCGCATCTTCTACACTAAACGATGATATTCCAATATTCTATACTCTTACGTGTATATTTTTATTTCTCAGGCATTAAAATGGATATGTGGAGGAATTGATTTGACCAGTGTGGGAACTGAGACTCAATAATGCTAACCTGCCATTCTTATTTTACATGCACAGGCTACAGTGAGAATATTGACATGGAGCCAAGACAGCACATTTCTGAAACATCAAAGCAGATTGTTCTGTATGGATCAGTCCGAGAAACTCAAAAGCAAGTGAGCTTCAAACACCATGTTACATGCGGTCAAGTATTTTTATAAAAAATGTTTGTACATTTCAACACAATTGAAATGTTATAGATAAAAAGATGACACTGCTTGTGTAGCAAATACAAAAGAAAAAAAAATGCATATTTGATGTCACTATGTGTATATTTTCTCACTGTGACGGTTTGAGTGTTTATTCTACAAATATGTGATTATAATTAGTTTAAAACTTAAAAAATGCAATGTTCAGGTTGTCAAGAGAGTGTCCCATGTTATTTTTCTTAACAGGTATTTAGTGTTTTCCTCATAGGGGATATGTAATTTCTGTGTCCTTATCAGTACCAAATTAATTGGCAATAATCAAATTCTTTTTCTTCTAAATAGGGTTTTTATGCAAGGATGGCTTACTTACAGTTTTCTCTCCACATTTAGCTGAGATAGGAGTGTGCAAAATCCTGATTGGTGTATCACACATTTTTTCATGCCTGATTTTGATTGCCAATTTTTTTTATTTGAATAAGCAAATTTATTTGCTCCATTACAGGCCAAATTGGCCTTAATAAAATATCTGCAACCATTTGAAATTAGAGACAACCACAGCATTTTAATCACGATCCAAACAAAAATGCTACACACTATGCCTATGTAGTTATTACATTTGTATTGAATAATTTCAAGATTTCATACGAAAACTGAATGGTCTGACTTGAGCTTTGTGTCATTTTGTTATACTATACCTGCACAAAGACAAAAACAGCAGACGGACTGAATGAAAATGCAAATTCACTCTCTGACAGTAGGTGGCGCTTTTGGAACAAGGAACAATAGCGATATAACGTTTGCTTGGTTACCGCTGTACACAAAGCAGTGCTACACTTATAAACTCTACTTAAGTCCAATGTATACTTTGTTTTTTTACTCAAATGCAAGCAGATGCATACAGAGGCTATTTCCCTCTTGAACCGTTAAATGCCTAAATGAAAAGTGTAATACCCTACTGTTTAGTGCAATTTCTTTCTTTGTAAATTAATTTTGTCCTATTTATTCATATTATTAAGTCAAGTCAAGTCAAGTTTATTTGTATAGCGCTTTTCACAATACAGATTGTATCAAAGCAGCTTCACAGTATTAAATTAAAATAATACAACAAAGTTTGTTTCAAGAGGAATTTATTGATTGATAAAATTAAATTAAATATCCCCAAAATATCCCCAACTGAGCAAGCCAAAGGCAACAGTGGCAAGGAACCGAAAAACTTCATCAAGTGACCTAATGGTGTCCTAAAACTCCATCAGGTGACCTAATGGAGAAAAAAAAACCTTGGGAGAACCCAGGCTCAGTCGGGGGCCAGTTCTCCTCTGGCATTTATGAGCTAGAGGCCGGATTGTAGTTTGAACTGTAGGATTATATGAATGCCTGGCTGAAGAGATGCGACTTTAATCTAGTTTTAAACTGGGAGAGCGAGTCTGAGCAACGAACAGTATCAGGAAGACTATTCCAGAGTTTTGGAGCCAAATGTGAGAATGCTCTCCCTCCTTTGGTGGTTCTGGATATCCTAGGTATGACCAAAAGCCTTGAATTTAGTGATCTTAAAGAGCGCGATGGATTATAGGGTGATAAAAGATCCGTTAAATAGACTGGAGCTAAGCCGTTTAGGGCTTTATAGGTCAGTAGCAATACCTTGTAATTAATACGGAACTTTATAGGTAACCAATGCAGTGATGATAAAATCGGTGTTATATTATCATATTTTCTTGATCTAGTAAGAACTCTAGCGGCGGCATTTTGGACTAACTGTAGCTTGTTTATTGAGGATGCAGGACAACCAGCTAGTAAAGCATTACAGTAATCCAGTCTCGAGGTCATGAATGCATGAACTAACTTTTCTGCATCAGAAACTGATAGCATATTACGTAGCTTAGCAATGTTTCTAAGGTGGAAAAATGCTGTTTTTGTAACATATGAAATATGATTTTCAAAAGACAGGTTGCAGGTTGACAGGTATTACTCACAGTACTGCAAATGTTTCTGACTAAACCTATCTGTGCCTTTATACTTTTTTAATATTTTTTATTCCTAAATATTATTATGTGTCTTGTTATATTTATATGTGTGGACTAGAAGCTTCAATACCAAGGTAAAATCCTTGTGTGTGCGCTAGCACACTTGGCAATAAAGCTCTTTCTAATTCTGTTCTGATTCTGAACGAGTAGCCTTTCAAAGTATACGCCATTTGATAGTGTGCGCAAATGCAGGGGTCGACAAATGCATCTAGAAAGTTTAATCTTTGTCTATTATCTATTTGTGCTATTTTTCTCCAGAAGTTATGACCAATAAAAAATGTCTTTGAATTCTGTTAAACTAAAGTTGCTGCTATCTTATAACCCCCGGCCCTAACACAAGCGTTTGTCAATATGGGCGTCTGTTGTTGCAGTCTCCAGTATTTTGTTGTTGTTGTTCTGTCTCTTTAGTTTTTACTGTGAAACAACAGCCCGGGCCAATGTTGCCACCTTCTGGAGCAACTGATTAGTGCAAAACAAATTCATTGAGCATGCGTGACCTGAGCCAGTGATGCGCGGGTTGATCCGAAATGAGCGGGTGCCTGCGGTCACCCGCGGTTACCCGTGGTTACGAGTCATCCAAAAATATTTTTAATGATATTCGGGTCGCGGTCGGTCGGGTCGTTTGAAATAAAGATGCCAATTAAACCTTTGTAATTTATATAGTAGTATAGAGAGCATAAGCGGAGTGGAGCGGTGAGAATCTTCGCTCATCGCTCACGGAACTGTCCACCCCTCCGCTCCCCCGCTCAAAGCTACATCAGGCCGCTCCGCTCATTATCGCTCGATCAGCGCTCAACGCAGTTTGATCCGCGCTCCACTCAAATCGCCCCCCGCTCGCTCCAAAAAGGGGAAAAAAAATCTACATGTAGCCTATATCACTGTAGCTTAGACCACAGCCTTACCTCCTACAGAACTAATGAGCAACAACAACATTTTTCAAATAGAAATGTTTTATTTCAAATGACAAATTAGGCCTATGTAAGAAGGAATATAGCCTACACAAAGTCCTGTAAAATTAAACGAATAAATGGGCCTAATAATATGAATAACAATTATATAAACAAAAATATAGCCTACATAAAAATTTTAAAAGTAAATTTACTATTAGGCCAGAATTTTGATAAGTTAACTTTTGTGCAACGCGCAAGATTAAAATTTAAATGGGCTTATATCCATTGTACACACAAACTGCTGTAAAATAAAACGAATAAATGGGCCTAATAATATAAATAAAATTTATATAAACAAAAATATAAAATAAATATACATAAACGTTTTAAAAGTAGGCCTAGGCTAAATTAACTATTAGGACAACATTCTTATAACTGAACTTGTGCGCAGCGCGCAGGATTAAAATTTAAATGGGCTTGTATCAATTGTTTGCATTTTACGCTGTATTTAATTTAGGCTACACTTTAAGTTACCGTATTCAATTTGCTAACCTTTTGCTTTCTTCCCAGCGTGTTCACATATCACACTGCATGTTTTCGAGAGATGTGTCTTTTTAGATTCCAAAATTAATCTTTAGGCCTACTGACTGAAACGATGTCGTTTTCTTCTACCACATAGTTTTACACCTGTATGACTTCTTATTTTCCTTTTTGAAGTAGCCTACTTTTTGAACTCCATTATTGAGCCGAGTTTTGACTGAAAATAGAATCCATCTTGCAGTCATTAACAGTAGACTGAGTCAGGCTTGACTGAGCATGCTTCAGAATCTTGGTGTGCGCGGAGCGAAATTGGAGCGGGAAATAGGGCGACGCTCCATCCTTTTAAAAATGCCGCTCTGCGTTCTGTCCAAGATCCGCCCGCTTGCTCCCGCTCCACTCCGCTCACATGCAATTTTCTATGAAATACATAGGCCTACACTTTATTGGCTGAATAACTGGCGCGAAGATGACGCACGAGCTCAGTCTGCAGGTAGAGATGGAGGCGGCAAGAGAAAAGGTGAAGACTGGGGAGTGGAAGCTCCGCAAATACACAAACAGAAAGAGCAAAGTTGCCGAAATAATGAAAGATAATGACCAAAGTGCTGGCTTTGTCATGTGTATTTCTTGCTATGCATTTACTAGCCTACTTTTAAAAAATGCGGGTCAGGAAGCGGGTCGGGTACAATATTTTCTTTCTTTTTTTTTGCGGTCCGAGTTGCGGGCGGGTTAGTTGAAAACGTCGGTCGGGTCCGGGTTGTTTATACATTGACCCGCGCATCACTGACCTGAGCGTACAAAGTGCGCGTGGTTACACAAATTGGGCGGGGCATGTACTATTCTGGTGACGAAATCTTGTACACGGACTCTCGCATATAAGTATACTTTGAGTTTTAGCCATTATACGGAGGCAAGAGGAAAATAAAATGCCATTGAAACTTTTCTGAAGACAGTCAGTTCCCTTCAGAGAGACAGTCATATAAATTGCCACCCGGCACCCCCAGTTCATTATTTATATTTTTTCTTCCAATATTTCGAGCATCGCGAACAGTGAGCTTGCTTCTTCAGCGTGTCCCGTCTCTGGCCTGTGTTAATATCTTGTTTACAGACTTTGTAATATTTCCACACAAACATCATTTTGAGAAATGATTGCAATGCAGTTTGTGTGCAAGTCCGGATCAGAGATCGGCCAACATAAAACATAAAAGCGGCCTGTTGTTTGAAGCAAAAACCAGTCGATTGATTGGCTGGTTGACTGGTGCATCTCTAGTAAATATTACACTTACTCTTGAATTACTTTTAAATGAAATGTCAGCCACCAATACATGATGGAAAGATTATTCTTTGAGGCTGTATGGACTGAAATGGTTCCTTTGGATCGTCGTCAGTAAGGTCTGAGATTCTGCCTAATTGCCAGATTTATATCAGAACATCCAGAGTTTTATGAACTATTGGCTTGAGGCTTTTCGGCACGGTTTCATGTGTTTGGATGTCTAGCTGGGGCCATTAACTGGCAATCATTTGTGGCCGTGTAGTGTAGAAGAAGCTCAAGCTCACTTCAGTCGAATGCTAATGCATTAAGGAGTCTTTGATGTGGTGATGAGGCTGATCCTTGTGTAAAATAAGACTCAGTTTTTTTGCAAAGGCACATTGTGGTGTCCTTCCATTCGAAACCCCTCCGCAGGAGGCCAAATAGATCTGTGTCCAAATCCCATTGTAGGCGTAGTGCAAGACTGAATTATCCCTCCAAGCCTCACACCCTCTTTGTCTAACGTCTATGTTTTAAATTGGCAAGGGAGAGATTCAGTCTGCGATACCTGTGGGGCTCCTGAGTCCTGCTGTTATGTAATTTCTCAAATTAAATCCTTTTGCAACTCATCTTGCGCCCGACTGAGTGAATGTCAAGGGTAAAGGAGGGCCGGAATGTCTTTCGCTTTTAATGTCATTTGCTTTTTTTATGTTAATTGTTTTAACAGGCTAAATCTGTCTCCCTCTCATCAGCAGTGGCCACATGCCTCAAAAACATTACTAATCCATGGCAAATTGTGACACGTTGCAAAAATGAGCCCCTGGTGTTAATCATCTATGTAACATCAAAAGAACAGTTGCACTCATTAAGAAGGACTGTTTATCCTGACCTCAGATGATGTTCAAAGTCAGGTTGTCTTTTCTTTGGATAACTCGACAGAGTTTTAGTATTTGTTTTATCATAGGAAAATCTTTTTTTGTTTTGAAAATAGGAATGCTGGGAACACTTAAAGGCACAATATGTTAATATTTTTGGAGTAAAATATCTGGAGTACATGTTTTGTTGACTTGTTGTACTTGCATTATCCCAGATGTTTCACACAATGTTTAAATCCAGAGAAATCAGCTATTTTACCCAGTGTAACGTCCCGTGTCATTTCGTCGCCTGTCAATAACGTCATGTCATATTGACGTTTCCTTGAATTCCGGTTTTACGTCCGTAGAGACCATGGAAACACCAAAGACGCTTTAATATATTATGTGTAAGACAGGTGAGCAACTGTTTGGATACCTTTATTGGCAGAAAACTAATCATTGTTATATAGCTCAACAAGAAAGAGCTTTATTTGTAGTAACAGTACAAATGTACAAACAGTACAAACGTGACTGTAACAAAGTACAAGTTCAGGGAAAGAATGAAGGATGTTAAACCTATCCTAATCGTAAATCTTAATCGTAAAATATGCAAAACGAAAGGAACGGTTGGTAAAAATGACCTTTTACCTAGTAGTTTTTGTTTTCAGTGGTTGATGTCATGTTACACATCATGTCCATTGGCGTCTACGTCAAATTGTCAATTTGGGTTGCACTTTATTTTAAGGTGTCTTTATTACAGTGTTATTTTACTTAAGTACTTAGTAATATTAATGAACTACAGGTAATGTTACTTACTATAAGTTAGGATTAGGGTTTGCTTTAGGGTTAGTTGAATTTCATTTTGCATGATTTTTAGTTATTATTATAGTAACTACATGTAACGTGCAACTACGTTAAAAAGTGTTACCTAAATTTGTGCGAAAATATTATAGTAAATTTTAATTGGATGCTCAGCCTTTGACATTCAGATCAATCGATATGTAGAAAGTCCTTCATTTTAACTATGCACGATTAAGTACCTGCTGCAAAATACCAAAAAATAAATAAAATGCTACTGTTTTTGTCCATAACCCCTTTAGAACAGGTGACAAGCCCCTGGTTGAGAATCTCCGCTCTTGATCCACTGTCCCAGAGGGTTCTGTTAGCAGGTGGGTGGGTGGTTGAGGCATGTGACAGGTGTGCTCTGCCTCTCCTCTATTATGGCCGGGTAATGAGATCTGGAGCACTGCTCTTGATGGCGAAGAGGCTTTGATATTAAAATCAACACCAGCTAATGTGCCTGGAACTGGATGCAATGCATAGCGATTTAATTCCTCTGATCACTGTGACATTTTAAAAAGTATTAATATTAGAGTGGGTGTACAGTTTGAATATGCATTGTAGTTGATTGCTGTAACTTATGTATGTTTAATTTATGAGAGGCCGGTTGAGATAGCTCACCTTTATGGGATGTACTTTGGGAGATTTTGCTTATCTTGAATTAGTGAATATGCTTTTTGCGATGTGTATGGAATATAAAAGCAGTATGTATTCCTATTTTGGGAGGGTTTTCTATTGAATACAGGCTTTTTTGGGGAGGTTTTCTAGTGAAGTTGTCTGCAAGTTGTCTGCAGTTTTAGAAAAATTGCTGACACTGCATTGCTCCAATCCAAAGATCTGTTTGATAGGTGTTTTGTTTTTTCACTCAAGCTCTATTTAAATCTGAAGAGTATTTCACTGATTAAATAAATGTGTGTGCATGGTTAAATATTCTGTAAATACTTTTTTTTTCTGTAAAGAATTTGTCTTAAAAACCAATTGCTGTACTGTCATTGAAAACGTCAGCTTTATGAATGCATGGTCAAGTCAAGTCAAGTTTATTTGTATAGCGCTTTTCACAATACAGATTGTATCAAAGCAGCTTCACAGTATTATATTAAAATAATACAACAAAGTTTGTTTCAAGAGGAATTTATTGATTGATAAAATTAAATTAAATATCCCCAAAATATCCCCAACTGAGCAAGCCAAAGGCAACAGTGGCAAGGAACCGAAAAACTCCATCAAGTGACCTAATGGTGTCCTAAAACTCCATCAGGTGACCTAATGGTGTCCTAAAACTCCATCAGGTGACCTAATGGAGAAAAAAAAAAAAAAACCTTGGGAGAACCCAGGCTCAGTCGGGGGCCAGTTCTCCTCTGGCATTTATGAGCTAGAGGCCGGATTGTAGTTTGAACTGTAAGATTATATGAATGCCTGGCTGAAGAGATGCGACTTTAATCTAGTTTTAAACAAAGCATGGTGTGATGTTAGTTTGATATTTGTCTTTGACCAGTGCTTTGGACCTTAGGACAAATTATGACGATGTGTCAGGCAGGCCCTGATCAAAGAGATTAGTCTTACCAGTCAGCCGCTGATTTCAAAGGCCTTAGACCCAGGGCAGCGAACACCATAAATCCCGATCTCAGCACTTGCCAGATTTGCTGATCATAAAGTGTATTTTAAAGCATGCATATGTCAGGTTTCAGTTCTCTCGTGTTCTTATTAATCGGATCTCAAGGCCACAAGGAACTACAGTTACTGGAATGGAGACTTTAAGGGGCTTACGTTTTCTGTGATCGGATTGCTATCCGATCGCGAAAAGACCAGGTGTAAATGCCCTCCGAAAACGCATTCGAGACGGATTTGAATCCGATCGCTCAAACCACTTCAGGAGGTGGTCTGGGCCTCATTCCAGACGAAACTGGACAAGTGTAAATGCATCTGGTTGTTGAAACCACATATGTAAATTGTACTCCTCCCAAAAATGCTAACGAAATAAACGTGTGAGAGCGTGTAATAGGCTATGTAATGTTATAGCCAGATATGACGATGCTACTGCAACACGCATCACCGCAGCTGAGCATCTATTCATTAAGCCAACGTGCAAACTATCGCAAATCAAAGTGAAAGTAAATCGCAGACGCTTAACACACAATCATCATCATTAAAAGTAAAGAAACAAAATGATCTTACCAGGGCTGTTGCCGCTCTCTCTTATTGCGGTCTTTGATTTTTTTATTTTAGCTGATGATCTAATAAAATGCAGCTCATATCGGCTCATATGACGTGCACTCCGTTAAATCTGCATATAGCGCGGGAATTGAAGATCGGATTTAAGATCGGTTTAAGATCCATTCTGTAAAAACACATTTATGTGACCAGGTGTAAATGGAATCGTTTTGATAAATCAGATAGCTATCCGATCTGAGAAAACGCATGAAGTGGCCAGATGTAAACAGCCCCTATGATACATCAATGTAATTCAAAAGGTTAGGTTGACCATGCTACACAAAGTTTGGATGAAAATTATCTTACAAAATCGAATTAATAAATCTGATCATAATATCACCATCACAATGAGAAATCGCATGAAATCCAAACTCTAGTCGAATAAGGAAAGACCGCTGTCCATCACTGTATTCACGACTGCAGGTAAGCGCAGCTGTACCTGAGTGAGCCGAGTAGATAACTTGTCTGATAGCAAAATGATCTCGAGACATTTCTGGAGACAGGTTTAAGAACAGAAAACAAAAAGTGCTGTTAGAAACTTAACTTTGTGTCTTTGCAACGTCTGTCGGAGGAGAGATATTGTTTTTCTCACCATGAACGTGAAATAATACACGATAACCATGTGTCGAGTGTATATGTCCATTCTGTGCGAAAATTGGCTCAGTTTTAGCTTTTTTTTTTCGTTGACGCTGCTTGAGCTTAAATGCTTTTCTTTAGATTTTTTTGTTTACACATTTTTTTATGTTTTCAACTAAAGGAACATTAAGATTTAACATTTTGAACATTTTGATGGTCTTTTTTGAACATTCTGTTGACTATAAGTAACTTTTCAACTAAATCTCAACTAACTCTCATTAGAGTATTAGTACACTGTCTGCTTAATATCTGCTAACTCTTTATTGTGATGCTCCCCCAACAGACATTCTAGTGACTATAAGTAACTTTCCAACTACATGTTAACTTATTCTAACCCTAACCCAAAAAGTCTTCTAATATTCTACTAACAATCCTATGAGAGTTATTAAACATGTAGGTGCAACATTACTTATAGTCAACAGAATGCGTTAAAGGGACCATCAAAATAAAGTGAAACCTCATTTTTTTTATAACCCCAAATATTCAAATACAATATTGTTGAAAAATGCCCATCCCTAGTTCAGTCTAGGGCTGCACGATTAATCGAAATTAAACCGAAATCACGATTTGGCTTAGTATTGCAATTATGAAATCGCAAAGGCTGTGATTATTATTATTTTTAAGTTCAATAAATATATGATCAGTAGTAAATGCTGCTCCGTCCCTGACAGCACTGTGGGTTTCAGATAATGTGCATTTGAAAAATCAACATGCGTCAAACATCTTCCTAAACTTGCAATGCAAAGCGTTCATAAATCCGTTTCCAACAAGACGACATTTAATGTGTTTTTAATTATGAAAGTGTTATTACAATAGTAATATTTCTTATTTTGTTTAATATTTTGTTTACACTTTATTTCGATAGTCCACTTTAGACATTCTACTAACTATAAGTAACTTTTTTAACTACATGTTAACTAACTCTCATTAGAGTATTAGTAGATTGTCAGTAGACTGTTAGGTTAGGGTTAGGTGTTAGGGTTCGGGTTAGGAGAATAAGTTGACTTGTAGTTGCCAAGTTACTTATAGTCAGTAGAATGCACAGGGGAGCATCAAAATAAAGTGTTACCAGATATTAAGCAGACGGTCTACTAATCCTCTAATGACAGTTGACATGGAGCTGCAAAGTTATTTATAGTTAGTAGAATGTCTAAAGTGGACGATCGTAATAAAGTCTTACCAATATTTTTATATAGCAATAATAATAATAATTATTATTATTATTCGTCATATTAACATATAAGCTCAAAATGTTGGGGCAAATTGAACACCTGGTTTGTTATACTTGCTTGTAGGGCTGCACAATTTGTCTCCAAACTTCTGACTGGTAGCAAATGTCAATGTCTTCAAGACTTGTTTGTCCTGATAAAACATGACAGCATTTACAAAATACAATTTTTCAGTCAAAAGTAAGAAGGCTTCTGTCAATCTTTGTAGCAATTCCTTTCATTTTTAAAAATATCTAATATCCTCTAATTTAATCTTTGTGTGCAAACGCACAAAATCCTCTTAACGTTAAATAAATAAGGCAACCAGTGGCCACCCAGTTATGTGCAGCCATTTCCTTGAAAAGTGCTCTTTGATTTATTATAAGATCCTGTACAAAAGGAGCTTTAATGTGTTTTATTAATGTTTTATTTTATGAAATTGGATGAAAGGGGTCATGGTAGTCATTAAGCAGATTAATGCTGTATGTTGGGTAAAGAAGATGCAATAAAGCTAAAAGTTAATGCTGTCATGGCTACAGAAAGAGGCTGATGGCAAAGCAAGCTGGGAAGCAACTAATAGACATAATTCAGTAAGGTAATGTCTGTTAACCACAGACAAGATGGATATTGCTTGGCAATATTATGGAGTGTGTCGAAGGGTGCAGGCACATTTATGCACATTATTTATACCCAGTAATGAACACCATAATGAAAAGTGGACACAACTATAAACATGAAGCAGGAGTAGATCTTGCCTGATAGTCATTGGTGCAATTAATATGTCTCACCAAATTGTCCCAGGAGTTTGCTTTTTACCACACAGCGTAAATATGCAAAAAACCTTTTTTTTTTTGTAGATGTCTCTTTGTGAAAATTGTCTGGTGTACAGCCTTTTTATGAGATTGTCTAAAGTACTTTACACACTGCTAATGAGTGAGATGTGTCGAAAGGTCTTATTTTCAAAAGCTACCCGACCTGTTACAATTGACCGTTCGCAAATACCCGCCCCCTATAGTTACTGTTGCTATGTCCGACAAGCCACGTCGCTCTCACACCACACCATGTTCTCACGCAGTGAAAAATACATTGCGGAGCGAAGAGGACACTGACAACGCGCTGACAGACCAGGTTACTTTTGATATGAAACAAACTCTCACCTTTCAAATTTGGTAATTTTTTAACGAAATTTAAACAATAAATACCGTTTTGTGGCTCTTTAATGTGTCTGACAGATCGCTGTAGAGCCTCAGTTAAAGCTGCCCGTGAACCGATCATCTCTTCCTTCTAGTTAATTTATAGCATCAAATAAACATGAATGAACATAAGAAGGAATGTTGTTTTAACCGCGGAAAGACGTCAGTACACACCGTTTTTCAAGTTCAAATCCTTCAACGTTAATCTAACTCTCCTAACTGTTTTGTTGGACAAAAATGGCAGATTCGGCGGATGGCTGATTATGATTGGTCAGATTGCCTGTCAATCAAACTCCCTGTGAAGGGTCAATTGCATTTCTTTTAATGATAATGAAATGACTAAAATTACACTACTAAATTTTAGACACACTACTAAAATTACCTTCCTATATGTAGTGTTTATTCACCAGATCTGTGGATAGAGCCACACATAGTTTTAAAATACTGCTTCAATTATGCATTATAACTCAATATAAAAACACTAAACATCAGACATAAAGATATGTAGCAATTTTCTCCTACATCTCTCGCATGGCTGTATTATGCTGTGTTGCACATTCAGGTATAAGAGATCTCAGCATGCTCCTGTAAGGTTGACTGCCACACAGTGTTTATTTGTCTATGCAGCTTTGGGTGCTGAAACATGGTTTTGTTTAAAGATGTGTGTGTGTGTGTGTGAAAGCTGCAGCCCTTCAATGAGTGATTTGTCATTACTGGGGGATCATGTCAGTCTCTGAGGTGATGGATCGGAGCCGGATCATGCCTCTGTACCCAGCATTCTCAATTCTGGATGTCTGTTTGCTCAGGCTTATTTTGTCTCTGTCCTCTCTTTGTGTGTACTTCTCTAAAGTGCTAGATTGGCTTTAACAGCAGACAATTACGTTTTACACCGTATACAGAAGGCATTTTGGTCTTTATAATGAGTGTTATTTCTTGGGTTTGGAGCCAAAGAGACAATTTAGGGCTGGCACAAATTTCACTATTCGATTCGATTACAATTCACAAGTTTGCATTTCGATTAGATTTCAATTCGGTTCAGTATCGATTTAATTGTGGCCTATCAGGTACAGTCCATAGCAAATTTACTCCAAAAAATATAAAAAATATTATACTAATGCTGTAAACTATACAAGGAACCCCAGTCGGTACATCACAATAATATAAAAATCTATAGTGATGTTGTTAAAATTAACTGATTTGTAGGCTTTTTACATTTACACATGGAAGATTTTATAATAGTAACGTTATAATACATTTCTAATGACAATTGTTATATATATGTATATGTATATAGCGCTAAATGCAATGAAAAGTGAATTGCACTTTCCATTTGGCTTCAAACCCTTAACTCTTAAAACAAGATTATATGTTTACATATTGAAACCTTTTTTTATTATACTTATGGGTTTCATTTTATGTCTTCTCCCATTTTTCATGCACTATCAGTTAAAAGTTTGGACATGCTTGGCTGAAATTGTTATTATACCAGAAGTTGAGAAAATGTACTAGGTTTAAGTAATGTAATATTTTACTATCATTCAGAGATGTAACAACGAATGAGTTGGTTATGTCTAGATTTTTGACTGCAAGTGTACATCGACTTCTAGTCTGTTCTCTGCTTCTGGTCACGTGGGGTCAGATATTTATTAGTCTGGAGGTTATAACTCCACCGGGAGAGATCCTGGGAGATATCAATCAGACCGTGGCATTTTTAGTGTCAAAACCTCTATAAGAAGAAGACAGCAATTTAGACAGGTCTGGAGATAATATAGCACCATGGCCTTGACATAAAATGATTTTATTTGAAAAAACCATCAACATTGTCAATGTCTGGGCTATGAAAGCAATAGAGCAAATGAAACAAACTTGTCACTGGTAATAGAATTTCCCTTTACTGCAGCCAAAATGACTTTGGCGGTCAGGGGATGGCGAGCGCTGAATCGATTTGCTATCCCTGATCCTCCTCTCCCCCGAGTTTAGGTGCGAGTCACCAGACGCACTGCATTCAGGCTGCTCCCTGGCATTTCTGTGTGTCACAGGCTGTTATGTGTATATGAATTCCCCACATCCCGATTTGCGCCTCCGAACGACCATAAACACAGCCTAGCAGCCCACTGTCTGATTCATTATCTCTGAGAAAAGAGCAGGACCGACCGTCTCACTGCTCCCTCAGTCAATCTCCGCTCTAAAACACTGCTTCCACCTGACCCGCTGGGAAAAGGCCCAATCACCACTTGCACACAGACAGCGTTCCCCAGCAGGAGATTGACTGAGAATGCCATATAATTGTGCTGTTTTAAATCGGTAATAGTCCACCTTCTTCCTATTGTTCCCTATTATAAGTGTTAAAGTAAAATATCTGAATGAATATGACCAGAATATCACCAAGAGTGAATGATGAAATGGCAGATATCATGGTTCTGTTTTCAGGATTCTCATTACTTAAGGCCTGTTGTTGTGCCTAATGAGCAGTTTTAAATCTTAAATACATTAAGATTAGCTTTATTATCCCTTAAGATGTCAATAAGCACATATTATATAAACTGTTTATAGGCTATGTGATAAAGAAAAGAAACATGATAATATCCATAATGATCTTTTAAAAAGCCTGTTGAATGAAGCCGAACTATGATCACCCCAAAGAATCATTAAACAATTAAATCGAATTGAATAGTTTGACCTCATTGGCACATCCTCCTTTTCATTTAATATCTAAACACTATCATCACTTGGGAGGCAAAGCAGCTAAGCTTCGATCTTGAGTGGTAATGATGCACAGTTTTCAGCAGTAGGTGGCAGTATGACACTGCAGCAGCACTCTGTGCCCATTTGGCTTGCTTAAAAGGTACCCTGATGTATTTGTATATGTTAAATGGACTTTAGTGTATTGAATGCAGTCTACCTATCCTTGCAAACAGTCCCACACAAATAGATATATGGACCTGCGATGACTACTGCAATGAGATATAGCGAGAAGATCAATATTTATACTGCTGCATTGGTCTCTGTATTGACATTGGGGTTTCTCTTACAATCTGCGGTGCGGCGCCCATATAGGATGGCTTTAGAGAGCCATCTCAGACAGTGCTCTCTTTTTTGGGGACCGTACCAACTGGCTGATTACATTTTGTGGTGATGCTGCTTATGTACATGATGATATGAATGCTGAATTAAAGCCTATTCACACCAAGAATGATGACTATATTAGTGTCCACAGCAGCGGGCGATATCGTTCTGTTTATGCTAAGCGCTGGCTTGTCTGTCGCTTTAAGTGCTCGAGCTCGTTACTGCAGGATGGATTCTGATTGGCTGTCAATGTTTTTGCCGTTCATCAGCTGGATAAAATCGTTCTGAAAGTGATTCCAACGATATAAGTTCTCTGCTATTCGTGAACATTGAGAAGGTTTTTTAGAACTATACATTTATCCTTATCTTTTATAGTTATCGTCCTTAGTGTGAACGGGCCTTTAGATTAGACCGATAAACAAACTGATGGATAGACAGATCTTTCAAATATTACAAAATCTCCTGCCATTTTCAACCTTTTTTCAACCACTGAAGCCAGCTATAATTATTGTAGGCTGATAAATAGATTAGTTTTTGAAAGAGAAATTATTCTTCACTCAATTAAATGTAAGGTTAGTGAACTCTCAGCATTAGGGAGCTAGTCCAGTTTGATAATTGAATAGCTCTTGATTGTCTCTTTTAAAAGGACCCTGTTTATAGGCCAGCAGTAGAATAGGACATTATTGAACACCTTTGGGGAAAAGATAAGAGGCAATGTCCCATTTTAATGAACCAATTGTGTTTGAGAAAATAAATAAATAATTCTCCTAAATATTGCATATTGCAACTGCCAGAAATATTAAGCGGCCTAGTCAGGAGGAGACAATAAGTTGTTTAAATGGATTTTCTAAGGAAAACTGCATTTATTCAGCCGTTGTGACAAGTTAATTAGCTAAATTTGAATTAGTTATATCAAGATGTTTGATGTCTGACATCCCTGATTGAATCAGTAAAGCGGTCTACCTCCTTTGTTAAACAATCCTCAGATCATTAGAACTTACATTAGTGTTGCCTTTATGACTTTTAAGCCCATCATAGAAGTAGAGGATTTTAGTATGGTTTTGAGTAAGATGGTTGTTGTGGTATCAAATGTTTGCGGTAGCTAATAATTATTTGTTATTGAAAGAAGTTTGTTCACCAAGGCTTTATTTGATCAGCAGTAAAAATAGTAATACTGTGAAATATTATTACAATTTAAAATAACTGTTTTCTATTTTAATGTATTTTATTTTCAGCGTCATTACTCCAGTCTTCAGTGTCACATGATTCTTCAGAACTTCATTCTAATATGCTGATATGCTGCTCAAGAAATATCTTTTTTTTTTTTTTTTGGATTATTTGATGAACATGAAGTTCAAAAGAACAGCATTTATTTGAAATAGAAATCTTTTGTAACATTTTAAAGTTTTTTTTAATCAAAGCGTCCGTAATAGCAGAATTTAAATTTAAATTAAAAAAAAGTATTCGTGCTGACCCCAAACTTTTAAACACAGCAGTGTATTTATGTATGTGTGTGTATATATATATATATATATATATATATATATATATATATATATATATATATATATATATATATATATATATATATATATATAAAATTATATATAATATTACCACTTTCACACTAGAAAAGAATCTCCAAGGCAGAACTGTAGTTCTGTTTATTAGTGCACCATCAAAATGTGGCATGGTTTTAAATATCATTTCTGAGGATATTTCATCAAATCTGTTATCTTTGGATGTTGTATGAATATGCAAGTAAGGACAAAAACAATATGCCACAATATTCTTATATTACAGTACTCTGTGAATTACATAAGCTTGTGTGATTGTTTTTTTACGCCGCACAATTGAATACAGAATACAAATGGACATGATACAAACACAAAGATAATGTGTCAAAACCATGTTACAAAAGTCATATAAAATGTGACAATGAAAAATTACACATTAATTTCTCATGAAAAATCCAGCCAAACAACATGAAGACATCAAAAGATTAGAGGCTTTATGAAGTTCCCAGAAACAATGACTGTGGATAACCAAGGCTAAAAAAAATTAATAAAACTCTTACATTTTGTTGAGGTGCAAAGATAAATGTCTGTAAAGTGATTTTTTTTTTAATGAAGAAAGTAATCCGTTATTTTATTATTGCACTCATGACAAAAGAGAGAAGTGAATAAAGAAGAGAAAAGGCATGCTGAGCTATGCAGACATTGGGGGATTCTTCTGTTTTTCATCTGCCATTCCATCCAACTGTCTCATCTGCAGTTCTTCCTGAGCATTTAATGGGAATAGTTCTGCAATCATGTGGAGTGAATTAGTGAGCTTGTCACCAGCGGACCATTGAAGACACATTATACAGTAAAGCTCATGCTGGGCCCTGGAACTGGACCAAACTCATTACGGAGAGAAGAGGACAGTCTTAGTTCCAGAATGAAGAAGGGAGCAGTCTCATCCTCAGAAGCTGTCCTCATGAACATGTCCGCATGTGTCTGGAGCAGTTCATTAAAGGGTTAGTTCTGTCAAATTTAAATTCTGTCATTTACTCACCCTAGTGTTGTTTTAAACCCGCAAGTCTTTTGTTTATCATCGGAACACAAATGAAGATATTTTGTACTACTTTGACGCTTCAAAAAGTTCACAAAGAGATTGTAAAACTAATCAATGTGAATTAAGTGGTTTAGTCAAAATTTTCCAAAGAGATGAACAGATTAAATTTAGGCTTTTATTCACATATAAACATTGATCAGCGAACATAACAGAAGCTCAACCGTGTCATGATCGTAAGAGAGGAGGCAAAATGCAGGTAAAAGTTAGCCTGGAAATCCAGACCTAAATCTACAAGATTAATGGTCTGGCGTCGAATAATGAAAATCGTCCAGCTCGAGGGGCGGCACCAAGCATGCATTTGAAAATCTTACTGCACGCAATTGGATAACACTACGACCAATCACAACAACTTATCGCTTAGCTTCCAGCGGAGCTAACTGGTAGATTAGACTCTTACTGTATCCGGTCGGCAAAACAGCAAAAACGCCCTTCTTGCAAAGGAAAAATTTTAGCGCTGTCTTCTGTTCCTCTTTTAGAGAAAAAGTCTAAAGCTTTCATAGTGGCGGCCTAAGCCGGGGAGGAGGGTGTATGGTATAATTTTGTGTGGAGGGTGCGTACTGTCTTACAGCTGTTCCTTGTGTCCAAGGGCACTCCGTTTCTCGATGTCATCACCCCAGGACCCCTGCCAGCTGTTTACACTCTGGTTGTCATTCCAAATCATTCCAAATCATTAGGCAGCTCTCATCCAATCCTGAAGGTCTCTGAGGAAGTCAAATGTGCTGTGCTTTGTGCAATGACCTCCTGTTCACTGAAACTTCCCCAGAAGACAAAGAGGGGATATTTGCTAATGTAGCCTATTTTTTAAGTCAACTTTTAGTAACTATCATTAAGTTATAAATCATTTAGTTAAAAACCAGTAGTTAATGCAGTCATGTAATCTAATAAAGGTTACATAAATAATGCAAAATAATGTTTTACAATAAAATGTTGTAAAGAACATTGAGATGCTCTTGTGGGTGAACTTGATGACCATCTCAGGACCATCTTGATTTCTCAGCAGGTAGAGGCTCAAAATGTGTCCTAATTACGGGGACAAAATTGTCATCCGTAATCTATTGCAAACTTGCATTCAGATTAGGCTTGCTGCGGTAGTCGGTGTTGACGGTGTTTCCGGTGTTCATCCGCAACACCGGTATCATCACTTGCCCACCGTGACACCGCGACACCACCCAAAGACAAACTTTTATCCCAGTACTTCTGTGATCATTTTATTTTTTGTAACACAGAAATAACGATACTGTGCGGTTGTTTTAAAGACTGTGAAGCTGTTTCATAACTAAACCTAAATAGTAACTGCTCTCTCTGGCTCAGTGGCAATGCAAACGCAGATTTGAATGTTCAAGTGTGATTTGTCAAAGGTGTTTATATCGAGATGATCACAATATTTTAACGATTAAGTTATCATTTAAAGTCAAGTGTTACTTAAGTTTCTCATAGATCTTATGAAATGTCAACCCTTTTATAACATTCCAATGCTAAATTTGTAACAGGACTATGTGAGTTGTTTTCTTGTATCATTATTTTGGAGCAGTAAATGTTACGTCCTCGGAGTCGTGGTTAAAACAGAGCTTGTTTGCTGATTCACAAAGGGAATGGAGACACTTTGTGCATGTGGCACAAAAGAATTTGACTTTGAGGAGAAGGTCAGAGCTGAATTAACGACAGCCACTCACTCAAGCAGCAGAAAAAAGGGTGTCATGGAAGACCAGCTATATCCGCTTAACATTAATGCGCTTCCTGCATGGAAATGCTTATTGCTATTCACTTTGATATTCTGAAAACGGTGATTAAATTTTTATTGTCCAAATTAGAATTTTAATTTAAAACATACGATCAAAAGACTCAATTTCTATGGCCCGCCAGCAGAAGTAATCCTTCATGGCCTGGCACTGTGGCATCAGGGACTTGCCCTTACTTTGAGCTCAATCGAGACGTGACTTTCCTCTTCACAACTCTTTCTTTCATTCGTTACTACTTTTGTTTCTCACACACTTTCTCAGACAGTCTTTTATACATAACTGCTACATTTGATCTCATGTGACTATAGTTTTATGTTAAAATCTCATCTCAAATCCCACTATCTGTTCATTGACCATCTGACACATGATTAATTTTTTCACGCTGGAAAATGCTTTCTCAAGCTGGCAAACTAATCAGTTTGGCTGACTTTACACAACTTTTGGAGTAAAAGCAGATTTGTATTGTTTCATGTGTTTACAAGACACCAGTGATTTTGAGAATGAACTGATCACCGGATGTCTTGACGTTTTGCAGGTTAGTGTTCTCAAATATATGAGAAAAAATCAGTTTTGTTTGGGGCACTTAGTAGCAAGTTACTTTGCGGAACTTCATTCATTCGTTCATTTATTTATTTATAATATATATACAATTTTTAAAATTAAATATATATTTTTTTCATTTACGTTTATGTTATTTTCTTTCTTTCTTTGTATTTATTTTAGTATTTTAATTTTTTATTATTTCCTGAAATTGATCAAATGGGAATTTTTTCCCCACTGATGTCCATTGATTGCAGAAAATAACTGTTTTTGCAGAAAATTTTACTTTTTCCCCTTTCTGGTCTATTCTCATATACTTTTTGATAAACCTGCCCTTAACACATACAACCACAGTGATCTTTGGTTGGTACTTGGTAGCTGTTTAAATGGGAGGTTCATGAGCTAAAATGTGGACCCATGGCTGTGTGAGACTAATGTAGCTGAAGGTATTAATCTGTTTGGATAAAATGGAGGGGTCATGTGAGAGGGGTCACGATGAAACAGACCTGTAATCAAGCACATTACCTGCCTAATTACCCTCATAATCTACAAGACGAGAGACCAGAGTGTGGCACGCTGACCTTCACACCTACATAAACACGCTTATGTTCATACAGTTACATTTATATTGGGCAATGTGTTGAATTGTACCTGCATGGACAATTATAGACTTCTGCCTCTCTGTAATAGAACAATGGAGCAATTTACTGAGGTTTTATGATATAATCTTCATTGTTTTGTTAGCTGTGCAGCTTTAATTGTGGAATATTTCGTCTGGTTAATTGGAATGTGAGGAACACAAGCAGTCTGTGGATGGTGCATTGTAAGGGCACATCTGAGCTGGGCTCTGTAGAGCTGGATGTTGGGGATTGTGTGGAAACCGCCTGTGGGAGTTGCAGCTGATTAGTGCAGGAAGTGCAGCCAGCAGCGGCCTGGGTTAATGAGAGGAGATAAATTAACAGGCTAGGCGTATATCAGCTTTATTGAACAAACTCCCACCATTACAAAGGATTTGTTTTGCAATAACTTCCCCAAGATGAGTCAAATGAGCAAGTCTGGGATGCTGGTGATTGAGTCCAAGCAAATGTTTTCGATTCCTTGTTAAAATGATTCTCTTGATGGGGTTGGATCGAAATCAAAATTTTGTTTTCGGTATGATACAAGCCCTCTGGTACGTCAGCATCAGTTTACAGAATTGATGTCTGGGAAACAAATAAAAAGCCTCTAAAAAAAAACATTCACTAGGATGACTGTTAATCTGCACACTGATTACATGATATAACTTTCTCCTTTGCTTAGTATGTAAACCTAATATTTTTTTTTAATTTTAGATGAAAATCAGACACATAGCAACACATTCCCTGTCAGGTACTGAAATTGGCAAAATGCATTTATAGAAGGGCTGAGGATTGATACAGATTTCTAAATTCACAAGCTTTCGCTAGTGAATCCTATTTACAAGCCTTCAGTTAGATTCATTTGGTCCTATTTCAGTTGTCAATTTTTCTTACATATGAAATTGTCTCTCAGCGAACACTGTCAAGTTAGTTTATTAAAATATTGTAATTTATTAAATCCATCACTGAAACTAATAAAAACTTTATGTTGATTCAGTAACCATCTTCAATCATTAAAGGATCCATCAAATATTAACTCTCGAGTTTGTAATTCTTTTGGAGTGAGTCATTAAAAGGACCAGCTGATATGAATCATTTGTTCTTGAATAAAACTGTACTGGTTTTGCTATATAATTTTTTTCAGCCCTATTTGGTCTGTATAAAAGGAAAGAACATTCAGTTTGTCTGTCTATTTCTGTATATGAAAGCTGTTTGCTCGCACATATGAATATTGAAATACAGCATCTTCTACTCTGATTCAGTTCTTTCGATGCCTCTTCAATAAAAAGTAACATTTGACCTTGTGATCATTTCACAAACTCTCCCAAATCCCCACTTGCTGTCTGCACTGACTCAAACAAGGCCTTTGCACTGATATTGATGAGTAAATATGTGTTATTGGTCTAGAGCAGAACCACTGACAGCAAACAGGGCCTCGGCGTTCTCAACTGTCTTGTGCTATGTTTAATGTGTATACAGACTGGCTAATCAGGCATTCGCACCATGCAGGGTTATTTGTGTTAATGACATCTGTAAACTGTGCCTTTTTCTATCTTGGAGCGTCAGCATCCTTGTCCGACATATAGCTGTTCTCTCTCTGCGGCAAACACAGTGGCGGGTAGTGCAAAACTAAATGGGCTGTAAATTATGAGCCGTCTGTTAGGTAATGATGAAGCTCTGCAGGGCATTCGACACAATTACAGTTGAAGTGGAGGGCCACTGTTGGCTCATTGTTTACAGATATTGATACACGCAAATTGCCCTACGACCTCAACATGCCTCGGGCTTGTCTTGATTGAGATGGTGCATAGGTTATTTGCTTCAACTGCAAATAACCTCTACCTTGGTGACTTGGTGTTTGAACTGACCGTTGCCCAGAATATATCCTAGGTAAGAAGTTTCTTGCTGTGCAATGGCCATATTTGGTTATATTAATCCTTTGATCTTTTCAGAGGATTTCTGCTTAAGTTCTATGCGGTAGAGGTCGACCGATATGGGTTTTTTCAGGCCGATGCCAATGCCGATCTTTTGAAATCCGGGTCGGCCGATGGACGATTAAAGGTCCCATGACATGAAATTTCCACTTTCTGAGGTTTTTTAACATTAATATGAGTTCCCCTAGCCTGTATATGGTCCCCAAGTTTCTAAAAATTTTAATCTGTGTAAATCGAGCTTTTGCTATCTTTCTCTGCCTTTGAGAAATTGGAAGCTCAACCGGGCTGATCTTGAATCTCCTCCGTATGACGTCATAAGGAGAAATGTTACCTCCCCTTTCTCTGCTTTGCCCGCCCAGAGAATATTTCTCGCCCATGAGAAAATGAGCTAGGAAGTAGAACGCGCTCGCGCGATTTTAGTTTGTCCACGCGAGATATCATGGCTTTTGAGCGAGCGAAGCATAATAATTGCTCAATAATTGGATGTACAAATGAACATCGAATGGTCAATACAGAGCTGGGCTTGCTGAACGTCGGACAAGTAAGTCAACAAATTATATATAAGTGTGTTGCTTTACTGTTTATGGTTACCTAGCTTCTTACACGTAGAATGTGGCTGTCACATTAGCTATGCAGCTATGCAGTTACTTGCGCTAATGTAAAGGTAGACAGCATCAAGTTACACATACTGTAATGCGAGTGTTGTACATTTCTTTGTTATTTGGATAACCGTTTTCCTTTTGGTTATATGGCGCGCGCTATATCCGCATTTCAAGATCGCAGAGCTTGATGTAATTGTAATAAGATAAATTGCAGACTTTACAGATCTCTCATGAAAAGGCAACAGTAGGTTCGCGTTAGCTACATGATAATAACTGTAAACCATCCGAATAAAGTACCGTATCCAGACATAATATTTTAAACTAACCATTCGGAAACGTCCTGCTGGAGCCGCTGAGTTGCAATTTCTTCGTCCGTTGCTTCTCCATCTGGATCAGATTCTGGGTCAAACTGAAATGCTTGAACGACTGCGTGTCTTCGTGCCATTGCAATATATCCAACATAAACAAACATGCATGGTACCATTGCGCAAGATGATCAAGGCCACACCCACCCTCCACCTTGTGCCGCCTTTCTCCTCCTCATTAGTATTTAAAGCTACAGACACCGAAACGGCCCGTCTGAAGGAAGCTCATTCTGGGACTGGCTTGTAGTGGCTATAATTCTGCACCGAGGCTGATTTTTTGGAAAGAGATTTCAGATACAGTACTAAGGACCACTAAGGACTATATTAAAGCCTACAAAAAGTAGCATGTCATGGGACCTTTAATGCTGCAGATTTATTTTGGCCGATATTTGGCCGATTATGTGCTTGTTTTTAACCTCTATTTGAAAGATAAAATATAACACAAATAATTACTTAAGATAGACAAGATTTCTCAACAAAAACATTTATTGAACACTTGACCAATCTGCACTTGTGACCTTGAAATATGTTTGGTAATTGTACCTGAATGAATTGAAAATTAATTTGCTACATTTCAGATTAATATATTTATTTTCCTTAAAATTTTAATTAACAGTAACTTAAACACTTTGCAGTTTGAATGATGTCTTGTATAAACAAAATGACGGAGTATGTTTTTATGTTTCCACTGTTCGATCGCATCCGCGCCTCACACACACACACACACACACACACACACACACACACACACACACACACACACACACATAAGTAAACACTTTGCGACTTTAAACACACGCGACTTTTCGATCGCGCCCGCGCCCCTCTCTCCCTCTCCCGAGTCTCCCTCTCTCTCTCTCCCACACACACACACCATATTCCAGCATTGCAATCTTTACATCACAGCCTGCTTCAGAGCTAAGGCGGGGCTACAGATTAGGTGTCCCCAAAGAACCCGCGTATCTAACAGTAGTTCCGCATTACATGAATTAATTTGCACGCGAGTTTTATTTATTTTTATACCATGTATTCTCCGTGTAAATTTATACACCGAACCGTGACGCCCGCACCGTTTCGGTTCAATACGAATACATGTACCGTTCCACCCCTAGTCTACAGTGAAATACAGTCACACATTACACTGTTTGGCCAGCATTTTAACCGTGTTTAATCCAGCTACTAGCTAACAGTATGCTAAAGTTAACTGCTGACTAGCGTCACGTTTCTAACGTCCGTTTTCAGAGCATCCAAGAGAAGCACAGGCATAACAGTAGCACCGAAATGAAGCACATAAATCCGCATTGATATTCTGTCCGGTAAATAACGGTCGTTAAGGCACCAGTGCCGTATTAGCACCGGGTCTGTCTGTAACTACCCAACCCTAGCGACGACGCTAGCAAAGCAAAGCCAGTCCTTCACTAACCTATGGTCACTTTTTTATTACTTATTTCTCTGCATTGAGTGACAACCCTATCAAATATAAGACACACAAAACAGAACAAATAAAAGTATCAGATTCTCTGTCTGTAATTGCAAAATTCTTGCTTACTTATTGTGACATGATAGCAACCCTTCTGCTGTGCTAATGCAACCTCAACTACGCTATCAATATCCAAAGTAGCTGAACGTCATGTCGCCTATTCATATTTTTTCTCGAAGTTGGCAGTAACATATCAAAAGGTTTTAATTAAATATAAAGGAGTTTTCTCCAAGGAACTTAGTTAGCTCCTTCCTTAGGCACTGGATGAGGTCTGCTCACTCTGCTGGAGAATGACTCTAGGCGCAGCGTGCGTCGAACACGTGTTCCACAACAACAACAACACTAGGCTGCCCACAGATGTGCCCGCCTAATAATCGGCTTGATAATACTGGATATTGGCCGATGCCGATTATGTAAAAAAATGCAAAAAATCGGCCGATTAATCGTCCGACGGTCGACCCCTACTATGCGGATTTGTGTTTAAACATTGATCTGATTAGCTTTCATTTGCAGTATGTTCTGTCAAAGAGCCCATGCTGCTCTTAAATTAGTTCATCACATATCACTGACAGAAGTGGGATAGAGAGGCCCTTGATGACTAGTAAGGTTCTAATTTGAATCACTTTGCTGGTGTAGATAAATGCTTATTGAAGACTAAAAATTAACTGTTTAATGTTATTTTTTTGTATTATTTTTATTCATTTTCATAATCATTTCATAATGTATTTTGTGAAGTCAGAGTATGTTGTAGCCTACATGTGTGCTGAGCAGGGAGCTGGGAGAGCTATATTTAGCATACAAGTATGTGCAATGCAACGTTCACTGAGCAGAGATGTTCCAATGATGATGATACATCAAATGTGTACAGTTGGTATGTTCTTTACAAGGAAAGGAATGTTTTTCAACTGATACAAATGTACCACTAATGTATACACCGAGAAATAGTTTCTTAATATGGAAAGTGGATTGTACCATGTGTAAGCATGAGGTATACGTTCCATTTTTAAACATAAGCAACATTTTTTTTCTACCTCACAAGGAAGTTGTAAGTCCCAGAGTGGTGTATATAAGCTCAATCTACTACCTCAGAGAAACATAGAGGCATGACGGGGTGAGAGGAAGGAGAAACATAGAGTCATGATGGGGTGAGGGAATAGAGAAATATACATATCTCTTAGATAGGGAATAGAGAAATATAATAAATCTCTTGGCAAAATATTTGGTGTAGCTTCCGTGATTCAACCATAACGGGGGAAAGCATGATTTTCAAATCTACACTTATGTTGTTTTTATGAACTTTAAATTTTTTTTTTCTTGCTAAGCCTAATAATGTTTTGCAGTCCCCCCCCAAAAAACAAACAAACAAAAAACAACAACAGAATTATTCATCCTTGACAGAACTGTCACTTAAATAATTGGATTGTGGGTTCAAGTGCTTGGATTTAAACCAAACTGCGCCTGGGGTGTGTTTACCTTTGCCAGAATTCCATGCTCAGTAATCAGCAGCACCGCTGATGTCCATCGCTCTGTTGCAAGTTTATTTCAGCCCGGACTCTTCCCTCCAGACAGCATATGCTTGACAAGGCCACCGTTACACCTCAGGCTCCAAGCAAGCTCTGGAAAAACACAGGATAAGAAAATTTTATTGAATTAACCTTCCACCTCCATTGGTGGGTCATGTTTGATGAATCAGTGATGGACCGGTTTCTTGCCTGTGCTTTGTTTTAATTAAACATCTAAATGTTTACAGCAAGTCTCAAATAGCTGCTGTAGTTGCATTTTAAGGTTCCGTGATGTCTTTGCATGTCCGTGGGTTGGTTGGACATGTTACTAGATTGTCTTTTGTTTAATCCTAGAACAACTTTCCTGTCAAACTAACTTGGTTTCCTAACCCAACTTTTCCACATTTGCCAGGCAGTTTTATCCAAAGCATCTTGCAGTGCATGTTTTTGCCCACTTGTGTTAAACTTACATAACCCTAACCCTTACCCTAACCCTATAATCTTAACCCTAAAATATAATTGGCATGGATGTTGTTTTGTGGATGGCTGCCAAGGGGGCGCTAGTGGGTCTGCAGAAAATATGAAGAAAAATTAACCCCTGAATCCTTTTCTTTAACTTTAGAGTTTTTAAACTTTAAAAAACTTTTTTTAGTTGTTTGCATTTTGTCAACAAATTTGTACACAATTTATACAGTAAGATCTATTTCATTTTTGCATTTGATTATTGACTAGTGCTACACGAAATATCGTTTCAGCATTGACATTGCGATGTGCATATCCATGATAGTCACAGGATGTGCGATGTCAAGTAGGGATCATAGTTTATCCATGATCCGTACAGAGACAGACCAGGCTCCACGGTTCAGAATGCATGCGATTCACAAATTAATTGCAAAGTTTAACCATCATAGAGTAAAGGTTTATCAGTTGCACGTGTTTAAGTCCTGTCAGTTGAAACATTTAAGCGAGTTTAAAGCATTCAAGACCAAGAAGACGCGAAAGAGACCTCGGATTAGTTTTCTGTGCGCACAAAGTGCTAAATGCCGTCTTGGAAAGTATCCTCAAAAACACATTTGTTTGTCTTAAGTGAGTGTAAACAACTGAGAAAGAAAATTGATGCATATCATTATATTAGATCTGTGCATTAGGTCTTAGTGAAAAAGGACTAATATACCTGCTGCCATCTGTCATCAATGTTAATTAAATTACAAAGAGAAAATCACATTTGTAGCTTTAAGAAACATTAATTATATTCAATTTTTACAGTGAAGACTATGCAGTTTTATTTTACATTTATTTTCTATGCAGATGCATTCCCCTACAAAATCACCCCAATCATTCTAGAATGATTAATTCCTTCCAAAAATAGCTATTTGTCACCTGATGAAATGTTATTGTCGCAATCTATATCGGACAAAATATCAAACAAAATATCACAATGTCAGTTTAATATCGTGCAGCCTTGCTAAAAACCAACATGAAAAAGAATCGTGATAAGATGGTGATCCTGCCTGAAAATTTGTGATACATTATAGCCGTATCGCCCACTCTTACTCTAAACTCTTAAGCTGACAGTGTGAACGTGAATTAGAAAGGCCATGGCAAATGAGCTCCTTGGCTGGACAGAAGGATGATGTCGCTTTTCTTTTTGGCCCAGAGTCAGTGCACTA
Organism: Leuciscus idus; assembly: GCA_021554675.1. Classification (NCBI taxonomy): domain Eukaryota; kingdom Metazoa; phylum Chordata; class Actinopteri; order Cypriniformes; family Leuciscidae; genus Leuciscus; species Leuciscus idus. The sequence goes on from CM038633.1 coordinate 18,276,296, forward strand.
CTGCTGGAGAGACAGATGTGCTTTCTGCAGGGCAGCTCATCAACATGAAGGAGCACAGTGCAGAGAACTTCCCGTCAGTGACCTCCGCAATCCATCGCTTTCACCCAGCCTGCGCCCATCCCGGTTAAATGGACCATAGATCTGTACGCGGGTTTACGGAGGAATCTCTCTGATTGCCGCTGTACCCCAGAGAGGACTAATTGAGCCCTTGCTGCTGGACATTTAATATGCTTAACAAGCTGAGGTGATGCTCTCTGATTAATGCGTGCGCACACGCTTTTGTTAACGACGCTTGTTCTGAAGTAATGAGCAGGGTTAGTTCTGACGTAATACGTGGTTGAGTTAGAGAGATGATTTCCGGATGGGTGTGTGCATGGCCCGTTCGTGTCCATCTGCAAGTGCGTATGTGTCTGCCTTGCGGGACACACACTGACAGATCAAGAGAATGGGTCATCTGACAGATAAGTGGGGCTCCTTTGGACACGGTGCCGGGAATCGGAATTATCTATCTGAAGTGCATTTGCTGCGCACTGGCACATCATTTGTTCCAGCTGGATTAGATCTACCTTTTAAGAGCCTTTAAGAATATAAAATGGTGTCTGTTTAGCCTCTTTACAAAAATGGTCAATTTTTGGGATGTCTGGTTTAAAACCAGCCTGTGTCTGGACTGCTTTTAATGGTGGGTGTACTGTATTTATTTGTGTGCATTTTCTCAATATGTTTAGGGCCGTTAAACCACTCTAGATTTTAGCTATTAATGGGACGGTAGAGAGTGTCTTCACCCCATTTTAGAACTTCCTGCTAAACTTCCAATGATTCTCAGTGCCATCCTCAAATACAAAGCCTGATTGGATACTTCACACACACGTTCACCTCCTTGATATTAATTGTCACCCAGCTCATTTGGGCTCATGGTGGCTGAACATGTACAGAACAGATGGGCCCTTCAGAACGGCTCCTCAGCAGTTTGGAAATTACCTATTCACCCGTCCAACTGAGCCCTGGTTAAATGGGGGCTCTGGAACTGCACTCCATTGGTGTACTAGGCTTTGTTTTCCCACAAGCTGGCCTGAATTCACTGGGCCAGTGCCTAGATTATATCAGAATGGCAATAGTCCATGAAAGAGGCCCATAATATGACACAGCCTCAGACTGAATGATCCTTGATGCTCCTAATTCGCAGAACGGAGACGTATCCGAAAGAAAGGCACGTAGAGTTGACGTTCCACAGCTGAGATTTATTATGACGTGCTTCTCGCTCGCTATTCAGCTTCGCTGTACAGATTTATTTAATGAAAAGATGAGCATAAAGGTTCAATCTGATTTCAATCACACTTCCTTGCCATTATTGGAAGCGAAAATAATTTTTCTCTCAGTTCTTGTAGAGTTTCATCAAAGGTGCTGTATTGCTGTAAATTGAATGGCTCTCTAATTGTTCAGCTGAACAACTTGACATGCCAGCCTTGTCCGTCTCTATGATGCATTCTTACTGATTCTGACAGGTCATCAACATGAAGCTTCAGGCATTGTGACCCTATTATGTAGTGGGTGTATTCATGCCAGGCCAAAAGAGGAGAATGAAGGAGATTCTCTGTGTCAGTCCCTGTATTAAATCTAGAAGCGAGCCGGCTATTGAAGCCATTAAACCACACCACAGCACCCAGTCAGCCTAAATAACATTCTTTACAATCTATTTATTGCCACCACAAAACCAAATTGGATCGCTTTCTTTATAATTGCCGCAACTGAAGAAAACGCATGGAATTAAGCACCATTCTCGAGCTGTTGTTCAATTTACAATCAATAGGCTTATTTAAACTTGCTACAAGTTTACGACTCCTGTTGTTTCAGACGCTTTTGAATTGCTTTTATGTTGTGACAGGGTGACAGTCTCATCTCGCATTGACCCATTGATGCTGGAAGTTTATGTCCGGTATAAAAATATGCCCATAATGGAGAACAGATGGCCTCATGTGGACCGAAGTTACCTCATGAGAGCTACGCTAAAGGTGAATGAGATCTTCAGAGTGTGGCAATCTAGATTCCCTGCTAAAGATGTCAGGTTTTGTTGTTGTTGTTTTTTTTATGCTTATTTCTGTTGGCAGTGTCGGAGGTGGGATGGATATGGAATACCAAATGACCACTGCGCAGTGTGTAAGGTGGAAAGACATCTGTGTATGATGGAACTCCTGGCGTGAGGGAAATGAAAGTTTGGGTAATGTAGTTATCTTCTGACAACATGCTTTGTCAGTCAGCGTTCACTGCCATGAGCAACAGAGGTGGTCCGAACGCATGGAGCAGGTGGGCCGGGAGTTATATGACTCAAAGAAACAAGAAACAATGCCATACGTTAAGATTAGGTCCTCACATGCCTGTCAAATCAGTATTTCTTGCTTTATTTCTGCGGTCACACGTCAGGAGGTGGGTGAAGAAAGATATCTATTTTGCTTTCTGACAATGGTGTGCTGAAAGAAAAATGAAAAGGATGACAATAATGTTTGTGTGGAAGACAACCCCCTCCTGTAGACCTGTCCACCTCACGCTGCTCCTTGAGCCATTCAGACCTGCCAATTTAGCGAAATGAAGGGTTGTCCAAAAAAACAACAACGAGAAACTAGTGCATGGGGTGTGATTTGTGGAAGGATGGGTAGATGTAGGTCATTTTTAGGGGAGACGACTTTGGCTGCATGGCAGATAGCTTCATTTGTGAGGTAAAGCACTCCATGAGGAGCTGATCAAATGTGGCAATATGCAGGAAGAATGAAGAGATTACTGGATACCTGAGTGGAACAAATGCTGTCTTTGATATGTGATTGTATAACAGAACAGTGGGACTCATGTACAGATAAAACTCTCTCCTGAGACCGTGGTTAAAAGGGAATGGATGCAGTGATTGGTGTGTCTATCTTTGGTATTTTTGTTGTTCTTAAACCCCCTATTTAGTCCCCTGACATATGTCAGCCACAGCGATATTAAACGGAGCCATATGGTTTTAAAAAGTATTCTAAATTGTAAGATTATCAAATACGACTTTCAGTGTCAACAGCTAACTTTTTTGACAATACCTGAATACAAATTTCTGTAATACTCTCCTAGTCTATACAAATTGTCAACCATTTTCTTCACCTGCTTTTTTCATATACGGTGGTGGTCAAAATTGATGGCACCCCTGATAAATATGATAAAAAATGGCTGTAAAAAATAAATCTGCATTGTTTATCCTTTTGATCTTTCCTTCAAAAAATTCGCAAAAATCTAACCTTTCATTGAAGTAAAAGAATTGAAATTGGGGGGTAAATCACATTATGAAATAAATGTTTTTCTCCAAAACACGCTGGCCATAATTGTTGGCACCCCTAGAATTTTTTATGAGAAAAATATCTCTGAAGTATATTCCCATTAATATTTACCTTTTGTAGCACACCAGGGTGAGGAACATGAAATTGTCCAGCTATGACTTCTTGTTTCACAGTTTAAATATGAGGAAACACAAAGGCCAAATTCCCTTAATCATTCATCACAATGAGTAAAACCAAAGAATATAGTTCTGATGTGCAGCAAAAGATTGTTGAGCTTCACAAAATAGAAAGTGGCTGTAAGAAAATATCTAAAGAATTGAAAATCCCCATTTTGACCATCAGGGCAATAATTGAGAAGTTATAATCAACTAAAGATGTTACGAATCTGCCAGGAAGAGGACGTGTGTCTATATTGTCTTAATGGATGGTGAGGAGGAAAGTTTGAGTGGCCAAAGACTCTTCAAGTATCACAGATGGAGAATTGCAGAGATTAGTTGAGTCTTGGGGGTCAGAAAGCCTAAAAAAGAATTATCAAACAACCCCTACATCACTACATGTTGTTTGGGAGGGTTTCAAGAAAAATCCTCCTCGCTCCTCCAAAAACAAATTCCAGCATATTCAGTTGTCAGACATGACTGGATCTTCAAAAGGGACCGGATTCTGTGGTCAGATGAAACAAAAAAAAAAAGGGCTTTTTGGCAGCAAACCCAGCAGATGTGTTTGGTGCAAACAGGGATGAAGAGTACCCCATGCCTACGGTTAAATATACTGCTGGATCTTATATGTTGTGGGCCTATTTTTCTGCTGGAGGTCCTGGACATCTTGTTCAGATACATGGTATTATGGATTCTAGCAAATACAAACAGATAAAAAATCAAAACCTGACGGCCTCTGCTAGAAATCTTATAATGGGCCGTGGTTGGATCTTCCATCAGGACAACGGTCCAAAACAAACATCAAAATCAACACAAAAATGGGTAACTGAGCACAAAATGAAGCTTCTGCCATGACCGTCACAGTTCCCTGACCTGATGAGTGGAGTGAACTGAAGAGAAGAAGCACCAACATGAACTTGTGAATCTGAAGGATCTGGAGAGATTCTGTATGGAGGAATGGTCTCTGATCTCTTGTCAGGTGTTCTCCAAACTCATCCGGCATTATAGGAGAAGACTCAGATCTGTTATCTTGGCAAAAGGAGGTTGCAAAAAGTATTTAATAACAGGGTGCCAACAATTATGGCCAGCGTGTTTTGGAGAAAAACATTTATTTTATAATGTGATTTACCCCCACTTTCAATTCTTTTACAGATGGTGGACAACCAGAATGCCTATTACCGCCGCGCCAGCTGCCGCGGCGAAATCACCGCGGCGAAAATAAACCAGCCGCATTTCAAAGTCGTTCCCGAAATGACCGCCAGGTGGCGCAAAGGGACATTGTGCAAAACAGCAGCAATTGCCGTATTTTAAAATGTAAGTGGGTTAAATATAAAACCCTAAGCCTAATAGGCATATTTTTCATATATATAAATAGGCCTATTAGGCTACAACAGAATAGAACCAAAGATAGAATCAATTTTAGAACTGAAAAAATAGAATCAAAAGTTAAAAATAGAGACAATATTAGGAGCAATGACGCTGAATATTTTTACTATTCTATTGAGGAATTAGATAAATGAAGAGCTCTCGTGAGCGATACAATTGCATAGTAATTTATAGTGATTTCAAAAGCAGTCCTTAAAAAAAAAAATACATGGAGTAGTGTGGCATAATTTTTTGAGAGATTACGCGGAACGCGTTTTAGTTAAGATCCTGATTTCAATGCCCTTATATAGGCTAGGCTACTGCTTAAAAAAATGTCACAACGCGTTTTGAGATTGTTTTGAATTAAAAATTGAAGTTTAAAATGTAGTGTTTTGGCACACCAGGTCGAGTGGCGTTACGCATTGTTCAAAAATCAGGTTTTATTCTGGCGTGTTGAATTGGCGTTAGAATTTTTTTTTAGATTTATTAGATTTAGATTTTAGATTTCGTTAGATTTATTTTCTCATAACAGCTAAAATAACTTAATATATGCCTTGTCTTAATATGACCTACTTAATATAGGCAATAGGCATATAATAGCCTATATAATAAATTAGCAAAACTTGGCCACTAAATATTTAATTTTCAATTATTTTAATTATCACAATTAAAGTTTTAATTTAATTAAATTGAACAAGCGCAACAATCAGCATTTAATCAAATATTCTAAAAGATGTATTATTAATAATAATGTTATTTCAACATAATATTTCGTTTTTTCGACATAGGCTAATATGTGTGCGTGCAACAAGCAAGATGTGTATTTGTAAATCCGGTGATGCGTGCATAGATTTTTATCAATAAACTAGTGTTTTCTGACAGTGTCGACTGCAAAGATGAAGTTGACGATCGCCATATTTGTAGTGAACGCACCTAGAGAGAAATGCACGTAAAGACATAATCAGAGAGTAGCCTTTTTCTTTTCGTTTTGAATTATTTCGTTTGAAGACATTTCAAGCTTTGTGTATTTGATGTATTTATCATGTCTGTGTGAGGCATACGCTGAGTTTCGTTAAGTTAGGAGGATGAGATGCGCTCCAGCTGACGTGCGATGCAAGTGACCGCGCGGGCGCCTCCATGATTAGTGTCTGTTATATTTTCTTCTCTTACTTATTAAACCCAGGCACTTGGTTGATGAAAAATTTATTAAAATTAAGATACAATTTATAGAAAACGAAATTCACTTTAAAGAAAGGTTTTCTACTAAACAAAACTTAATGAAGTGGTCAAAATCATGTCTGACCCACTCCATATCCATCTCTCGATTTAATGCATCCTATCTTACTCGTGCTGTTCATTTTTCATATTCAGCATAGATGGAAAAAAATAACATTATAATATTTTAACAAATATGATACTAAATGAGATTATTTAATGGCTACAACAGTATAGTAGGCCTATAGACTCTATTTGTACAAATTGCTGCACATTAATTTAAATTAAATGAAACCTTGTAACGAATTCACACTGTAGGGTAGACTGTGTACAGTTGAGACACCTTAAATAACTTGCGTTCGCAGCAAGCACAAGTTGTGATTTTTACTGTGCACTTGCATATTAGTGTCAGCTGGGAAGGAAATAGACCAGACCTCTTGGAACTTTAATTGAATACATAGCGTTGGTAAAGCATACTGAAATTACATCCCTACAAATGTATTAGGCCCTACTGAAAATAAATGTATCGAATTTAAGCAAAGTAGCCTAAATGTTAAGACTGTAAGCCCTTTGCTTTTTTCGTAGCCTATAAAGGATTCTTATAGCCGACTTTGTGTTAATTTAATCTGTAGAAGATTTTTTTAACTCAAACATTAACACTGAAATAAATTAAACTAAAGTATTGTAAATTTTTTGGCACACCACGACGAGTGGCGCTATGCATTGTTCTAAAGCCAGGTTTTATTCTAGCATGTTGAATTAGTGTTCGACAAACGCGGCGGCGCGTTCTTTTGAATGAAGAGCGCTTCTCGCTCGTGTGAGCGAACACACACTGGAACGTTAGGCCATGTCGCAACGAGTGAATCGTGGCAGAGTGGTTGAACTTACGTTACGATCATTTAGATGACACGGGTTCGAATCCCGAACTAACTTAGACTACTGATATTTTTATATTAGCCTATTAATGCATTGTATAGTCTATTGTTGATGCAGAGAGATTTGTCTATAGTTCTAAAACATAGTTTTTTGCTTATAGCCTATTGACAAAATAAAATCACCATGCATTTCCATTTTACACCAAGGAACAAATATTATACAATGACTTTACTTCTGTAGCCTATAATAATTCCAATCGTAATTTCAAAAGCAGTTCTGTTAAAAAAAAAAAAAAAATATATATATATATAGCCTATATATATATATGACGTTTAAACGACAAACAATAAAATCAGAACCAGTATTCTGTTGCGTTCATGGTTCCAGTGGCAGTAATGCATCCACGGCTTTTCAAAATGTCACAAAGCGTTTTGAGATTGTTTTGAATGAAATATTGAAGTTTATAATTAAGTGTTTTGGCACACCACGACGAGTGGCAAACTCTTTGTTTTGTTTTGCAAACTCAGCTAGCCTGTGGGGGGTTTGGAGAAGGCAATAGTTGCTTTATCGTGGGGGTGCAGGACAGAGGTGTTAATGTTCCGTCTTTCATATGGAGAGTGTCAGAGCCAGCCTGAGCCTGATGAGCAGGCAAAGGCAAAATTCTAAGGATTAATCTCAAAATCTCCAAAAGTCCATAGCCTATGTACAGTAGGCCCTATATCTTATTAAATTTTATATTGTAGTTTTATTGATTGTATTTAAAGGTTTTCCACACACAATTTCAATTTAGCAGCTCTTTAATTCGCGACCCACCTCGTTTTATTGTAAGGTGAATTCAGCAAGGCATGTTGTATCTTTGAAGGAACAAAAGCTATTTGTTACAGTTTTTTCTTCGTGATTTGTGTGGATGACACACAGCGACATATACAGTATTATCAGCTGTATGGTGTTTTTTTTTTACGCTGAAATGCTTAATTTCGAGAAAGACCCGCCGCGCGCAGTGAGGGAGACCAAACTTACTAAAACAATATCCAGCGCGAGAGAGGCAAAGAAAAACGCCTGTTCTTAATTTATGTTGCTTTGAACTTTTTTCGTTTTGTACCGTTTTAATTTTTTAATTTAGCTGCAATTTCTTTGACAATAGAAATTTAAAATGTTGCAAGAATAAGATTCTGTGTTTCTTATTTTGCATCACAAAGGGAATAAACTATCGATGCAACCCTGTTTAAATAAATAAACTGTCCCGACACTTTATTCATACCTTGAAATGTGCGATGGGTTTTCAAACTTAATTAATTTTCTTTTACATTTTCATTGTTTATTTTTTAATTGAAAGCAATACTGTATTGAAAGTATTTTTCTGATTTGTTCGATCTGTTTTGAAAAATGTCTTCCGTTGCTATGGCCGGGTATCACTGTCAGTCATCTCAATCTCGTGAATGATTCACACACACAAAAAAAAATAATTTAGCAGATTTATATTTTTACATATTCAATCAGTCTCATTTTTGTTCAAATAATGAAATATATATATATTATAAACAGATAGGAAACTTTTAAAGTGCCGCAGTTGCTGCTGTTTTGCCATGTCACTTGCGCCACCCGGTATAGCCTAGTCATTTCGCGAACGACTTTGAAATTCGACTGGTTTATTTTTGCTGCGGCAGTAATAGGCATTGTGGTTGATTATTTATTAAATAATTCAATTGATAATCATAACATCAAGTAAGCCTATTTAATTCTGAATATAACAAAGAATGCTTAAACCGACTAACATCGGTTAGTAACTGCAAGTCCTGAAAATGTTTTAATTTTACGGTAAATTATTTTAATTTATTTCACTGTTATGTTTCAGTTAATAAATCTACAAACACATTAAAATAACACGAAGTAAATGACAAGTAACCTATTGACATAGCCTTTCTAAATGATAGAAAAACTGGGCACACAATGTTAACGTGTGTCTACTTTTTTTTAAATTTAATGAATTTGAATTCGTTTAACCACAATATTTATCTTGAATTTATCTGTGACCTCAGCTCAGATTACTGCCGCGGCAGATTACGTCATAAAGAGAATAAACTGACACTTTTCAAAGTCTGTGATTACAGCGCCACTCAGCGGTAAAAGGCAGCAAATACACATCCCAATTTTGCCGCCGCGGGAACGGCGGCGGTAAAAGTCTCATTCTGGTTGTCCACCATCTGTACTTCAATGAAAGGTTCGATTTTTGTGAATTTTTTTAATGAAAGATCAGAAGGATAAACAATGCAGATTTATTTTTTTCAGCCATTTTTTATCATATTTATCAGGGGTGCCATCAATTTTGACCACCACTGTACTATATAACTGGCATATCTGAATTAATTATATAAGAATTGAAAGCTTCTGCATTATAACTGCATACAATACATCTAAGCCATGCACAGACACTGTCTGTGTAAACATTATGATTATATTGCATATTTTTGTGTACACAATTTTTATAAAGACACTTGGCTAAAGAAAAGACAGAACTCAGGGTGAATTAAAAGTTTATCTAGCAGAGTTCTTGGTGGTTCTGTGTGCGTTAAGCTGCTAAATTAATCCTTATTCTGAGTCAAAGTTTGTAGTTTCAACTCTGCTAAATTGGCTTTTTAGAGAGCAATACAATTTTTAATGCATTATTCACTTGGCAGCCATTGTCATGTAATTATCTAGACAGTTAAAATAAAGGAACATAAGAATGGTTTATTATGAGGTTTGATGTAATTCCATTTAAATAATGTTGTCACAACACTGTGACTTTACTGTGACTGTGAATATTTTGGACTTAGACGGCAGATTACGAGATTTACATTTTAAGAGGAACGCATTTGATGCACTATGATCCTATCCATTGTATATTTTTACTTTTTCTTTAATTCACAGACTACTCTACGTGCCATCTTTTTGTATATGTACCGTGTATATTATTATATGTACCATTATGAAAAGACAATAATTAAATTACTCAAGTTTAAAATTTTTACTGATTAGTTTAGCTGTTGCTGTATTAGTGTAGCTAAATAATGTTCAAACCAAGTTAAAGCAAAAGTAGTGATGATTATCTGAAACTGATTTAACTAATCAAATAAATATAATAGCTTAGAAAATAAATATATTGACGTGTCCAAAACAGCTGTGTTAACTTATCCAACATCCTTGCTATAAAAGATGTCATTTGAATTCAATGATCAGTAATTTTTAGCAGGCAGAGAAAAAATATTGGGCATCTGTAAAAATTAAAACCAAAAGACCTTTTGGTTTGAAAATCACTTGCAAAGTGAAAGGGGTAGGCTAGAGAGAACTTTATTGAACATGTGTCGAGTAAGTTTTATCACTCTGGCTTATTTGTGATTGGAGTAATTAAGTGTTTTTAATTGTTCTCCGTCTCCCCAGATGTTCAAGGAAAATAAGAGCATTGAAAGATGTTCCTATAAAAATGTTGAGCTTTAATTGTAATCTTCATCACTTTAATCTTTCGGTGCCTGTGGACTTAAGCAACTATGGTCACCATGAAAAAAAAAAAAAGTATGATGTGAAACCCTATCCCCCACATATCCTTTGGTAATTTATTGTTGGATTTAGAGCTGTGCTGGGTTTAATTGCATACCTATTAATCAGACGGATGGTGTGAAATTGATCTAAATAAAGCTAATGATGTCATCCTTTTCACCATAAACAAGGGCAGGCGGGCTCATGCGTAAAGCTGTCTTATCTTTCTGCAATTAGTCACACATAACCATGGAGGAACAATGTTTTGGGGGGCAGAAATTAAACACTATAATAAAATAATAATTACCACAGCTGATATCTTTGATTAATGGCAGTCTAGGGCTGCAACGGACATTGCAATATTTCGTTTTTCTGCAATATATATTGTGATATGAAAAGTGTTTCACCAGATGACTTGAATAGCTCTATTTGGAAAGAATTAATCATTCTAGAATGACTGAGGTGATTTGGTTGGGGAGGGAATCTGCATGGAAAATAAACAAATTACAAGTAGGTCTGGGCGGTATGGTTCTTTCACATCTTATTGCGCTTGATTCCCATTGTGTGGAGTATTCATGTAAACACAGTCGGTTATGTCTCAAGTGAAAGTAAACAGATCAGTATAATGGATCTGTGCGTTTGGTCTTAAAGTGACAGCAGCCTAATATACCTACCTGCTGCTCTGTGTCATTAATGTAAATCAAACAAAGGAGAAAATTACTTGCTTCTCTTGACTGAATAACTATTTTGTTTTTAGCTTTAATAAGAATACATTTAAATATTTAATTCATACAGTGAAGACTATGCAATATAATTTTTTTTACATTTATTACATTTCTGTACTAATTCTAACTACATGTTAAATAAACCTATTGTACCTGAACAACTTAATTAGTTTAATTCATATTTTTTGTTATATTGTATTTATCCTGTTGTTTGCAATTTGTTTCTTTTTTCTTCGTTTTAATAACAGAAATGAGATAAAATAACACAATAATTATATTGTTATCCTGAAATAGATTTCTCATAAATACCAATGAAATAAACTGTTCTTTGTTTTTCAGGTAGGTCTAACATGAGTTAAAACATGTGCAAATGATAAAATTTCACTCTATGATGGTTAAACCTTACATTTAATCTGAGAATCACGTGCATTTAAAACCGTAGTGCGTGGTCTGTACGGATCACAGATAAACTATGATCCCTAGACTTGACATCGCGATATCAATGCTAAAACGATTTATGGTGCAGCAGTCTGAAAATGTCTCCTTTGCACTGGCAAGAATTGTGCTCAGATTAATTTTCCTTTTATATCTTTTGTTATACTGTTTGCAATAATGAATGAATGGACATTTGCCAGCGCAGTGCTAATGATCTCCAAGCCATAATTGCTCTAATTGCTTTACTCATAAATAGAGTCCCTTGCCACTGGAAACTATCATTCAAATATATGGTTTTATGATTGAATCTTGTCAAGAGGCAGTGTTAACTAGAAGAGGGGCTCAATTTCTGTTTAAAATGTTCAGGGTCCTGAACTGAGCCATTCAAAGATATTAAAAATAAATGAATTCCCTTTAGTCTCAATAAATCTTGTTTTTCCATTTACCACAGGTCCTTTAATTTGTACATCCTGTCTCTCAGCCTGGATTTGCATTGCTTAAGAATATAGTAGTGACCTTCTCGCAAATATATCACAACTAGCTAAAATGCACTCAGGAGAACAAATCTGCACACTTAGCATGTCCTGTCCCTCAAACCAGTGACTCGGCAAGAGACTTGTGTCTGTTGTAAACTATTATTATGCCTAAATTATTTGCATTCCACAATGCTGGTTTTACTGCATACCTGCTTGTATGGATTTAATGAGCAGGTTCAGTGTACGATTTTACATTTTCTACTTCGTGACATTGTGACATACGTTCAAGTAAACAAAAGTGGTCTCCTGGTCTCCAGCATGAGGTTCTGGATGGTTATTGCTGTGAAAATAGGCCTTCAGAGAAATGTATTCAGAATTATTAGACTGAGAACTTTTAGATGGCAAACAGGCCAAATAAACCAAAGTTAATTTTGGGGCTCAACAATCCCACATGACTTTTAAAGAAACCTCACAACATATTCATGGAACTTTGAATGAGATCTCAGGGTATGAATGTCAGCCCTTTAGTCCTCTTCATTTTGAAAGATGTTATAACGGCAGATAACACTCCTCTTGAGGTAGACTTAAATTACCTATCCATTCCCATAATCCACTGGGATACTTCAAGACTTTAATTGAGGAGAGAAACAGTTGCTAGCTTGGCATATTCTGTGCAACTAGATACATTTCAATTAATGTGAGTATATGTGCCCTGAGTCTATTGCTAGGCAAAATATAACTTGTAAAAGCAATGCAGCATATCAGAGTTGCGTAGCAGAGTAGTTCAGCTCTACCGGGCACACTTAAAAGTGCAGGGTGACTTTACATTATTTTCATATTTACATTGGCATAAGAAAAGTCGGTTTGCACCATGGGAGCTGTGTTATATTGCGGCAAATAAAGATGGGACAAGACTGTAAGGAGAATTACAATCCAGCCGGTGGGCTGATTTAATGCCTTTAAAATGGAGCAGGAAGTTTTAAGTGTGTCCATCTAAAAGTTGTGCAGACTCTGCGGACTGCGGCGGCGATAACACAGGTTTTCTGCTGAGGGAGGCACTTCCTGTAGCTTGAGGTACAAGGGTCGCAGCCTGACAGATTGTCTTTGACTTCGCACACTGGCCATTGTTCTCATGTGGGCATGTGTATCTTCCACAGGAGCCATTACTCTTACACTCTATATTGTATTATGCTGGACCTACATGCTGCCAACAACCTCCAGCCTTGCTGGAATCTTAATACTTTTTTCACAGATGCTGTGAAATAGATACATTTGACAGTATTACTTGAAATTATTTTTATTTAATTATTTAATTAAAAATACATAGCCATTCCTTTATTTTATGTATTATATGTAATCATAAATATTTTATTGTTTGTTTTATTTTTGTGTTTTTTGTTTGCAGTTACACTATAGAATTAGATTTCTGAGGTTCAGTCCTTTTAGGAGTGTTATTTTCTATTTTGCTGCATTAAAGGGATACTTCACTGATTAGCATTAAGCTTTGTATCAGTAGAAACCCGGTATTATTTTTGAATGACTGTGCTTCCCTCCCTCATGTCCCCCTGAGTCTTTTTTGGCCAGAGGCTAGAGGCTCAAGCCAGTAGTAGGAGCTAGTTCCACATGTTTTCAACCCACCCATAGGGGTGGGATCTCACGATAAAACGGCATCTTTTTTAGTTTAGAGTCAACTAGTAGCCCAGGGCTGCCTTCCAGTCCAAAATTGTCATGCCCTTCACTTGCTAACTTCCCTCCATCTCGTTCACTCGGTGCCCACTACTGGCGGAAACTGCAATTGGAACGTCCTAAAGCCCTTGATCACTTGGAATCAGTTATGGAGTTGATGTATTACTTTAAAAAAAAAATTCCCTTTAAGAATTTGTTTAATGCAGCATCCAAATGTATATAGGTGTGTTTGGGTTGTTTTAAATAATTTTTTTTATAATTAATATATCATAGAGTTGTTTGTTGTGTTGGTGATTAGACGAGATCTGTGGTGATGTCACAATCGTACTGCATTGTGGGACATATAGCTGTCTGAATTGTACATATGAAGTAGACTCGCTCCCTCGGTCAAAATCAAGGGAGCGAGGATCTGTCCATATAAACTTCCCTCGTCCACTTCACGAAGTGGAACACGCTTCAAAATGGCGGCAGGGATTCCCCCAAGGGGAAGTGCTTAGGGAAGTTCGCAAGTGCGTGTCTAAAAGTGGACTGGAATGCAGCCTAGTTGTATCATTTCTTCCGATACGGCCCTCTGTAACCGGTAGGTGTGGCTTGGGAGTGGCCTCGGTGGGCAGCGAAGCAAGTGCATTCTGGGAGTTGTTGTCTTTCATCCACATGAGCCAAAAATAAATTTTCTGGCTTTTCTCAGTCTAGAAGGCACCAACTTCTAAAATAATTTCACATTTCTACTAGGGCTGCTTGATTATGGAAAAAAATCTAAATCACGATTATTTTGGTCAGTATTGAAATCACGATTATGTAACATGATTATTTCACATGACTTTGGGAACGTGTTGCATTTATTAAAAAGACACCTTTCAACAATTCTTAAAAAAATAGAAATTTGAACATTTATTGTACTTTTTGAACTATTAAAATAAATAATATAACAACAGATAATACTTCAATAAGTATTTTAATAATTCCCACAGGTCTACCACTCATAATGCAGAAAATTCCCCCGCAAACATTGATTCACTTTAGCAAGTAGATTGTATGAGTAGCCTAAATTAATCCACACAGATTATAAAATCAAATCAATAATTTTAAAACTTTCTCCAAGACGCAATTTCACAAACCGCGTGAGTGTTCAGCGGTGCTGCGTCTTCTCTCTCTCTCTGTCTCTCAAAATGGGTTGGACAAGGCAAGTGTCGAAACTACACTCTCGCGTTTAGGAGTCGGGACATGATGGAATTGTCACTTGCACAATTGGGCCAGCATTGCATTGTAACTAAAGTTGATCATTTTCACTTCTTTTTAAGTCTTATCAGTTTAAACATTCAAGCTGAGAGAGTTTATGGCTTCGGGAGGGGCGGATGTGCGCGTGCGCTTATCATTCAGAACACAAGACAAAATAAGAGTGTTCTTGCAAAAAGAACATGGCAAAATAATCATTTTTACTCGATTGTACTATTTTGGTGATTGTTGGGAGCCAAAATCGAAATCGAAATTCAATTAATTGCACAGCCCTAAAAATGACCCAATTTAAATACACATTCATCTTTCCAGCGGTGAAATATTCCTTTAAGTATAACAGAATCATCTGTAGGTTCTCATCAGCCTGCTTAGTCTTACACAACACTCAAAATGAAGTCATTGTCAGTGAGACATGCTCTATTATGAGAAGGTTTTAAGGTCTCCAGTCTTTGTCTCTTGATAGGAAACCTCTGTGTCTCTTGCTTTTTCCACTCTCTTTGGTTCAAAGTGGATCTCCACAAAATATTATTCACATAAGAGATAAAAATGCCTGGTGCACTTTTTTTGCACAATATGCCAACCCCTGTTACCTTTTAGACCGGAGACATCACTCAAGATATCATAGCCACTAAAGGTGCAGGGCCCAGCTGACATTTCACCAAACCCTTGAAATTCAGCTTCCTGTGAAAGAGTACAGCCCTGGTCTGACCTCCATGGCAGAATGCATACGGGCTGATGGACTCTGTTCAGCAAACTGATGTTTTTTTTTTTGTTTTTTTGTTTTTCAACTGCACTGCTTTAAGAAAAGTGTCCTCATGGCCGTTGAAGTCTCTGGAGTAATAGGGAATGCAATGAAATAGAGTAAAATTGCTGTACATTAGCATACCTGCATGAACGGTAACACCTGGGTACATCTGAGATTCCTCAGAGATGAGATGGAGGGGTAATGGAAGGCCATTCTCACAGTAGGTGTACATATACAGTATAAGTTAAGATGTGATGGGAGAGAGGGCTCTGCTCGTGAGGATGAGAGGAACTTAATCTGAAGCACTTTCCCTCCTCAGGAGAGGAAGACAGAGTGATAGAATTACAGGGAATGAGGAGAGAAAGGGATCGAGAGAGGCTGGGAGAAGAGACAGGATGTGTCTGCCAATGAGTCTCAGTGGGGAAGATCTCTCTTTCTCACTCGTCTGTGTCTTAACTAGTGAGTTCTACTCTTCCAATTTTGTCTCGTTTCACACATCTCTAAAAGCAGATGCTGCTTGTGTGAAAAGGATTAACCCAAAATGAAAATTTACTCGCTTACTCACCCTTGCTATGATTATGTGGTGTCTAGTACTCGCATGCCCGCAGGTTATGTCGTAGTCGTAGACGACTTCCTTGTGGTTGTTCTTAAGGCTTGGTTTGTAGTTACAAATAAATTCTCACAGGAGGCAGTTGTAAAAATACAAATGCTTATTTTATTGGTTACAATACAAAGCAGTTCATGTAAAAATAATCTTAAAATCAACTAATCCAATAGCTAAATAAGCTACTGTTACGCGTCGCTCAATAGGCTATTAGGTCTCCTTGATTCTTAATGCGGTCAGCATTCACCCCTCAGGCCTAATATACTTATCTTAGAAGAGTTGATGGACATAATTGGAAGTTCCCTATGTCCTGTATAAGCCAGTCTTAATATTATAAGCATTTCAGTGTCTGTAACTCATGTCTGTCATGTCGGATGTCCTTCCGCTGTCGCCTTTCGCTTTTGTCATCTTCACACACTCTTCCCCCTTTTCACTGTAGTCTTTGTCAGTCTTATCTTATCACCTCTTCACCTTTGTCTGCCCTGCCATAACCTTTGTAGTAGGCCATGGTACGTTCATGAGTAAACTTTTTTTTTTTTCACACTTTTGCTCATTTTACCCTATTCTGCATCATAAATAAACATTTTTATAGTGTACATCAAGATCATTAAGGCCCTGTTTACACGAGAACGCTCGTGGGTGAAAACGTAAAAATATTTTATCAGATGTGCCTTTCGTTTAGACGACGACGGCGTTTTTGGGGCTTAAAAACGCAAAAAAGTGAAACCACCCTCCAGAGTGGAAATCTTACAAACGCTCCACCGTCGCGTTCCCGTCTAAAGGGTAAAAACGCAAAAGTCTGCTAGACAGTGAAAGCACCGATCTGCTCACAGTGGCTCTCGTCGCGTACGCGTTTTACGTCACAGGCATGCGCCAGTACAATTTCACACACTTTTGCGTCACCATATGCACGCAGATTTCCCCCCCATAACGCTCGTCTAAACGCAGAATAAAAAGTGATAACGCAACGCCACTTTTGCGTTTTCTCTTCAGATCGTTTCCGTGTAAACATAGCCTAAGTATTGCCGCCGGTACTTTCCAAACAAAAATGAAGCACCTTTATATTGCAGTTTCCATAGTATGCCCATATGTGGCATTTCCTTAATAGTTTAAAGCAGGTAAATATAATTTCTTTATATGATTTTTCCTTAAATGCAAGCAAATAATATTGCTTTAAAATTGGCACATATAATTTCTTATGTATGACTTTAAGCAATATGTCCATACAATGAAAGTGAATGCAAATGGACACTGTCCATGCATCTTGTGCTGTTACATTAGGTCTTCTAAAGCTGCTTTTTTTTTTTTTTTTGGAGAAGCAAGCTGAATTCTTGTTCATGAAATTCAAGTCATGTTACTCATTCACATTCATGTACACCAGGGAACGACAACTGGCGGCCCGCGGGCCAAAACTGGCCCGCCAGCAATATTTTCTGGCCCGCCGGATTATTTTGGAAGTCCTAAATGCTGCACAAAACTCTTCCACTACTTGAGAAAAGCCGTAGTTGCGCGGCGATTTCACCGCCGCATACTGTGTGAAACACCCATAGGGAATCATGCGCGCGGGATTACATTTTTAAAGTATAACTGTGCGTTCACACCGGACGCGAATAGCGCGTCAAATTCGCGCCTGCCGCGTCTAGTTATACGCTTGACCACTTTGTGTCCATTCGCGCGTCAAAAGACGGTAGCAGTCAGAACTCTGGTGTAGGCTACTTTGGACGGAGCGGGCGGTCTGACTGACAATAGCCCACTCCCGACATCTTTTGACAGCGTATCCGCACTTAATTCTGACCACCTGTACACCTAGCTCTGAGGAGCTGTTTGGTACTGAAACCATTGTCAGTCAACAACATTCTTTTTTTGCAAGGATGTTTGAAATAGTTCGGCAGAAAATAGCCTACTTCATTTGTCAGTAGGGCAATATGATTTTCGTTTATGTTGCTTAGAAATTTGAGTGATAGGCTTTGTCCTATTTAATTTATGTTAGGCTATTTATATTTCATAATTTTTTTCTGTGGCATTTTTTTTCTCTGCTGACAGTACAATGATAAAATAGCCTAATATTTATATTGACACGAACACAATTTTTGTATAGCATTTATTATAGGCTACTTAATCTCATTCTTGCCGTTAGAGACATTTGAATGTGAGATTATGTAAACGAGATCTAAATTTTGCGGAACCGTCAGGTCGGGAAATAAAGCGGGTGAACACCGAGTGTATTTTAAGCGGTTGCTGAATAGAACCTTGTGGGAGCGGGACAGAAAAAAAACAGTCCCGCGCAGAACTCCTTAAACCTTAGGTGTGTATGTGTGTGTCCCGAATAAATAATAATACAAAAAAAAGGAATAAAGTTCAAAATTCGGGTATTGCTATTCACACCTTTATTAAAATGGCTGTAATCTGTTACCACAATAGTACTTGATCTGTTTAAAATGATTTCCTTGATATATGCCTAAGGTGTTAAATTAAAAATCAAAATAAAAATTTGTCTAATCCAGTAGATCTTTTTATTTTTGGTTTTAATTTGAAAAAACGATTGAACGAATGATCCACGGACGGTGACGGACCCATCATATTCCGCGATTATAGGCCTATATAAAAGTATTTCATTTGTATCCATAGGCCTACTCTGTGTAGCTGGCCCGCCATCTACTGGCTAAAAAAAATATTGGCCCGCGGCCAAAGTTACTTGCCGACCCCTGATGTACACTATCGTTTAAAAGGTTGGGGTCAGTAAAATATTTAGTTTGTTTTTTGAAGGAGATTCATTCCTTTATTTAGCAAGGACACATTAAATTGATAGCGTCTGTAGAGCAATTTACGCTGTAACAAAATATTTTTTATTTCAGACAAATGCTGTTGTTTTGAACTATCTATTCTTCAAAGAATCCTGGAAAAAACCCCAGCAGTTTTCAACATTGATAATAAGACTTTATGAGCAGCAAATCAACATAATAGAACAATTTCTGATGGATCATGTGACACTGAAGACTGGAATAGTGATGCCTGAAAATTCTCTTTTGCCACACATTACATTTTAAATTATGGAAATAGAAAAGTTTTTTAAAATTATAATACTTTACAATATAATTTATCTATTTTTAATCAAATAAATCAGCCTTGGTGAGTGTTATGATCAGGCACACTGGCCACAACATAAAATGACCACAAAGTCAGTTGGACTCGTTTGTCTAGGGGGTTTATTAAAGGACAAGTTCTGTATTTTACACTTAAAGCCCTGTTTACAGATCGTATCTGATGAAATAGAACGGTTAAGATTAAAATTTGGACATATGCTGCTGTCCCGAGAATTTTAGGTTTATTTCGCTTCCCCCCCCACCCCCACAATGGTTGTCTATGTGCACTGGAAGATTCCGTCCTAAAAACACATTAAACTTTCGTTTACAAAGACGTGAAACTCACCGAGTGGTCAGGGGTGTTCACTGATATGTTCACTCAAAAATCGCTGAAAAAGATGCATTCCAACAGGTTTTATCGTAGTTTTTGTCCAACAACATTACTCCGCCGCTTCTTCTTCTGCTTCTTCTGTGTATTCAATGAAATGCCCGTGGTTTGCTTGCAATTGGCAAAGGTGCATTATCGCCACCAACTGGGCTGGAGTGTCTATTATTCAAGCTCTCAACGGAAGAATCACGGGTGTGACGCGTTTGGCAAAATAGGTCCACAAAAGCGAAATAAACCTAAAATTCTCGGGACAGGAGCATGTGTCCAAATTTTAATCTTAACCGTTCTATTTCATCAGATACGATCTGTAAACAGGGCTTTAAGTGTAAAATACCGAACTTGTCCTTTAAACAATTGAGTAAATTACCAACAAAACAGAAAATGGGAGATTAACTACAACAGAATAAAAACAATGCAGGAAGCTCAATCACAGTCGTGGTAGCCAAAACACAAGTCTCCACTCTCTGCACGGAGTCCCTGATATTTTAAAGGGTGTCTCTCCGCCCACTCGTTACAGATCACAACTGCACACAATAACAAATGAAACCATACTACCGAGCAGCCAAACATTAGAAGAGGAAACAGAGCCACCACAGGTAGTGGAGGGACATAACAGTGAGCATAAGAGAATTCTTTAAAAACATTTTTAAAAATCATATCAATCCCTAACTTTTGAATGGTAGGCTAGTGTATTCAAATATAGCTTGATATCCACCTGTCAGGTGTAATGTCAATAATAGGTTCAATATAGTAGTAGTACCATATCAGTGATCAGACACTATTACAATTTCTTTAAATTATCTATAATAGTATTTAGTTTAGCAACCTCATGCTTGTTTTACAATTTTTAAATTTAGATTAAATTTAAAAGGAGCATTAGATGATGATGAAAGTAATCTTTAAAATCACTACTAATTAACACTAACAGTTCCATTATATTGTGATGCCTATATAATCTGTAGCATTTTAACTTATAAAAACAATAGTTTTAATTTCGACAAAATAATATAGAGTTTTAAAATCAGAAATTTGTCTTATCAGTCATAACATGAAAATAATTATTGGCTTTAGCATAATTGTTATATTTGTGTGTCCCTAATGTCAATGATCCCAAATTCTATTGGTTACTACTGTAGTTTAGTGCACAAAATAGTTTTATGTCTCTTTTATGGACAGTCATTCCTCATTCACAATTACTGTATAAAAGAGAGAAACATGAGGGTGAGAAAAGGATGATACTTTTAATTTTTGGGTGAACACCGAAAGAAACCCAGCCAACCGCATAAACACTCATATTGACAAAACTGACTGACTGTGGCAGCAAAACAGTGAGGAAAGGTGAAACTGACTACAGTATTGGTGGATTGTAAGGTGTGCAGGGGCGGAGTGGCAATCGGGAGAGTCGGGACTTTTCCCGGTGGGCCGGTAGTGTTTTGAGGCCGCGAGGGCCGGTCTGAGAATAGTTATACATTGCGAGTTATATTAGCAACACCATCTGAAGGCCTGATATGCGGCCGCTTCCCGCTGGTCAAACTGTGCAGTCTCTCTGCTCAACACAGTAGCTATAGCCTATAAAAATGCTCAACCCGTTCGGCAGGTCCAACCATGTCTAGGATTTTCAAAAAAAATAGGGGGATCAGTGTGCGGCCCCTCCCCAAATGGCATAGCCTGTCGGGCCGGCTTCTGATGTAAAAAGCCGCCTAACACCTCTTTTTCCTCGTCACGTTTTGGAAGTCTAACGTCCGTGTGAGTGAGTTAAATGATGAAAAGGCAAAAAAGAAAACTGAAAGGTGGCGCTGAGCATGGGCGGCACTAGCAGGTGCTTCAGCACCCCCAAGAAAGACCAAAGCACCCCGATAGCACCCCCAAAAATAATTTCTGGAAGCAATTATATTCAGGCTGTATTCTATGGAAGCCCTGAACCGCATTTTAAAGAAAGAAAAAAAAAAGAAAACTTTCGAGATTTCGAAGTCGTTATTTCGACATAATAAGGGGACATTCTAATCTGCATTAAGCCACATTAAGCGTTCTTATAATGGTTTTCTATGGGAGGAAAATGCTTAACGTGTAATTAAACGTTGCGTTCATATTCTGGGCTCATCTGATTTTTTGTACATAGCATAGCCTACTTTATGATTTTAGTATCATAATAATGATTAATAAATGCACGCACAATTATCCGTGAACTTGATTTGAACAAATGCCTTTCAACTTCTGTGTGCAAAATTCAGAATTAAATGAATGTGCAGCAATTTGTACAAATAGAGAGTCTATTGGCCTACTATACTGTTGTATCCATTAAAAAAGCTCATTTAGTTTCATATTTGTTAAAATATTATAATGTTATTTTTTTTCCATTTATGTTGATTTATGAAAAGTGAACAGCACGAGTAAGATAGGATGCGCGAGGGACATGGAGCGGGTCAGACATGATTTTGACCACTTCATCAAGTTTTGTTTTGTAGAAAGCATTTCTTTAAAGTGAATTTCGTTTTATATAAATTGTATCTTAATTTTAATAATTTTTTCATCAACCAATTGCCTGGATTTAGTAGACAATATAATCATGGAGGCGCCTGCGCGGTCGATTGCATTGCACGTGAACTGGAGCGCATCTCATCCTAACTTAACGAAACTCAGTGTATGCTTCACAGACATAAGAAATACATCAAATACACAAAGCTTGAAATGTCTTTAAACGAAATAATTCAAAACGAAAAGAAAAAGGCTACTCTCTGAATATGTAAACCATTATGTGCATTTCTCTCTATAGGCGCGTTCACTATGACGATCGTCAACTTCATCTTTGCAGCCGACAGTCCGACACTGTCAGAAAACACTAGTTTATTAATAAAAATCAATGCACGCGTCACCGGATTTACAAATGCACATCTTGCTTGTTGCACGCACACATATGTCGAAATAACGAGATATTATGTTGAAATAACCTTATTATTAATAATACATCTTTTAGAATATTTGATTGAATGCTGAATGTTGCGCTTGTTCAATTTAATAAAATTAAAACTTTAATTGTGATAATTAAAATAATTGAATATTAAATATTTAGTGGCCAAGTTTTGCTAAATTATTATTAATATAGCCTATATAATAATAATAATTTTTTTCCTCTTTTTGAAAGTTGTGAAAAAACTATGGAGGAGTTTTTCTTTTGCTATTTGAGCAAATGGGAACAAAAAAACTTTTTTTTTTTTACTATTCTCTCATTCACCGCTATATTTTTTTAGCAAATGTTTTTGTTTTTTTTGACCACCGAGGGCCGGTGGTCTACGAAATTTCCCGGTAGATTTTTTGGTCCCACTCCGCCCCTGAAGGTGTGGGTGGCTCTTTTCTGAAATCAGTGGTCGTACTCCCCTACAGTTTTTAGCCAAGCTATCCCACGCTGAACTGAACAGACCTGAAGCCTCTTGCTCTGGGCTAGAACGCCTGGTACGCCACACTCAGACTGAGAGAAACACACAGAACAGACGAGGCACGCTTCACTCTGCCGAATGTTGCTGAGCTGACTGCACTGACGCCGAGACTACTTCTGAAACGGTAGGATGCTGAGAGTTTGCAATTCCTGAGTCGTACCACTAGTGTGCATTTGTGAGCGCTGAGAGCAAACATTACACACGCTCTGTGCTGGCTCATGTGATGCTTTGCAACTTTTGCTTTAAGTTTGTTTACTGTTGTTGTGTTTCTGAGTGGGTGTCTATTATCGTCTGGCTTTAGGTTATTTGTCTTTCCGTCTTAACACAGGAGTGTAATGAGATGTAAGTGTGATAAATGTGATGGACGTCTCTGCTAGACTGTGATGTGTCGCCTGTGGCTACACTCTTATATCACTCAGTCGGGAGTCCACGGCCACCGCCTGTGGATCCATAATTCTCTTTCATTTGCTCTGTGACAGATTTCTGTTTGAACTTGTGTCCCCCTGTGGCGAGATACTAATCGCTCAAAAATACATCCCACCCTCGGCTAGCGTCTTGTGCTGTTTGTGTGAGTTTCTTGGACTGCGTAGCTGCATATGGGCAAACGCATTATGAAAGGAAAAAGAGGTGTTTGTTTTCACTAGAAATGTGGAAATAAGTATTTAGATCATGTTAAATGAACTTTTGGGTGGGCAGAATGTGTTTGCAGAGTTTTATTGAAACTATTGGGCAGCATATTTAAAGGGGGAGTTGGTGCTGCTGTGGTTGGCACTTCTGTACTTCTCAGAGTTAGTACCGCCCATTTCAGTCAGTCATTCTAGGTAATAACAGATCTTGCATAGATATTTAGCTTTTGTTTATTCATTCAGTGCATGTTGCTGTGTTGGGTATTATCATGTATTGTGATCCCAAACTTGTTTTTTCTCAATATTTACATTCTTTGTTATATTCAAATATTTATCTGGTCTACTAATCCGCACCTCCTTTGAGGAGATGTAATTTTCTCATTCCCACACCTGCTGTGTTGACAGGAAACCGATTTTAGGTTTACATTTCTAAACTTAACTAGAATTTAAAGTTTAGATGAAAGGACAAATCGTGGATTATTAGTTATTTTTCTTGTTCTCCACAAACATTTCCTTGTAAATAAATTTGTATATGCAGGTAGGGATATGGAGTAATTCAATTCCTCTTATTGATTTAGCTCATGGAGAGACAGAAAGCTGGTAATGAATCTGGTAAAGCAGTGATGGTGTATTTTTGGATGGGACGCCATGGTGGTTAGAGTTTCTAAGGTAAAGGTGGTCAGAGTCCACCATAGGCATCTGGGCTGCCTTGCACCTTAAGTCAGATAAAATTAGTTTTCCAGGTTTTGCAGATTGAATCATCATGGCTTTCATTCATTATAAGATATTGAATTATTGCTTAATACAAACATTTAATCCCTTGGATGACATTGACATTATTTCAAGTGATGGGGCTAAGAGCATCATCTGTCCATTTTTTAAACCATATTATCGGAGGAATCCAATAAGATGCATGAGGAAAGATGACAGGAATATATATTTTGTGAGTGGAATTACTGGCTACTCCTTTCAGGCAGTTCAGATACAGGTCTTTCTTTTGGGGGACAATAACTGCATTTTGCACTTTGTTCTTTGAAACTTTGCAGACCTTTTACATTTACAAACCACTATATTGTGCAATACATAAGTACCCCTATTATGCTTTTTCGGATAATACCTTTTAAGACACCTTGTGTTTTATGATTTAAAATCAGTTGTGTTGGGCACTGTACATTGCAAAATATACGTTGACCAAACATTTCAGAACTATCAAACATCTTTTTACATATGTACAAAGATGGCTGCGTTTAGTGTTTTAACTGAGAGTGTGAGTAATTTTGAATTAATGCCATTTCGAAACGAAAGCCATGTTTGGCTTCAACTTGATTTTTTTCAAATTGATAACGCAAGTGTGCAATGATAACACTTGATTTTGTGTGATCACTATTTTTTGTGCATTGCTTTGATTTGAAATGCATGTCTTATGTGAAACCATTTCGAAATGGTTTATGTGAACCATATGCTTTCTGAAATGGATGCAGAGTAAGTAATAATAGACTTGTATTGGCCTGTGATGTTATAAATAATTTTTTTGACAAATCAGTGTCTACTCTACAACATGCAGTTGTACTGTTCTGTATTGCTGTTTTATTTGTACAGACCGCAAACACACACGTTGTAATGATTTTTATACAGTACAAACTGTATTTTATATCCCCTAACCCTAAACCTACCGATCACAGAAAACTTTCTGCAATTTTACATTTTCAAAAAACATCAATTAGTATGATTTATAAGTTGTTTGCCTCATGAGGACCAAAAAATGTCCCAACAAGAACAAAGGATTTCGGATATTGCCATCTGTGTGGGGATGTTCAAAAGTTCTTTATCTTCTGCCGTCTTTTGTTGTTCCTCCAAATATATGCTTACATATTAATATATAGAATATTTTTGCCTTTAATTTGCAACAAAAACATGACACAAAAAATTTGTAATATTTACCACTTCTGGGATATAAAATACCATGTAATGTTTTGGTCATATTGCCTTACACCTCTAATACGTAAGGGTTTTAATGCTGTATGGTGTAGAAGTCTCTCATGAATGAAGGTTTTTTTCTGCCGTAGGCACATTTGTATGTTCTTTTACTCTTTTATTCTCAGTAATCATGAAAGCACAAAACCTATTGTGCTCTCTTGTCTCTCAAGAGAGTTACAGAGCTTTTGACTTTGTAAAGGACAAAGTCATGAAAGATGAGCTGAATTGAATGCGCAAGGTTCCTTCAATTCATACGCCTGAGCCAAACACTGATTTGAATCTAAAAGAGAAATGGCTGTTAGTTGAAGTATAAAATGTTCTAGTTATGGAGAAGAGAACTGGGAGATAAACTGAATGATTGATGTTGATCAGATTGTGTGCAAATTGTAGATCAGAGCTGTTTAACTGTGGCATCCCAAAGATGAACTATATATGTGCAAATCTAAACACCTTTTTCCATCTCTGATGAAACTGCACAAGTCCATTAAAGTAATGTCAATAAAAACCGCAGCACAGCAGAATTATAAATACAGTATATACAGCCTGTGTTTTATTGTGTACTTTTCTGATTTATTATTTCTCAGTAAAACAGCTGCTGAGTTTACAATGATGGTTAAGTTTTATAAGCGTTTCTAAAAAATAACTTCATTTTGCTTTGGCTAAATAGTCAGCCGTTAGAACGAGACTCAAGGTGATAGTGATGAATTCACATCATACTATAAATAAGACAATTCTCGTGAATTTTGATTTACCCAGCTGCAGTGTTGGCAGTTTTTATAACTTATTTGCCATATGTCATAGACCTGGTTGTACTGTTGCCTTCAAAAGTTACATTCATAAAAGTTTTGTGAACGGTTTTCATAGACACATTTGACATCCATATGTTAGATTTTTGTGGTTAATGCCAGGAACAGAAGTATTATTTCTTATAATTCTTTTCTTTTTCTCTGTTTGCTTTTAGGAATTGTATTGACTGTAGTTAACCAGGTATTTAAATCTGCATACTTAATAGCTGAAACTAACTTATTTTTTTAGAAGATACTCAAGAGCCCTTTCACATGACTCGCGTCAGAGCTTCAATGCACCTCTAAACATGAGCTGATTTGACCTCCACATGAATTATTCTTTGGATTTTCATGCCAGTTGTAGGGAGATGAAATTGTTGAACTTTGACAATTTTGTTAAAGCAAGGTTGTTTAAAAATATATATTTTTCTAAAATTAAGATAAAACAATTAAAAATATAATATCATTTTTTTGTGATACACAGATTGATTTGTTTACGATTAATCACAGTATTTGCAGAAAAATACGTTGTTTCAGTAAATCATTAAATAGACAATAATGAATTTCAACATACAGCACATTAGCCTACAAAAGTTTGGGGTCAGTAATTTGTTTTAAAGACTCCCTGTGGTGAAAATCGAATTTTTATGTTGTTTTTAATATGCTTTAAGACAAACCATGTGCAAATTCATAAGTCAACACCATTGCTGAGTATTTTTGCCATCACAGGAATAATGCGATCTGGGAAAACCCATCACATGGTGAAATTTGACCTATTACATGTTTTGATACCATATTAAAGCTGGTTTCAAGCCCTTTCCAAAACAGTTTTTATTTCTTTCATCGTTTGTCGGTAACATAAGTTATGGTTATCTGAAGTCGGCTGATCGCTATGATTTTCAGGAACGGAATTTTGAGAAAAACAGGTTTAATTAACTGCCACGTCCTGCTAGCGGGACGATTGGCGCTCTTTTTTTTAATTGATTTTATTATTATTATTTTTTTCAAATCACATATTTTAGTAACCATCATAGATGAGGTATCATTTGAAAGCTTACGAACTCAAAATTCATCCTATGAAAACCGTTTTGAAATTGGACGATTGGGAGGCGAGCAAGATCTTTTAAGCGAGCAGCTGACTCAGAATTAAAAAAATAATAATACTTGTTTGCCGTTGTAGTTTACAGAGGACTGGCGGGAAATGCGCATTGATATACCTTTATTCTAGAAGTTATGTGGTTTATTTTTATAGGTGAACTGTCTTTGTAGTGTTAAGAGAAAGAGAGCTATGGGCGATTATTATCTTTTTTTTTTTTTACCTCCGCCGTGCATGTTTTTAAAGAGAAAGACAGTCTTTTCAGCTTGCCACTATAAATCGCTATTTTTCTGCACTAAACTATTGAATTTTGCCAGGATATATTAAGAGATGATAGACAAGATGTTACTGAATAATAATTTAATGAAAACCCAATTTTGACAAAAAAAAACTGACATTTGACCTATTTTAATAGACCTTACTGAAAATGTACCAGGGCGACATCTGACGGGTTTTCCCAGATCACATCACATGTTGTTTATCATATTTCCATGTATTTTAACACTGAGACAACACTGGCCTACAATCCACAGACCTGGGTAATGCTGTTCTGTTTCAGGGCGCGCTGAAAGGATAGAAAAAAAGAAAATAAATTACACACACATAGAATGTTTTGATTAGGTTTGCTAGGAGTTAATTAGAAAAGTAACTGTGCTGTACTTATTTTCAAACTCAATTGCTGGACGTACATTAGACATAGCCCCACCGCTCTCTCCTCCTGTGCTGACAACGTTTTTGAGCTGTTTAATTAAGCATATTGAGTTTGCATGGACAGACGTGTATTATATAGACCGGTGGACAAACCCTGCATCATGCGCTCTGTTGGCTTGTTAATTGCTCGAGGTTTAACTGGACATTGCTCTGTAATTGCATCAGCGTCCAGAGCTTTCATTTTGACGCACCACCTATTTATTACCTCACCCTGCCCCATGTTCAGAGCCACACAGAATCCATCACACCCTTATTGACGGCCAGGCACAACATGAGAAACCAGACCAGGCCAGTGTTTATTCATCAGTGTCTGTGGGGCGGCACGGACACTTGCCAGCATTGTGCACTCTGGTGTGGCTCTGACCTTGTTACGGGTATTATTGCTCTATTGACTCTGTCATTAATGGCAACCCTCTCATGTTTCCTCCCAACGGCAAAGACTTTGGTCCTGAAATCTTTTTTTTTTTTCCTGCACCCCAATGATATTGACTTTATTTTCCATTACTTTTAACTTAGGCTTGGCCCAGAGCATCTCCTAATCAAATGTATTTGATTGGTGCACTGCTGAACAGGTTTGCTTTATGGTAGCCTTTAGATCAAGGCACAAGGGAGGAGCAGAAATTATTGCCCTACTTATTTTTAAAAACAACTGGAAATGGCATTTGTTTGATCCAACCGGCTGCTTTTTAGTTGAAAGCCAGTCGATTTAATATGAAAAATTGTGTAGTCTCTTTGAAGATTTTTTTCCCTGGGTTGTTTTTGACACATAACACACAGTACTGTTTGTTTCTGTGTTGATTTAAGCAATAATGATTAATGCCAAGGCAAGCATGACTATTTTTCCCTTTCTTTTGTTAGCAGCCTTTAATTTCTTAAAGGCACAATATGTAAGATTTTTGGATTAAAATATCCAAAAGCCACTAGAACAGTGTTATATATTTTGTTGACTTGTGTTCTTACATTATCCCAGATGTTTCCAAGAATGTTTAAATCCAGAGAAATAAGCAATTTTATCCAGGACACGGACCGTGTCATTGCGTCGCCTATCGGTGCACCATACCTGCGTTACCCTCGATTTCCATTTTATTTAGCAGAGACCATGGAAACACCAAAGACACTTTAATATTTTATGTGTTTTATTAGACAAGAGAACAACTGTTTTGATACATTTATTTACAGAAAACTAATCATTGCTATATATAGCTCAACACTGTTAGTCTTTTTGTTTGAATCGCTTGTTTTCTTGATTTTCCACGAGTACCATGATTTTACAATGCCTCAGAGAAAAACATTATTTTGTCAAGTGGCTAACATAACATAATCAGATGCAGCTTTATTTTTAGTAACAGTAATGGAGCATTTCCTCCGCCATACAATGTTTTAAAATTAATTGCGTGCCATTTAGCAACACAAGCCATGCAGCATTTATTAATATGATATTCTAATATCGATCTAGCTTACTGCAGTGTGCAACAAGTGTCTCATAACAGCCGCCGAGCGAACGCACAGAGTAACATTATAACATAATTTTCAACAGACAAATGTAAATGATAAAACAGCACTGCGTTACCCCACATACGCTTGACCGGAAGAAGCTGAAGCGGCGTCTGCTCCATAATAAAAGTTCTGCTGCTCTCGATCCGTGTCTCACGCTCGTCTCTCATTAGCAATTGCTTCAGCTACCTCATTCCACTCCCACATCACTTGGCCCTGCTCTGCTTCATACTACAGTAACGTTGATAATCAATGAGTATTATTTCTGCCCGAATCCCGTCAGATTCTTTTCCACCGGCTGTGAGGTGAAGACAACTCCCATGATTCCACGCTCAATCTTTGGGTCATCAAGCTACGCCTTTGTTTTGAATAGGCGACCTCTAGCGGCGAAAAACAACATATTGTACCTTTAATCTTAAATATTATAAACCTAAAATATTTTAACTAAATCTATACTTAATTTGGCTGCACTCTTTGTTCTTATCCCTTGTGCTGTGTTAATTAAGGGTGTACACTCAGGATGTTTGCCTGGTTAGGGTCCCCCAGACATTAAAATGTGATTGTCATCGCCAGGGTTGAGGCAGAACATTGCTAGTCGGCCATAAGCTCACGTTAAATAATTCATAGTCACATATTATGGCGTTTACCTTCAGTGATCCAATAGCACCCTCCAAATGTGAGCAGAAGTTGTTGAATTTGTTTTTCCTGTTAACTTTAATTCTAATTTATTTTGCCTCATGTAACTTATGGTAAAAATATTTTCACTGAAATTCAATACTTAATCATGAAATCATGTAGTTTTATATACAAATATCTTTCAGAAAGTGTATACAAAATTAATAGCAAGCAATAAATACTGAAAGCAACAACAACAACAACAACAACAAAACCAAACAAAAAAAAACCATTCACTCACTCACTTTAAGTGTAGTGACAAGAACATTTTATTAATTTAAAAAAAAACTTAATACATAACTATGTAGCAACAGCTTAGTTGTCTTTTTCCTCCCAGAAAATGTAAAAATCTAGTTTTGATTCTTAGATTTGGTAGAGCCTAATCATACATGTACAGTATGCAGCAGTGTCTCAATATCCTGTTTTCTGTGAACCAGATTAACAAGAATTGTAAAGCATTTGGAATGGTGTATGCTTCAAATTTCCTCCATGATCAGTTTCTCTCTAGCTTATATTGCACCGAGCATGAATTGTAAATCTCTTTTTACTGCAGGGATTCTAACAAATAGAGATCATTCAGCACATTGGACAGCTCTGTGGCCACACCATTAACCCTACAATCACATAGAGCACACCAGTCATCATCATACACCGGAGTCATGGCCCACCTAAAATCCAGGCACGCACACATCGCCATGCTGCCGTATTTGATGGAACCCATGAGGCTGGAAGTGAGTTATAGGCAAAACTGTCACCCGACGAGGGAAGAGGGCGGGATCGATTCCCAGAAATCAGCAGAATCCGACTTGGCCTATCGAGCACGCTCATCTGTCTCCTTGACATAATTGTTCCTTTCTTGTTACTTTATGTTCTAATCAATCAGCTATGAGTAAAATGCCAATTACAATGTCCATTGATGCAACCAACAGAGAAAGCAAGAATTGTTGGATGAAACATTACTGCAAATTGCCATTTAGAGTTTCACTCTTTCTGGGAGGGGAATAATGGGTAATAATCAAGAAATAACATCTGATGTATTGAGTAATATTTCACATATAATTGCAAAATTCTGTGTGTGTGAGGGAGTAGGGCAGACTCATTAATGCATCCTTTCCCATCGTGTCTTAAAGTGTTGGACTCATTGCAAAAAACTTCATTGTGATATTTTAAACAACCCAATGGAGAAATTGCCAGCGATTTTGAATTAGCCATTACATTGGGTGATTCATTATTGTAATTACTGTATAAACATTGGCTATGGACCGATTATGAGCATACTTTTGTTAATGGACAAATTTGTTCATTAGGCAAAATATCATATTCATAACTTGGGAAGTATGATTCCTGGTTACAAGAAACATTGTTAGTTGTGCATGCATACATTCATACCTTCTCCAAATACATCAACCATAATTTGACTCCCATTACTCCAAGGACAAGAGCACAATATGATGGACATGTCATGGACACATGGAAGTAAGAGACATTTCCACATTTCAAATAACTTGTGTGAGCGTTTGAAGATATGGCAGGAGATGTTCTTAAGAAGTGTCAGTCAAGTGTCATTTAATGAAGTTCTTTTGGACTGTGTGTGGAAAACAGATGGTGCAGCTTCTAGACATTACCAATAAACAATAGGCTGTCTGGTGGTCATTAATTAGCTGATCTCAATCAGATCATTTTGTTTGCCTGTATGTTCTCCAGAGGTTTAGTATATTCAGCTGTTCTTCTGGAAGGCCACTGTGCAATATAAGTCTGGTGTCTGCCATTTTGTATTTAAGGCCTCAGGGTGGTAGAGGCTGAATGGATAGAATAGGGTTGGGATTTAAAAATCGAAAAAATCAATTCCAGTTCTGGAATTGGATACTTGTTATAAAATTAAAGTTTCCATTCCTCTTATGGATTCCCTGGTTTGCATTTTAATATAACTTTAAACCATTCAAGCGCAAGAAGACTCTGTTTTCAACTGAATAACTTTTGTAACTATATTTGTAATGTATATTTTATTTATAAGTTCAAAAGGTACTCTCAATGCTGCGCTATGCGCTGTGAAAAAACATCTTTGTTTGCAACAGGTGCGCCTTCAGGTTTCTTTGGCTTCAGAGACCGCATTGTGTGTGTGTGTGTGTGTGTGTACTACACTCTGTATCTGTTCACTTTGTCCACTTTGTTAGGACGCGTCCTCTGCACGCTTCTTCGGCTCAGGCAGAGGACGCTGCATCTTTTGTTTCTGGAGATACAGATTTTTAGTGTGCCGTCTCCGAGCGTTCCTCCCGTGATGATGAAGTGCAAGAGGAACTACTCAAGGTGGTGACATGTGCTGTGGCCTGGTTACAACTGGACTCTCCACAGCAACAAGAGAACCCCAAACGCCCATCTCTGTCCGGTGGCTTGGAGGTGGGACCTGAGCGATGGTCTGTTCCCTTCTTTGAAGACCCCCATGACGAATGACCTCGTTCATGGGGAAAACCATAGACATTGTGTGTCTTTTTGCCTTCGACATTGACATATTTGACTATCTTGGGTGCGAAGGCACACGGTTATGTGGTGTTGCCTTAGTTTGAAGAGACTCTCGTGGGCTCTCTCTTCTGGGAACGCATCGTCTTTAAAAAAACCTACGTTCCTAAGAAACTTAAGAAAGCATTCCAATCGGCTGGTCAGGCTGGTGCTGTGCTGCACACCATGGTGGTGTTATAGGCGTACCAGGCTGACCTGTTAAAGAACTTGAGTGCGTGTGGGATGATGAAGAAGCTTTCTCTGAAATTCGTCGGGCCACAGATCTGTCTCTTCACGCGACAAAGCAAACGGCCCGTGTCATCAGCCGTTCCATGGGTGCTGTGGTCGCCACGGAGAGGCATCTGTGGCTGAGTCTCACGGGCATCAAAGACAGAGACAGATTGTTTCTGCTTGATGCCTCCCTCTCACCTTCTGGGCTGTTTGGCGACTTAGTTAATATAGTCGTCAGCAGATTCTGGGAGGTGAAGAGGCATGAGGAATCTTTTGTAAAGTTTCTTCCCCATCACCTCTGATTCGGGGGGCAGTGGTATTCAGTGAAATGTTCTGTCACTTCCTGCTGTTTACAAGAACCTTTAACATCTCCCCTCCAGAATTGAAGGATCGAAATTAGTACCCCTTTCAGAGAAGTTGGCAGCGTGGAAACTACTGCCAGGTATCTCTCCTTAAGACCTAAAGATAGTATAAAAAGGTACAGGATTCAGTTTGCACACTGCCCATTTCAACGGTGTTGTTTTCACTACTGTGAGACCATAGAACATGTTCCCCTCCCAGAGAGAGTCAGGCTACTACAGTCGGTACTTTCTGGTTCCCCAAAAAAAAAGGGAGTTTGTGTCCGATTTTAGATATTCGCGATCTGAACCATTCTCTCAGAATATACATGTTCAAGATGCTAACGATCAAGATGATTGTGTTGCAAGTTTAAAACAAAGATTGGTTTGTCACAATTGATCAAGGATGCATATTTTTATATAGAAATTCTGCCACAACACAGGGAGTTCCTGAGGTTCGCTTTTGGGGGCGAAGCTTGCCAATATCAGGTTCTTCTATTCGGCCTAGGGTGGACGACACTACAGTAGTCAGCTACATAAATCGCCATCTGAACAGGCTAGCACAGCAGGTTATGCTTTGGGCTCAGGACAAGTTCCTGTCCCTCAGAGTGTTTACATCCCTGAAAGTTCATTGCCAGATTGTTTCAGTGCTGTAATTCCTGCAGGAAAAATTATCAGTAGGCACATGCCCCGCTACTCTCAGGGGTTTTGTGGCTGCCATATTGGCTTGCCACACCCTGATTGACTTACAGGCTTTGTCAGTCTCACCATCCTGCTTAGACTTTGTCCCTGGAATGATCAAAGCTATTTTGCATCCTCACCCTGATTATCTACCTAAAGTTCCATTCTCAAATGGGCATCTGGTCATTCTTGAAGCCTTCTGTCCTTCACCTTTCACTACACTGGAGCAGGAGAAACTTCACTGACAGTATCCAGTCCATGCTCGTCAGACTTGCGTCCAACCGCACTAGCCAGTGGCGGAAGTCAGATCAACTCTTCATGTGCTATGGGGGTCGTAACCAGGGGGTGCCACTGGGTGAGGGATGCCATTGCCCTAGCCTACGAGGTGCGTGGTCAAGCTTTGCCTCTAGGAGTTAAGACTCATTGTACCAGGGGGGTTGCTTCCTCAAAAGCTTTGGCAAGGGGCACCCCCTTGCAACAACTGTGTGATGCAGCAGGTTGGTCCTCTGCACAAATTCATCAGATTTTATAGTTTGGATGTTCGTGCTACTCTGGGCTCACCTGTTCTTGAGTCGACATCCCCAAGCTCATGTTGGAGACCTTACTCATGCTTGTGAGCACACACTACACAACCATGAGGAGTCCAAACACTTCCAGTGCGGAGGTGTTGGTATTCTAGTTCCCATAACGCATAGCACAGCACTGAGAGTAGCCTTTAAAAGGAAACGTCTCAGGTTATTTAACTGTAACCCTGTTCCCTGAAAAAGCGGCAATAGATGCTGCGCTACATTGGCGTGTCCAGACGTCTCTTCAGACAAAGTGATACCTGAAAGGCACACCTTTTTCACGTCTATTTTGTAACGACTGAGACAAGTCAGACACAAGTATTTGTTATAGGTTAACAAATGATTTTAGAACTCACTCTGGGATCTGTGGCCCCATCCCCCCAAACAGGGCAAGAAGGTCTTAGTTACCATGACCACGATCAGATAAGTTGGTTTTATGACTCTTAGCAATGTGAACAGGGCCCCTGCTCACAAAAACCTACAGACATCAGAACAGACTTTCCTGCATTAATTTATCGATGAACTGATTAACATGAAATTAAAATGCATTCCAGAACATTTTGTGAATGATTTACTGTCTTGTGTTGTGTCTTTTAATACTATTATCTGTTGATACTAGGGGTGGGCAACAGGGCTCCAGACTAACTTTTTTCACCTCCGTCCTGGAACCGTCCTAAAAAACAATTTGAACCGTCCTAAAGTGAATGTCAACCGTCCCAAAATAAACATGTTGTTTCTCTACTTTGTTATTATCATCTATAGTTGTTAGTTGTTTGTTACATAATAAAAACACCATTATATTATATTTATTTAGCTCCATTCAAAGTAGTTATCTGTAAACAGGTAAAAAAAAAAAAAAATTTAATAAAAAATATCAGGAGTTAAATGTTTTTTTGTATTCGTGCAGAACAAATCTTATTTTTTTCCTTTTTCTTTTTTTACATATACGAAAATTAAGAGAGAAATACATACAGCTCAAAACTTTTTGAGTTGGTTGGATTACAAAATAACAAATAAATACTGGTGACAACATATCTCAAAAATATCATTCTTTATTATTTCAAGCAGCAGACATATTTATTTGTATGAATTAAATATAATGAAGCCTTATTAAAGCTATTAACGAGCAGTAAATGCTTTTCTCTTTTTCTTTTGTTGCTTGATCAATATTAAGGACACAGACAGCATTAGGTTTATTACCCACTGTCACTTTAAGACATCGGATCATGTCCAATGACGTGCGCTGATGCACATAGATACACTCACAACAGTGTTTAAGACATAACCGACATAGTTTATGTGAATACTCTCCAAAACGGACATTTCGACATAATGTTGTGTGTATTTGTCCATTCAGACACGAAAGAGCTCAATTACTCGCGCGCTGTATAGGTGTCTATGTGAATGGCTGCACGCTTCGGGTCGGGTGTGTGCGCACAGAAAATCGTACCGAATAGAGCTCTTTTTTTGCGTCGTCACTCTTATTCAGATCTTCATGTCTGCTCTACTCATTCTCCCAGACGTTTACATGTTTTAACGTTTTATGAGACATGCAGCGCATGCCAACTCGTGTGCCGCTGGGTAGATCACGTTACAGTACAATTGTGCGCATCTACCACAAACGCAGGACATCCGTTCTGACTGGATCGCTTCCCAAATCGTCACTATCTAACATTTTTGTCTAGTTTTTATTCTTTGACGAAAATGTCAATAGATTTTCGTCATAGTTTTTGTCATTTAAAACTAGTTTTTTTTAGTTATCGTCTCGTTTTCTTCTGTGAAAATAAGTCATGTGATAGATGTACCGCGAAACAAGTCTCCGGGTGAGTAGCCGGCCAGTGATAGTAACTATAGTAACAGCATGAGAAGACGCGCTCCGTTGTAGTCAGCGCTTGGTCGGTTAATTTTGGCATTTTCTAAGTAAGTTACCCTAATAGGCTAGTAATAAATGAACACACATACAAAAATGTCTTCCGTCCTGTAGGCGTCCTGGAGAATATTTCTGTTCGTCCTAAACACATTTTCTATCGTCCCCAGGACGATAGGACGCCGTTAGTCTCGAGCCCTGGTGGGCAATATGGCAAAAATATATCACGATTTTTTTCAGGAAAATCACGATTCACGATTTTATCACGATTCTTTTTTATGTTGGTTTTACTATTTTGTGACTGAGCATTACAGCCAAACTAATGTCCATATTTAAAAAAAAAAAGCCTTAGGCAACAAAATATAAAATAAAAAAAGAATGGCAGACAGGGGCGAAGATAAAAATATTTGTCATTATTAAATATTAAGATCAAAGATACACAGGTGCTCTGAAAATGATAAGCTGATGGTTATTTTCATAGTTAAAAGGATCTTTTCCATAGTTCCCTTTCCTGCTTCCAGTTCCATTCTATCACTCACCATTTTACCTATGCATGTATGTATTTATGTATGTTTGTTTAGTTCAGTTATGTTTGTGATTTAGTTAATAAAACTTGTGCACAATATGTATTTGGTTCTGATTCTCTGCTTGCAACAATCAACATTTTACGATCTTGATCTTGTTACATGCTCTAAGCGCTGTACATGCTAAGAAATAATTATTCTTCGGTGGCCATGAAAGATACGCTTTTCTTAGAATAAATGAATAATCAAAAGAGTTCGTTGGAACTGATTCATTGATTGTAATATTAATTTAGCTACCTCAAGTTAATCCAATTAACTGACCCAAATATTAATAATTAATCATAACTGATAATTCCCCTTTGAGCTAACTTGTTACAATTTATAACCTCACGAGCGCACATTCCAATGATGTCATTGTCAGAGGTTATTTAAAGCCAAGTTCCTTGGTGTGTTTGCCACACATACTTCACAACCCGGGGAATGTTTTCCCAGGATTAGCTTCTGTTGCTTCAGCAAGTGATCTCTGTCTATTCTGTCTGTTATATTTATTGTTGTCTGTCATGTTACAAACACTATGGCGAAACAACTTTACAAACCTGCTATTTAACGGGTGGGGATAAACATGAACTTTGTGTGGTGTGTTTGGGAGTGGAGCATAGGGCTGTGCAATTAATTGAATTTCGATTTCGATTTCGATTTTTGCTCCCAACGATCACCAAAATAGTATAATCGAGTAAAAAACGATTATTTTGCCATGTTCTGTTTTGAAAGAACGCTCTTATTTTGTCTTGTGTTCTGAATGACGCGCGCACGCGCACATCCGCCCCTCCCGATGCCATAAACTCTCTCAGCTTGAATGTTTAAACTGATCAAACTTAAAACGAAGTAAAAATGATCAACTTTAGTTACGATGCAATGCTGGCCCGATTGTACAAGTGACAATTCCATCATGTCCCGACTCCTGAACGCGAATGTGTAGTTTCGACGCTTGCCTTGTCCAGCGCATTTTGAGAGACGGAGAGAGAGAAGACGCAGCGCCGCTGAACACTCACGCGGTTTGTGAAATTGCGTCTTGGAGAAAGTTTTAAAATTATTGATTTGATTTTATAATCTGTGTGGATTCATTTAGGCTACTCATACAATCTACATGCTAAAGTGAATCAATGTTTGCGGGGGAATTTCCCGCATTAGGCTATAAGTGGTAGACCTGCGGGAATATATTAAAATACTATATTATTTATTAATAGTTCAAAAAGTACAATCAATGTTCAAATTTCGATTTTTTAAGAATTGTTGAAAGGTGTCTTTGGTAACACTTTACAATAAGGTTCATTAATTAGCATTAGTTAACAATAATGAACAATACTTCTACAGTATTTACTAATCTTAGTTAATATTAATTTCACCACTTACTAATACGTTATTAAAATGAAAGGTTGTATTTGTTAACATTAGTTAATGCACTGTAAACTTAACATAAACAAACAATGAACAGCTGTATTTTTATTAACTAACATTAAAAAAGATTAATAAATACTGTAACAAATGTATTTCTCATTGTTAGTTCATGTTAGTTAATACATTAACTAATGTTAACGAATTAACATTATTGTAAAGTGTTACCGTGTCTTTTTAATAAATGCAACACGTTCCCAAAGTCATGTGAAATAATCGTGTTACATAATCGTGATTTCAATACTGACCAAAATAATCGTGATTATGATTTTTTCCATAATCGAGCAGCCCTAGTGGAGCATGCAGTATCAGCCTTCGAGGGGGCTGATTGCCAGCATTGTGAGAAGCTTCCGCTTCGCATGCTTTAGCGCGTCTCGGTCTCCTTCAAGATCTTTCTGGCGCTCACCAAAAATGAACCAAAATACAGAGAATAGCCTTCTTGGCGCGCCTACTTTTGAAAGTCAACATTTAGATTATTTAACGTTAAATGCATTATATATGCCACTTTGGAATAAATCACAGCGTGTTTCATGATAAAACGTGACTTAGCCTATACAGTCCAGAAAATAGGTTATAGGTTAGCCTATAGCAAATTCAGACCAACTGCTGGTCTACTCAGAGAAAAAGCCCTTTCTGGGCTCTTCTGTTGTACCGAGCCATTCGTTAGTCTAGTTGTTTTATGAGAAAATGAAATATAGCCTATAGTTGCAATACACGCGTTAAGTTTTGTAAGCTCCGTGCAACTGAGTTGCGGACTATTAATACTCAAGCTGTTTTCTCATTTTTCTACTCTTAATATTAAATAAAAAAACCGACTGAACGATTCTCTTGAACCACCACCGCGTTTGCGGCAGAAAACTACTGCAGTGCAGCCAAAATGCTCTGTTCGACTTATCTGAGATCCTTTACTCTTCCCTGTGGATGACCTGTGACCTACTTTCTGTAAGATCTGAATTTTTGAACTTGAATTTTTGACATTGAATTTTAGAAAACTGAATTTGAAGTTCCGAATTTCTTCATCTTGAAAACTTGAATCTGTATTTTTTTAAACTGAATATTTGCAATATACGAATTCAGAACAAAAAAACTAGCTGTTTGAAAATACATGTCTATAAAATTCAGCCATAAAAACATTTCAATTTGTTAAATTTCAAATGTTCAATATTCGTTTAAAAAAAATCAAATTCAGAACTATTTAAACTACCACCTAAAATTCAATTTTTTTAGATTACACTTGCAAATAATTCAAATTTACACAATTCAAATTCAAATCGTTTTGTCATATTATGAGCTCCATACCCTTGTAGCCACTGAGAGACACCTCTAGCTCAATCTAGCAGAAATAAAAGAGAAAGATAGAGCTTTTCTGCTAGATGCTCCTATTCATCCTTCTGGCCTCTTCGGCGACGCCGTTAATTCGGTCGTCGAGAGGTTCCAGTAAACTAAGAAGCAGGCAGAGGTTTTCAAAAATGTCTCCCTCGCCGTGTCCAAAAAAGGATGGAGGGTTGCGCCCCATACTAGATCTTCGTCGTTTGAATCGTACAGTTCAGAAACTCAAGTTCAAGATGCTGACACTCAAACAGATCGTGACTCAAATCAGATCCGAGGACTGGTTTGTCATGATAGATCTGAAAGACGCATAATTCCATGTCTCTATCCTCCTTCAGCACAGGAGGTTCCTGAGGTTTTCTTTTGGGGGCAAAGAATACCAGTATCGGGTACTTCCATTTGGTCTAGCTCTATCACCCCGCACATTCACGAAGTGCGTAGATGCAGCTCTGGCCCCGCTCAGGCTGCAGGGCATACGCATTCTGAATTACATAGACGACTGTAATTGTTCCCTGAGTAGGGAACGAGAAGATGCGTCGCCCTGCCATACTTCCTACATCCCTGTGATGGACTTGCTTCGGCAATTTCGAAGCTAATGCCGGTTGCACCGGATGTGCTTTTATCTCTTCCTGGTCATGACGTCACCCGCCCGTGACGTTCATTCTTTCCATTGGACTAGTTGACATGCTTCAGACGTAATCACACTGGGGGCGTTCCCAAAGAGTCATCGACACATCGTCTCGTTCCCTAC
This sequence comes from Leuciscus idus, assembly GCA_021554675.1. Classification (NCBI taxonomy): domain Eukaryota; kingdom Metazoa; phylum Chordata; class Actinopteri; order Cypriniformes; family Leuciscidae; genus Leuciscus; species Leuciscus idus. Next base: position 18,317,136 of record CM038633.1, read on the forward strand.
TCAGGGGACTAGGTTTACAGTCGTAACCTTGAGACGTTTAGTTTGGTTTGGTTTACAGGCCTTCCTTTCCTGCTTAGTAATAATTGATAAAAGATTTTGTGATTAGTGACCTTAAAAAACTTTTTTCTTGTTAATTTTGCATATAATTTTTTTTTTTTAAGATATTAAATATTAATTAATAATTAATTGATTATTTGATAAAATTGTTTACTTGAATGTAACGTATTCTCTAGAAAATAAGTAGCACTTGATAAGCGGCATCAACTCAAAATTGCATTGACAGATGTGTACCACATTTTACACATACGTACATTTAGATCAGGGATGGGCAACTTCGGTCCTGGAGGGCCAATGTCCTACAGAGTTTAGCTTCAACCCTAATCAAACACACCTGAACAAGCTAATCAAGGTCCTCAGGATTACTAGAAAATTACAGGCAGGTGATTTTTTCAGGGTTGGAGCTAAACTCTGTAGGACAGTGGCCCTCCAGGACCGAAGTTGCCCATCCCTGATTTAGATCCTACTTTTGTACTTACTAACAGCAAAATTACCCTGCATTGAAGCTGCATTAAAGCCTCCGTACAGGTCAATAAATGTGTCACAGGAACGAAACACAAGATCCAGTTGCGAATGAAAGGCAATTTATTTAAGTAGACAGAGAAAAGATCAAGACTGGATGGACTGATGTAGAGGTGCAGGTCGGCGTTCAGGTCTTGGCAGCGAGAAGACTGCAATGGGCTGATGTCCGATGACCATCATAGAAGTACATCAATCGTGAATGGAGCAGAAATAGTCCAAGGCTAGAGCAAGCCGGTAACTCAGGAACTGGATACAGAAAAGCACTTACAGGGCCAGGAGACAAAGATGTGAGCCGTAGAACAATCAGACACTAAACATAACAAACACAAGACTACTTATAGGACACATAAACGAGCCACACCTGCGGCTGATCTGATTGCTCGTCAGCGCAGCTGGTAACTAAGCAACGCTGATAGACAATCAGACCAGGACAGTACACAAAGATGAACAGGCAAACCTGCGAACCGCAAAAAAAATGTGTCTTACATGAGCTCATTTGTAAATATTAATATCTGAAATGAGCTCACTGACCAAGCTGACCACTGTGACAGATTCATTTTTAATAGTAATAGTACTGTGTCCTATTCATTCACAAACCGAGCAGCACTAATAGCTGAACATTAATTCTAGATATTGCTCATTCCATACCTACTGTCATATTCTCCTAAATGCTCCTCTGTCTGCATTCCAGCTACTGTCTCCTGGCTGGACCGCAGCAGCCACTTCATCAAAATCAACTGCTGTAGAGTGCCAGAGATTACCCACAGGAAAATACCACTGAGCCTTAAATAGCAATACATTTTTCTGACTTTTCTCTGACGTGAGCTGTGATAAGCGCTAGCTTGCACTAACATGATGATGACACAGAAAGAGAGAGAGAGAGAAAGAAAGATATGTTTTTATTTTTGTAGATTTTTTTTTAAAGAGTCCTGAAAAAAAATTATCATGGTTTCCACAAAAGTATTAAGCAGCACACCTGATTTAATGTTGATGAGAATATTTCTTGAGCAGCAAATCTGCATCAGGGCATCGCACTCTGCTGCTTATGGGGCTACGTAGCCACAGACCAATCAGAGTGCATATGATGACCCCTGTCCACCATCGAAAGCACCTACAATAGGCATGAGCATCAGAACCAGACCTTTGAGCAGTGGAAGAAGGTCGCCTTGTCTGATGAGTCACATTTTCTTTTACATCACATGGACAGCTGTGTACATGTGAGCCGTTACCTGGGGAAGTGATGCTACCAGGATGCAATATGGGATGGCCTCTGGACAAGCCTCTAGAGGGAGTGTGATGCTCTGGGCAATGTTCTGTTGGGAAACCCTGAGTCCGGCCATTTATGTGGACTTTGTACATTTGACATGTGCCACCTACCTAAACATTGTTGCAGACTAGGTACACCCCTTCATGACAATGGTGTTGCCTGGTGGAAATGGCCTCTTTCAGCAGGGTAATGCACATTGCACACTTTGTTCAGGAATGGTTTTAGGAAGATGATAAAGAGTTCAAGGTGTTGCCCTGGCTTCAAATTCACAATTCACAACCTACAGGACTTGAAGGATCTACTGCTAATATCTTGGTGCCTGATACCACAGGACACCTTCAGGGGTCTTGTAGAGTCCATGCCTTGGCAAGTCTGCTCTGTTTTGTCAGTACGTGGAGGTAGGTGGTCATACTGTTTTGGCTCATCATTGTATATAAAATATTATTTAGTAGCAGCAAAGATATATGAAAGAAGCCATACTTTAGAAACTGATATCATGGGAAGTAGCTTTTATATTTTGGGTTTTGTTAGCAGGATGTGTGCATTTGCTGCCCTGTGGTTCTGATGAGAGCAGTGCGGTAGGCACTGACAGGTGCTGTATGTCTGATTACTGCCATCTCTGCTTGATTGGTGTTTAACCTGTGGGTCAAGCACAGAGGAGCCTTCAATCAAATTAACTTCGCCCCTGAGGCCTATGCTTTCACTGAAATTACTTTCTTGGATCTTTGTATCCTATTTCCATACTGTCATCAGGTTTAACAGTGTTTGAGTACAGGTGCCATTTATTTATTGATTGATTTATTCCATGAGAAATTAAACAAAGAGTGTTAGGACTTTCAAAGCCAAAGAGTGATGTTATAATGTTGGCTGTGGCATTCTTCAGTGGTTCCAGTGTTCCAGGCTCCAGCTATGGATTTATGTGGACTGTGGTATTGTGGAATGGATGATTTGTTTGTTTGGTTCTGGTTGTGAATTCTGGGATGTTGTAAGGGCAGCAGAGAAAGAGTGGAGGCTGTTCTTTTAGTGCTTTGAAACTTTCAAACCAACTTCTGTTTTCCCAAACTCATCTCCTTCTCCTCTCTTGGGAGCCATCCTCCCCCTCTTCAAATACCATTGCTTCTTACAAGCATTGTGTTACAGGTTGGAGTTTTTCTATCTCTTTTCCTTTGCTGGCTAGACCCGTTCTCTTGATATTCAGCGGCCAGAGAGGTGAACTTGCTGTCGATTCTCTTTCTTAACTTACAAGATATCAGAAGTTGGTCTCAGAAAAAAATCTTCAAAAAAGGTTTACTGCCTAAGTTACCTGATGACGCATCAGGATTTTTTTTTTTTGTGGATGCTTTGAGCATTCAAGCCCTGAAGGAAGAGGCTATCTCTGCCCATCAAATGCTTTCAACATTTTCTTCTTTTTATATAAATGAAATCAGTTTTACCCTATGAAAATAATTTCAGCATTTAATTCATTTATGACATTGTTTTAAAAAGTCACAATATAATGGAAGTATAGACAGACCTTTTCTTCAATATTGAGACGTACATCTCAGTGTAACGGACTATCAAAAACTGACTATTTGGGGATTGACATGATTGGTGGTGGTTAGGGCTGCACGATTAATCGCAATTTACATGTAATCGCACTTAAATCAATTTGGCTTATCGCGATTTTGAAATCGCAAAGGTTGCTATTATTTTTTATGCGCAGCTTGTCAGTTATGTACGGCTCTGTAAACGGTGCTCCATCTGAAAGCACTGTGAATTTGAGTCACTTATAACGTGCATTTGAAAAAGCAACACGCGTCAAACATCTTTCCAAACACGAGAATCATTTATGAACCTCTTGTCCAACAAAAGACAACATTTAATAACATGCATTTACTCCAAACTCACTTCATAACGACAGTTGAGCATCCTTCTGTGAGATGATGTGCCTTCTTATACAGAAGGCAGTCATATATTTATAAGTCATGTTTAATCAAATGAATACATGAATAGTTCACAGTAAGATTTCGAACATGCATTTAGAAAATATATGGCCAAGTTATGGGATAGGGTGAATTAAAAACAAAAAAACAAAACCTAGATTCCTAGTTGCTAGTACTAGTTCCTTAACTAGATTAACCAGTCAGCCTCCTCTTGTCAACAAGCCTTTTTAGAAACACAATGCTTGTTGACTAGCATGCATGGATATGCTAGTCCACTAGCTAGACCAGCAGTTACAAGCTTGGAAATTCACGCAGGACATATTTAAAAAACAAAACTCTTTAGGACCGTTCACAGTAGCTACATTTACATGGACCTTTTTTCTTTCAGTCTGAATGAAATCATTCTGATTAGTGAATTCAGACATAGGGCCCTATCTTGCACCCAGCGCAATTGACTTTGTACACCGACGCATGTATCATTCCTATTTTGCACCCACGCACAGCAGACTTTTCCCTCCACAGACGCACGTCGGTAAACTAGGAAATGCATTTGCGCTCCTAGAGGCGGTTCAGCGCAAAGAGGAGGCGTGTTCCGGCGCAAACGTTCCCTGATGCTATTTTGCAGGTTTAGAAAACAATTCCGCCACTGACCAGGAAAAACCTAGTCTAAAGTCAGTGGCGCGTTGCTTATGTTATTCATATGCTATTTTAAGGGCGCATGCTTGGCCATAATCAATGTAGCGTGTGCAAAACGCGCATGCACTTTGCTTATCTCATTTACACACAGACGCAGCAGTTCTAATTTTTAGAAAACCATACATTATTACAAGGAAAAATATTAACGCACGAGGGAAATCATTGTTGTGTCCATGAAGATGTGAAAAAATAGGCATAAATCTAGCTTACACATTTACCCAAATTTTTATACGCTTGTTTAACCGAAGCTAATGTGGGTGGGTTTCTCCCATCCCCATACAATGTCACTTCTCTGTGTTTTACGGCCCTGACGAGAACGTCGGTCTCCTCGGCTTTGAACCGCTCCTGGCGTGTGCCTGGCAAATCCGCCGTTATAATAGCAATCCGCCATGGAACAAACATGCCTGCTCTTAAAGGAAATGTGAGATGTCGCTCTGATTGGTTTATTTCACGTTACGCCCAAACCACACCTATGAATAATGAAACTACTTCAGACCAACCCATTTTAGATTTGCGTCGGACGCAAGAGTCATTTATCCCGCCGGTATAATAGCAACAGCGCCCAAGACCCGCCCACAAAGTTACTTGCGTTTCGCGCTTGATACTTGCGTTTCAGATCGTTAAAATAGGGCCCATTGTGTTTACATAAACGCTAAATAAAAGATTTGTGCATTTGTCACAAGCTTCAAATCGGATTTGATCTTTTGACATGCGCATACTGCACAGATGTACAGTTTCCCACTACTATCTATGAACCTGCCATTGCTTCTTTTCTTTGTTTTTAAAAACAGACAAATACATATTACAAATACAAAACACAAAAAAATATGGTTAGGAGATGGCGAGCACACAAAGCTTTGTGTCGTGCTGCTTTTATACTCCATCAAATAAAGACACGTCCTCTCACTTTCAACCAGGGCTCCGAACCGGTTCAAGGAACAACTGAAGTCGACTGAACAAAATCGTTTAATCTTTCTGAACAGAAACGCTTATTTGAAATTACCATTAACCGGTTAATAACGTTATGTTTTCGTTCTGTTTAATATTTTTATGGAAGTAAAATAATGCCAAATGTTTTTGAAACAAAAAAGCCTGTTGAATTGCATTACTTAGAAAAAATTGGCATTGCATTAACCATGCTTGCATTTTAATGCATTATATTTTTAGGGCTTGCATTTTTATGGGCTGAAATTCAACATGGTTGAATATTTAAGCTGTGAATATTTCAATTCAAAACATTTCTAACACATTTTCATTAATAGAAATTCAATAATCCATATTCACCTTTCATATTTCACTTCCAAAATATTCAAACTGTTTAAAAATATACCTATAATATTCAACAGGCAATTTTCGGTCCATTTTATTTCACTTTACAAATTCGCTTCCACAAATTCAGTGGTTCAAATTCGACAGTAAATTCAACATCGACATCCAGGAATTGCTGGAAAAGCAGTAGATTACCGAGCATAATTTCCATCTGCTGTTAGTCTACCTCATAAGCAGGTGGTGCAAACGCGTTTTGTTGACAAAGACCAGAGCAACAGCTAGAGCAAGCCATTCATTCATAAAAACTGATTTATAGAAATGTAAGTGTATTTGTGATTATTATGAGGGATGTTTTTATTTTTTATGTTTAATTCAGTTAATAAAAAAAATATTATGTAATAAGCTCATCTTTGGGAAAAATGGAGGTTACAGAAAAATAATTATGAGATGAAGTCTATGGTGGGAGGTTGGAAAGGTGCATATTAAATTATTCTGTTAAAGTTATGAGTCTCAAATTTCACTTAAAGTTAAAGAAACAGTTGCAATGTAAAATAGGAGAAATGGAAAAGATGTTGATGGACAATGAAGAAGGGATCAATAAGGCTGCATTTACACTGCAGGTCTTGATGCCCAATTCCGATTTGCTGACTATATCCGATTTTTTTGACGACCCGCTTACATCATCTTTTAAAAGTGACCCGTATCCGATATTTGCATTTACACTATACACTGCCAAAACAACCAAATGTAGACGTTCTGGCCCGGAAAATGAAGTAAAACAGCTCGATATGCAATGGATGCAGAAGCAGACAAAATTATTATAGTGATGCGTGGATCGCGGTCATATCCACGGGGGCTCTGTGGATAATCCGCGGATCGGGCGGGTTAAGTAGGCTAATAAAAATAACATTCTGATTAATTTCGGGTGGGTCGCGGGTGGATAACGTTAGATAAATCATTATTAACGAAAATATTAACTACATTCTCTAAAATATGAGTATAGGGATGCGCGGTATACCGGTACTGCAAAAATACCGGTATATATTATATTTCAAACGGTACAATATCATGATTTTGCTCAATTCGGTATTTGATGTGCTGCTGTTTCGAAGTTCACCGCTAGGCGGCAGTGCGCTACCGAAACTGACGCGGGTCACGCAAAACCGGCAAACGGTGACAACGGAACACGATGGATCAAACAGATGAAGCTCATTCTACACGCCCGGAATTAATAAATAAAGAGAGCAGTAGGAGTGAAATGGCATTACTTTGCCTACAAAAGTAATGAGAAAGGTAAAGCAACAGACCTCAATGCACCACTCTACAAACGCTGCTTTAAATTAGCCACGGGAGGCAGCACAATCTGGCTAATCACTTGTCACTTGCTCATCCTGACTTGTTCAAAGAGTTCAGAGATCGACAGGTGAGCATCATTCAACTGATTTAATTTAGACTTCTATTCACAACGCTGATCAGCGCACATACATAAGAGCTTATCAATTAAATATGATACGGTAAACACGAAAGCTCAAATGTGCTTGCATGACACGCTAGAACCAATGAAGTTTAGGTCTCATAATTTTTGCACTTTCAAACAATCATATATTAATTGAATTTGAATGAATAAAGAGATTAGTAATATTAATTTTAGTATTAGTGATAGTAAAATGAATGGCATATCACTGCCGCTGTGGCGACCCCTAGGAATCAGCCGAGAGAGAAAGAGTAATAGTAGTAATATGGATATTACTAATATGAATGTTAGAATAACACTTTACAATTAAGCTACATTTGTCAACATTCATTAGGTAAGCTGACCTAACAGTATTATAACATGTATTAATCTAGATCAATCAGTAATTATTATTTAAATATACTAATACATGTTTAGCATGTTAACATTAGCCTACTTTATGCAATGCATTAAACTAATATGAACCCAAAAACAAACCAAACAGTAATCAAACCAAGATGAATAAATGCTATAAATGTTGATAATTCTCTGTTGATGCATGACAGCTAATGGTTTACATGTCATTTCATTATTCTATTATTATTCTATATTAATATATTATTATAGATATTAACCTATTTTAATTGTATCATTTCAGGGGGGGGTTTCTTTCCAAAATCAAAACCTGTGTGTTCCCTGACTTTTTTTTTTTTTTACATTTTGATACTTTTTGTTTGCACATTCAGTACTGCTGAGTTTCAAGCAGTGTTTTTTAATAAAATTGTTTCAATTCACTTAAATTTTGAGGCTGGTTATTTGTCACCTGTGGTATCGATTTAGTATCAATACCGAGGTATTAGGTTCTGGTATCGTACAGAAACCAAAATTGTGGTATCGACCCATCCCTATATGAGTATGTTCCATTCCAGTTTAAGTTTCAAGGGAGTAAAGCCTGTTTATGCCATTAAGAAAATGAAATTCTGTCAAATAAATTTTGTTTTAAAGAAATGTTCATTTAAAAGCAGCGCTCATTCATCAGTGTATTATGTTACCATTAGAGATGCGCGCATCAACCGTCGCCTCGAGTCCGCTGTTGAAGGTGATGATCATCCATTTATCCTCACGCGTAACAACACATACGAATACATAATTTGACCATCGGGTACGGATACTTAAATCAGACAAAAATATTGGTGCGGGTGGATGATTTGTTTTTGGCTGCGGATTCGGGTGACGTTGGAGCTCATCCGCGCATCTCTAATTATCCAGTGTTTTGCTTTCCGCACTATTTTCAAAAATCAGCAAAACATTGCTCTCGTAAGGCGGAGAAAAAAATATTCCACTATGTTGAGCCTTCGTCCTCCATATCGCACCATTAATAAGTCATGTGATCGCAGTTGGTGTCCACCTGAGTTGACGTCCCTTTTTTAATGACGTATTACTCGCATTTACTGGGGAATATCCGATTTGTCTGCTTACATGGCAGACGCAAATGCATGTATCCGATTCATATCCGATTTATTACCACATATGAGTGAGGCCTGAATCCGATCTGAGAAAATCGGAATCCATGCGGTTTTTTCCTGCTTACACGTTCACCGGTCATATCCGATCTGTGCCACATGAGAGAAAAAATTTGGAATTGGGTCACTTGAACCATGCAGTGTAAATGGGGCCTAAAAGTGGTGAATTAAGTAAAAAGAAGCTAGAATTGAAACATCTATTGCAAGAGCAAGTTAAAAGTGCTTTAATAAGGTCACGGTTTTGTTCAATTAAGGATATGGATGCTCCTAGCACGTATTTCTTTAAATTGGAGCGAAATGTGGTGCAACATAATCCTATGCTTTATTTAAAATGTCCAGTGGGATAATTATGGACAATCCAACTGAAATGCGAAAAATTGCAGATGACTTTTACTCTTGCTGGACAAGGTGATGAGGACAATGCCACAGATATCTTTCAAGATCTTCCTAAGTTGCAACCTAAACAGAAAGAAACTTTGGACTGTGACATTACTTTAAGAGAGCTCACAGATGCAATTGGACAACTTTCATTGGGACATTCTCTCGTCATTTCTGGAACATTTTGGGACAAGATTTTTATGAAGTAACAAAAGAGTGTTTTGAAAATGGTTGTCTTCCAAGCAGCTGTAGACAAGCAGTATTATCTTTGTTACCTAAAAAAGGGGATTTAGGTTTTTTGAAGAATTGGAGACCTGTTTCTCTTTTATTTTGACCAAATGTTTGGCAAACAGGTTGAAACGCTTATCTGGACACTATTATTCATAGTGATCAGACTTATGGTGTACCCGAGCGATCTATTATGGATAATCTGTTTCCTTTAAGAGATGCTATTGATTTGAGTTTTAAAGAGAATATTGACATGGGTTTTTTTATCAATAGATCAGGGAAAAGCCTTTGATAGGGTGGGCCATGGATATCTTTTCAAAGTTTTGAGTGCCTTTGGTTTTGGTGAAAAGTTTATTTCGTGAATAAAACTGTTATATTGTGATGTTTCTGTATTGGTGAAGGTGGGAGGAGGGTTGAGTGCCTCAATCCCTGTAAAAAGAGGAATCAGACAAGGGTGCCCACTCTGTGGTCAATTATACATCATTGCCATTTAACCATTATTAAGAAGAATGAGAAGAGATCTTAAAGGGTTTTCAATACCAAATTATCCTAATTGTAATAGAATTGTACTATCTGCTTATGCTGATGATATTACAGTGTTTTTTAAATGGACAAGAAGATGTTAACAATCTTACAAAAAGCATAGCGGTATATGAAAAGGCATCCACTGCAAAAGTAATTTGGAGGAAGAGTGAAGGATATGCAGTTGGTCAATGGATAAATCAAAGGCTTCCAGAGTTACTGGGTGGATTAAAGTGGGGGTAGAGAAGGTTTTAAAGCCCTGGGCCCTGTTTTTTGGGGTTTTTCTAGGTTTCAGGAGAAAAATTGTGAGGGACTGCTGGAGAAGGTGGTTGCCCGATTATCTCAATGGCAATGGCTGTTACCACAACTATCTTATAAGGGGAGGGTTTTGGTCGTTAATAATTTGGCTGCTTCCACGTTGTGGCATAAGCTAATGGTGGTTGAACTGCCTGAAGAATTGGTGGGTTCTATACAAAAGACACTAGTGGATTTCTTCTGGAATGGTAAACACTGGATTCGTGCTGGACAACTTTATTTGCCTCAGTGTGAAGGAGGACAAGGCTTGATCGATATTAAGAGCATAATTCAAGCTTTCAGACTGATTTCAGCACAAAAACTGTTGTATAGAAAATAATTGACATGGACTCGTACAAGAAGTGCAATTCTGCAAAGAGAGAGGTTGGAATATGATGTACATCTTTTCTGGTTACAAATTAAAGAGATGGACCTGACAGAGACTACATCCTTTTATAAATCAGTGCTACAGGCATGGGATAAAACCTTCAAGATTAAAAGAGTTTTCGAGATCCCTAAAGACTGGGTGTTGGAGGAACCACTTTTTCACAATCTTGTTGTTCGTGGTACACTGTTGTCTTCTAGGAGCGTAAGAATATGTTGAGAAGAAACTGCACGAAGTTGAAGGACTTGGTAAATCCAGATGGCTGGAAGTCTGTGGAGGATATAATGTACCTGACGTGACTGGATCCAGTGGATCCAGAGAGAATGATGAAGGGGTTAATTTTAAATAGATTAAAAATGTAGTTTTACTTATTATGACTTGGTAGGAGACTTTTAAAGAAAAGTGGTGTGTAAGAGAAGTTTTATGTTGTATTTGTGAGGAACAACTAATTTTTAATTTTTAAAAATGTCTTAAAAATATTTGTACTAAAAGGTTATGAAGGTTATGAGGAATTTATTGAATGAACAATGACGTATTGAAGAGGAATTGTATTCAATAAATATGTGTTAAACCTCTCTTCTCTTCTCTTCTCTTCTCTTCTCTTCTCTTCTCTTCTCTTCTCTTCTCTTCTCTTCTCTTCTCTTCTCTTCTCTTCTCTTCTCTTCTCTTCTCTTCTCTTCTCTTCTCTTCTCTTCTCTTCTCTTCTCTTCTCTTCTCTTCAATTTAAATCTAGATTTGTGTAAGCTAAAAAATAAATAAATAAAAACCTCATTGATTGGGCAGTTATATTTGATAGAAAGGAGTAACCACTGACATTTGATCAGAAAGTAAAACAACGCGGTGCTCATTGGTGTTATCTGCCTCCATTCTGTACCCAAGATGTCAAAAGAGTGAGTCACAGTAACACTCTCTATGTGTCTCTCTGTCATAGTAAACAAACACAAGGACAAGACAAATAGAGGCTGAGCTACAGAAATGGAGGCGAGTGAGATAAGGAGCTGTGAGAGGAGAAGAGTGATCGGAGAGAGAAACGGAGAGAGAGGCCTAGAGAAAAGGTCAGCATGCGTTGTCATGCAGGGTGGAGGATGCCTGAGCCGCTGGGTTTTACTCAGATTAATCTGTCGCGTGGTGACAGCGCTGGTTTAAAAAGGTCACTCATGGCAACAGGATGTGGGTGCAGGGTGCTGAAATGTATCGAATCTGACCACTTGCTGGCTGGGCTTCAGGTAGTTAGTGCACCATAAAGGTCAAATTTGCTTCGCATCTCTCCAGAACTGACCGCTCCATGGCTCTTCGGAGATTGTTGGGCTCAGTGCACTGACAGAATCAGACAGAAGTTTTGTTTTAGCTCTGAAAAGGCCTCCTAAGTGCCTCTCGTTACGATGATGGAAATTTGACAAGTTTGTCAAAACATTTTGAACACAGTAGTAGGTCAGTTAGAGAGACAACTATGTCTCTCTTACTGACTCTCTATGTCAGTTACATAACTATATTATGTAACCTATAAAAAGGTCATTCACTTCAGTTGTTGCTCAGTTGTATTAAGTTGTTCTAAGCACCAGCAGTTATTAATTTTTTGGTTGAATTGATATTTTCTCAAATGTTTTTGATGGATGAGTGGATGTGTATGAATAGATAAATTGATGTATAAAGTGTATTTATGGATGGATGATAGATGGGTGGAGTGAAAGTGGATGGATGGGATATTTTACAAATGTTTTTGGATGCGTGTGTGTATACTTAATGTACAAGTGTATTTATGGGTAGATGACTGGAAAGTTAGATCAGTAGACATGGATGGATGGATTAGTAGACAGGTAGGTAGATGGGTAGATAGATTGTTGGACAGAGGTGGGTGGATAGATGAGTAAGCATAGGTGTGCAGATCATTAGGTGGATGGGTGGCTTGACAGTTGGATGAATGAATGGATGGGTGCATGAATGGATTTGTAGATTGATATGTGTATAGAGATATTTTTGATGGAAGGATTGTTTTCACATACAATTTTGAATGGACTGTTGGATAGATGGCTACAGTAGATCTAAATTTGATAGCCTGATATAATGATAGGTGGATGGATGAAAGTTAGAGATGCACCGATACCAAATTTCTCCGCTGATATCGATTGCTAATTATTCAGAATTATATCTTCCAATACTGATAGTTAGATTTTTCTTAAGAAAAAAAAAACTATACTGGGAACCCTCTCCCCACACTATAATATTAGTGGTCACAATTAACGAAAGAGGTATTATATTTAACTGATATTTATTTTCAGACATAATAATCACACAAATAAAGACTGAAATGTTTGTATACACCTCTGTTGGCACATAAGGTAGTTTTCATAAGCACTTGTCTTCATGGCTAATTTATTCAAACATATGTAATTAACAGTAAATAAGCTCCTCTCTAGTTTTTATTTTAATTTTTTTTTTTTTATAGCTAACTAACAAACTGTGAACATCAGATATCTTTCCTGAGGTAAATTCAGTGTAAATTGACATTTGTTCACAAGCTGTTTTATTGAAATCTTCCCGCAGTTGAAACAGATTGAGTGATTACATGAGACATGATACAGACTTATGTAAGTTGTACTGTATCTTTCAACATACCTTCTGACATGCATGCATGTTTTTCGAGATGTTGTATTAAAATGTAAGAAAAGACTCTCGCTTTACGCTACCGATTGGACTGAGGTGCTAGAGCCATATGTCAAGTCGCATTTAAGAGCGGCAAAATGTCAGTCATTGGCTGTTTTTAAACAATCGGCCTTTGGCTTTTTTCACATCTTCATGGACACCACAATGATTTCCCTCGTGTGGTAATAGTTTTCCTTGTAATTATGTATGGTTTGCAAAAATGGGAACTGCTGCGTCTGTGTAGATGAGAGAAGCAAAGTGTATGCGCGTTGTGCACACGCTACATTATGGCCAAGCATGCGCCCTTAAAGGAACACTCCACCATTTTTTCATATTAAACTGTTATTCCCTTAACTAAGACGAGTTGATACATTCCTCTCTCGTCTCAGTGCGTGCACTCAATCACTCTGGCGCGCTGCGACACTTTGATAGCACTTAGCTTAGCCCAGTTCATTCATTAGGGACCAAACAGAGATGAAGTTAGAAGCGACCAAACACCTCCATGTTTTCCCTATTTAAATACAGTTACACGAGTAGTTCTACCAGAAAGACTCGGGAGAATTAATACTGTGACGATGAACATTTATTTAAGAGCTCAGCAAACAATCAAGTTCTTTGGCGTAGGCCCCGTCCGTAACTCGCATTCCGAGGGTACGGAATCTGCATATCCTGCCTGAAGACGAAGGCAGGGGCGCAGCCCACCCCCTGCGAAGTAAGGAAGGGGGCCATCTGGTGGTGGTGGTGGTGGGGTGGAAGGAGGAAGAGGACATCCTGGCGTCTTCAGGATGGAGGGGAGAGCCCGTCTGGAGGTGTTGGGGAGGATGGAGGGGAGGACCCAACATAGTGGTGTTGGGGGGTGATGGAGGAAAGGTCTGTCTTGGTGGTGGTTGGGGAGGATGGAGGTGGTTGAAGCGACAGCATCTGCGAACTCAGACATGTGTAAGTACCACCCTTTTATACTGGGCTATTAGGATATGATTGGATAGATGAGAAGGTAATAAGTGACGTGGACGATTGAGTCTTCCTGGCAGAACTTGCGCTAGGCTTCATTTACACAACCAAGTATGGTGACACAAAATAAAACGTGGCACTTTTCTAAGCGGGTAAAAAGGATAACTATAATATATGGCGGAATAGCACTTGGGAGCACTTCGACTCGGCGCAGTAAAAAGTCACGTTGGTTCTAATGACAGAAGGGGGGGAGGATTTTTCAGGCGTGACTTTTTACTGCGCTGAGTGCTATTCCTGGAGGTGTTTGGTCGCTTCTAACTTCATCTCTGTTTGGTCCCTTATGAATGAACTGGGCTAAGCTAAGTGCTGTCAAAGTGTTGCCGCGCGCCAGAGCGATTGAGTGCACGCACTGAGACGAGAGAGGTATGTATCAACTCGTCCTAGTTAAGGGAATAACATAGTTTAATATGAAAAAACGGTGGAGTGTTCCTTTAAAATAGCATCTGAATAAAGCGCCACTGACTTTAGACTAGGTTTTTCCTGGTCTGTGGCGGAATTGTTCTCTGAAACTGCAAAATAGCACCAGGGAATGTTTGTGCCGGATCACGCCTCCTATTTTCGCTGAACCGCCCCCAGGAGCACAAGTTCATTCCCTAATTTACAGACGTGCGTCAGTGGAGGGAAAAGTCCGCTGTGCGTCGGGGGCAAAATAGGAATGATGCGTGCATCGGTGTACAAAGTCAATTGCGCTGGGTGCAAGATAGGGCCCATAATGTGGATATGCTGGAGTCATTGTTGGGACTTCCTCTACCTCCTCTTGCTTGGCCTTTCTTCTGTGCCAGGGAAGTCAGTGTCTCTGCTCTTCTTTTTGGAGCTGCATTCTTTATCAGTGCTAGGCAGTGATGGTGGCTTATAATTAGGAACAATCACAGGATACTGATATTCATAGAAGCTGACTCCTGTGAACTGGAATCCAAACTTCTCTTCGGCTTTGTTCAGGGTGTTATCAAACTGCTTGTTGATGATCGGTGCAAGCTCTACATCTACCCAATGGTTAACTTCAAATAGGTGCAGGGAAAACCTCTTAGGAGTCCAGTCTTTCTCATATTCATCATTAAAAACCTCCCACTGGCCAACCACTCCTCTGGGTATCTCGGGTCGTGGAAGCTTGGGGCATGCGGACCAATGTCAAACTGCCTTTCCTAGTCCTCCTCACCGTTCAAATTGTTCTGTTGACTGTCATAATCCAAAAACGGCATCTTCTGTTCTTCAGCAATCATCAAGGCCAAACAAAAGAAGGTTGATTTCTGGCTTTAAAGAATAATAATAATAAAAAAAGATCTTAAGTCATACCTGGCCAGTCAATCCTGTGAATATAGAGAAAGTGTAATTTTGTATGAAGAATAATCATGTCTCATACAAACAGAAGTAGAAATAATAGGTCTAAAGACAAGAGTAAGAGGATGCTTTCTACATCATCTTTTCAATTAATACATTATATATATATATAAATCAGTGAAACCTGCATTTAATTTTAGAGTCCCATTTATGATGTGGATCTAGTTCTCCAGTATAGTTGATAACTGCACATAAAATACTGCTGCAAAACTGACATTTATATACAGCTGTGTGCTCCAGTGTGATGAGTTATATTAAGATGCTCTCTGATGTTTTTCTTGCTGTTTTGCCACCTCAATAAGTTTCTGGTGCTCTGACAGCAGCTTCCTTTCAATGAAAGTAACCAATGTTGACTACGTCGGCTGGGTCAATGTGCACAATGTGATAAAGAAAGAAAAAAAGGATAGTGGAACATTTAATTTTCCAATATTCTGCTTGTTTATCTACATTGCATGACAGTTTTCTTTTTTGGACTGTGATACAAAGTTCAATACTTGTTAATTTATCTAGGAAAAAAAAATGTTGAAAAGCTTTGTATGGAGGAGTTAGTTAGAAATTGCTTTTTTCTATACAATGAATGCATCTGTCAGACAGGACTAAAATGCCTTAAAAGCCGGCCTTACTACTACTGCGCTATATTAGATATGTCTTCGGAAGCTGTAAGATAGCTTTATGAAAGGAACACATATCCTAACAGAGTTATATTATCATAGAAGCCTTATTTTTCCATGTTGTTTAATAGTGTGCCTTTTAATAGTATATGTTTAATAGTGTGTAGAGCTTAAAAGCAGTTAAGGGATATGGATTTTAATAGTCTTATCGAATTTGTACATATTTGGATTATAAAGTGATTAAAGCCTGTAAGGACAGTCAACTTTTTTTATTTAAAAAAAAGCTTTTCCCCCACATATTTCAGTGTGTGATTTTTATTAGAATTCTCAGGCTTCATTTAACAAATGTACTTTTTCTTCAGAGTCAACCCATTGTTGAAGCACAGCTAAATGTAGTAATTGTCTGGAAGTCAAATGGTTTCTCATATTTAGCCAGCTGAGTGCCAAACATGGCACTAAGTGTTCAAAGTGTTACAAAAAAGTAAAAAGAAAATACTAATGAAATGGGGAAAAAAAGTGTATCCATCAGCCTGTTGTTTAGCTTAAGTGCTCTGCATTTGCTCTCGTCTTCCATTATTTGTTGGGGTATAAAGCACTTGAGTCTGAAAACAAGCAAAGAAGAACAGCCCAAATGCAGGGTCACATGACTGTGAAGTTGTAGCAGAGGTGTATTTAAATGTTTTAAATGTTATTAGGACCATCCATTAGGACCCCTGTTTTAACATGACAGATTACATACAAGCATAACCTCCTTAAGTCATATAGGCCTAATGTAACCTTCTACTAACTCTTGAAGTTCTCTTGGTTCATTCAAGCAATGTTCTCCCATATCTTCATGTGCATTCTTCTAATGAGCTTTTGTGCAGTTATGAGTGATTTGATACCGGTACCTGAATAGTTAGTGATGGTTCACAGAAAAAAAATGAAATTGATTAATTCACCCTCATGTTATTTCAAACCCTTCTGATATTTTATGCAAAATTGGTTCCCTTTCGAGGAAACTCGAACTGCGTCGAATGACACTTTGGGGGAACGCCCCTCAGCGTAGCGCCTCTGAAGTATGAATGAAACTAAGCCAATCTTGATTGGTGTTGCGTCATGACGTAACGTGACGGCATAAGCGGAAGCTACAAAAGGATGCCGGCACACAACAGAGTTAGCTTCTGTGATGAAGCAAGCTCTCCCAGGCAGGGGAGGGCGTGGCGAAGGGACGCAGTTCTCGTTCCCTTTCTCAGGGAACAAGGGTTACAGTCGTAACCCGAAACGTTCCCTTTCGAGGGAAGTTGAACTGCGTCGAATGACACTTTGTTTCATGGCTTAGTTTCATTCATACTTAAGAGGCGCTATGCTGAGGGGCGTTCCCCAAAAGTGTAATTTGACGCAGTTCGAGTTCCCTTTCTCAGGGATGTTCTGAATGTTCTGTAATTGTGATTAATCATACCTAACATGAAAGATTTTAATATATTTTTGTATTGTAATAAGTTCACATTCAATTTCCAAATTAATGTAGAAAAAAACCCCCCGCAAAGACAGTAGCCTGTATTTTTTAAATATGTTTAATGGCATCTTTTTATGAAAGTGTGTCTATGAAATAGTTTTTTCCCTCAATTTTAGCCATTATAGCCATTCAGCATTGCAGTATTGAGAGCTATACAGTTTAACATGTATTAGGCTTTAAAATATATAAAAACTTAACATTTTAGTGAACTTAAACAATCTTAACATAAATACATTTTAAATTTACCTGTGCCCTTCAATATATCAGGGCTCAATTTATTTTTCTACTGGCCCAGTCAGACCAGTTCATATTTTTACTTGCCCTGTCAAAATGCAAAACATTTTTTGTTATTTAACACAATTTTAAAAGTTATTGTTTTCATTGTTCTTGACCCATGTAATCTTGTAAACAGTGTTTTAAGGTTTTTAGGTAGGTCTAACAGGTAGGAAATACAGAAGTTAAATAAAGTTATCAAACACTTCACAGTCTTCACTGCATAAATTATACATAAATTATAGATTAATCCTTATTAAAGCTATAAAAGTTATTCAGTCAAGAGCAGTGAGTGTTTTTCTCTTTTTCTTTTGTTCTTTGATTATCAACAGCAGCAGGTTTATTAGGCTGCTGTCACTTTAAGACCTGCCGCACTTGACGTGGATCTGACAATCATCCCATTTTCTTTTACAACTCTTTACATTCATTTAAAGGTGCATTGTGTAATATTTAGGAAGATCTGTAGACAGATATGCAATATAATATACATAACTATGTTTTCAGTGGTGTATAAAGACCTTACTTAATGAACCGTTATGTTTTTATTACCTTAGAATGAGCCATTTCTTTCTACATACACCGCGGGTTCCCTTACATTGAAATGCGCCATTTTGCGCCGACATGTTTCTACAGTGGCCCTTAACGGACAAACGTGTTTCGTCACTATGTTGTTCTTCATGCAAAGAAGCTAGCTAAAGTCAGCGAATAAAACACTGACACAATGATGAACAAGTAACAATAATATTTGCAATAACATATCGTTTTACTGAATAATAAAGTAAACATCATTTCTTAATTTATCTTTGTAAATAAACCTCATTGCTTAACTGCCACTGGCTACTCTCTGCTGTCTCAGACGACGACATCTGTCGGCCACCGTAACTTTTGATGGTTGCAATTCGTAACCTCACCACTAGATGCCGCTAAAAATCACACACTGGCCCTTTAAGACTTCATTTAACTCAGTTAAGACTGTGCTTGCAAGGATACTCGCCAAAACGAGCATTTTGGCATAATTTTGGTGTGTTTTTGTCCGTTCAAGCGCTGTCGGAAGCAGCTTTCACTGCGCACGAGAGTGTGTGTGTGTCTCACAGAAAGGAGATTCACAGTCTAGTATAAGGGCAGTCATTTTATCTGATCCCACCACAGTTGTAAAGTGTTAGTTCCTCATCTCTTTTAAAAGTGCAGAGAGAGCAAAAACAAACAAAAAACCTTGCATGAGAGCGTGACTGGCACGGAAAGGTAGAGGCTTGGGGATATATGGATATATTTGGACATTGTTTCTGTTAAACACCTCCAAGCCTCACAGAGGAGGCAGTTAGATTTGACTGAAGCTAGACACAGGGTCCAACTGGGTTTCATCCTCACCTGCATACTGAAAGGGAGACTGAGAGAACAAGAAAGCTTAAGAGAAAAACAAAAAGAGCAGAGGATGAGGTGAAAATGGCACAGAAGAAAGGACGTTTGGTGTTTTTCCTGAGGTGGCCTCTTGAGTCTTTTGACATTTCTGTACACAGTGCAGCCAATAGGTCGTTCTCTTCTGATGAAATCTTCAAAGCGGTGTTTTATCTTTATCGAACTGATGTTCTATATCATAGGCATTGTGTGTGTTTGTTACCTTAATACTTAAAAGTAGTTTATCCTAGAAAAATCTTTCACAAAATTACAAAAAAAAATTCGATGAGGTGTAATGCACTCAATAATGAAAGTTTTGCTCAAACCCATGTCTTTTGTTTTCCATACAATGGAAGTCATTGGGTTCTAATATTGTTTGAACCACAACTTTGTTCAAAATATTTTCATTTATGTATAAACTATCCCTTAGATATTAAGCTCAAATCTTAATCAAATGCAAGATCGTCTAGCTGTGAATAGGCCAATTAGATGGCCTATTTGATTTTGATTCAATTTTGATTAACCTGTGAAACTACCAATATATAAATATATTGTATTATATTGTATTATCCAATATATTGGACTTTTGATTAACCTGTGAAACTACCAATATATGAATATATTGTACACAAATGGTTGTCATAGTTTACAAGGTAACAGTTATCTGGCAAAATATGTGTATCAAGTGTTGTCTATGTGTGTGAAGCACCACAATAGTCTGAACTAATTGCCCCATGGGGATTAATAAAGCTCTAAACTAAGATCGCTTTTTGTACGTCACATTTAGATGCAGGTAAACCTAAAATTGAAATAAACCGGCATGCAGTAAAGTGGCTAGGGCAAATACTAGTGAAGTTATCTCTGAAATGTTGTTAAAGACAAGGTCAATGAATTGGAGTCTTTAGTTGACTGTTCTGTGGTGTGAGCCATCTGACACGGGATCTTAGTTGATTCTTACTTAATCATACTTCCTTAATTTCATTATGAGTTCATGCAATCTTAGCCATTGTTAGCAAGCACTGCAGTTGTATTATGAATTTGGCTAAATAAACTAAAACTATAATGAAACCAAAATAACCATTAAAGCACCATTAAAACTTTTCTTTTGTACATTCTATTTTCATTGTGCTCATGTTGTTGTCTGTCCCTTATTTTTTTGTATACCCTATTTTGATTTGTAAAGCAAACCTTGAGTAGCAATTTTTTTTTTTCCTCATCAGTTTTATAACTAGTTATGATAATAATTATAATGGTAATAATGTATTATTATTATTATTATTATTATGAAAAACAAATACAACAGTGATTTATTATTATTTTACTGATATGGAAAACCAAAATACAAAACAAAATAAAAACTAGTGAAATTTTCCAAACTATAACAACCCTGAGAATGGACCCTCCTTATCTAATACACCTTTAGGGAGCTTCACTTTTAGACTGAGAAATGTTTAACATCTTCAAGTGAGAGAGTGTGACTCACAATTGATTCTCCCTCATCTATCCTTCTTTCTTTCTGACAAACTCATCTTCGAGGGGTTCAACACCTGGTCTTTCTCTCCTTTATCAACCACCAGCCCTCTGTCTCTCTCTCTCCCTCTCTTTGCTGAGCGGGACACTTGTGTTATTGACTCATCTCCAAAGCCAGTGAGACTGGATCAATTTGCTGAACTTTATCCTATTATTAAAGCTGGCCTAAGGGTGAGAGACTGAAAGAAAGAGAATGAGAGAGAGAGAGTAAATGAGAAGGAGGGGTAGATGCTCTTTAAAAGGCATTAAGCAAAGAGACATAGTCTCATTATGACAGGCTTCAGTGCCTCCCTCATCACCGAGATAAAGAGCCCCAATAGAGAATTTGCTTTTCCAATTGTGTTATTTAAATGTGAGATGACTGGTCTTTGGCGTCATAAACAGGGCATCTTTAATAAGCCTGGACAGGACGTGCGATAGAGACAATTGCACGAGGTATGAAAACCACTTCATCAATGCCACATTTGGGCAGAATTCAATTTCAGACGCTGTCTGTGCTCCTCCTTATCAGCTTTTCTCAGTAGCCGGCTGCATGTCAGATAGTGATAGCAATAATATTGTAAAAAAGAAAGGACGTCCGTGGAGGAAAACATGGGAGTTACATTGAGTGAAAAACAGAGGCAGGAAAGGCCAGGAGTGCTGTGGGATCTGACATCTGCTCTCACTGCTGTCATGGGATGATGGATCACATCTCTCGTCCACATGTGTCTACTCTCTAGTGCTGTTATCCGCACCTCTTCATATTTACAGTGATGGCACTTGAGGGGATGCTGCTTTAAGCATTGCCCCCTGTGAGGGGGAAAACAGGTCTTTGTTGACTTCCTATCAGGCTCGGAATGGTGGGATGCAGTTGTGGCCGTCAATTCACCCTCTAATGTGAAGTCTGCTGCGTTTAACTCGTTCTCTAAACCTCATGTTGGAGTATGATGGCTGTATCGATCGGTGTGCACGTGTATGTGGTCAGTGACTCAGTGGAGAGGCTGGTTTTGGACTGCTAATGTGGTTTGTGTAATTGAAAACCCTTTTCAAACAACTGATTAAGCTGCGGAAGTCTGAATGGATGGCCGTTCAGTTGGATTTAGCATACAAGACTGTCAAGACCGAGGATTAGGGAAAGCCAGAAACCATAGTCTACTTACATATCTTACTTACACGGTACTTGTACGTCTGCTGATTTCTAGGCGATTACTCAGTACTCAACTCAGTACTTGAGTCTTAAAAAAAAGACCAAAAAAATAATAGTTTTTTCTCAAGTGTTTATTAATTGACAGCCCAATGTTTGTAACAATTATGTCTCTTAGATGTATTGTAAAAACAAAACAAAAATGAAATAATGGGGTTCATTTTGTTTTTAACAGTCAAAATAACACGTAAATTAATTTAAACAGTTAGCTAAGGTGTATTATACAACATTAGCCTCCTAATATAACATTTCACGTCTTCAACGGTAAAAACTATAACAGATCTATTCTCACATCATTCAGATCTTCACTGTTGCCTTTGGCTTGCTCAGTTGGGGATATTTTGGGGATATTTAATTTAATTTTATCAATCAATAAATTCCTCTTGAAACAAACTTTGTTGTATTATTTTAATTTAATACTGTGAAGCTGCTTTGATACAATCTGTATTGTGAAAAGCGCTATACAAATAAACTTGACTTGACTTGACTTGACTCAAATTGTTTCTAATAGAATAAGACAAAATATATGTAGTCTTGTCTGTCATATGTGCATCCGAAATCGCATACTCTCTTGAGTAGGTACTTTTTTTGTAATTTCTTTATGACCGCTAAAAAAGTATGTTCTATATACAGTATGAGTGTGTGTAGTATGAATGTATTTTGGACGTACTACATTCGCCATGTTGTCATTATCATGTGACATACCAGCATTGCGACACAACGTCGCTTCACTGCCATTCATAAAGCCTCTCCTGTGGCCTCATGGGATAATAAAGTGTCCATCGTATGCACACTTCAGAATCTCACCGGAAGAAGTAGGTTATGCGGGCACTTTATGCCTACTCCTTGTACTGTGAATTCAGACATGCTTCTTTTGTCACATACTGTTTTTCACCTACTATATAGTAGGGAATATGCGATTTCGGATGCAGCCTAAGTCAATGTGACAAAGCGACCATTGCCAATGCATTTGTCCTTCGGACATTTGTCCTTGTCCTTCCTATCAGAAGTAGCGCGAGCACTTGAAATAGAACAGTTTTACCATCAGAATCAATTTACCATCGGAATTTGTTGTATTGGGCCACATCCAGTGTAGACAGCATTACTGATTATAACAGGTTCTATTTGCTTTTGTCGTGTTGCGTCGCGTCGTTCGCGTCTGGTATAGTCAAGGTGTTAGTCTTTGCTGTGGTATTGAAATATTCAAGAATTCAGAAATTGTAATGTCTTGTAGAATGTTGGCATCATAACAATATTATTTGCAGTAAAAATCGCTATTGTGAAATAAACTTACTCATTGCAAAATAAGATTTGTCAAATTGCTCACCTGTATTACATTATATAATTTTAATAACAATACCAAAAATGTACACCATTTATAGTAACATTTAGTATCATTCTTATGTTTCTCTGGAGTACTTCATTCTGATGGGTTGACCAAAACTTTCTGGTGTTTTTTTGCATAATGAAATGTTGGAAGAAGACAGCAAGTAGGGGTGTTGAAATTAATTGTTTTTACGATGCATCGCGATGCGGATGTGGACGATTCTGCATCGCTGCGGTAATAGATCATTATTGACTATTTCCGTAATAGCCTACTGACGGTTCGCATACGCTTGTCTTGCTAGCGTAATACGGCGGAGGGAGCGAAACACAAAAGCGTGTAATAAAAAATGCACCCACTATTTTACCATTTACAGCATGTGAGTGTGTTTGCGTGTGAGTGTGTGTTTGCGTGTGTGCTGGCATTTGCATGCGAGTATGTGTGAGCGGTATTGCAACTTAAGTACACTACTTGTTTCATGTGCTTTAAGTTGTGTTAGTTTTAAATGCAAAAGTTTTGTTTTAGTACATTCAGGAAGTGTACATTCTTGGAGCAGATAAAATAAAAAGGGAGTTCTAGCTGCTTAAAATTCATTGATGCAAATGGAGCTATGTGCAGTAATTGCAACGCATCGTGATGCGTTGTGAAGCATTGTGAATTTCAAGCCTCAAGTGCCGTTTTTACGTGATCACATTAAATTAAATAATGCATAAGATATAAATGCGCTAAATGTAACATGCTCCCATGTGCACACAAGTGCGCATATGAAATTCATGTTTTCCTATAATGAAAGTTATAGTTGTCACCTTAAAGTGTGGATTTATAAAGCAGAACAGAAGTGTTAGAGAAGCTTTCTTTTTAACAGATGAAAGGAAGAGAATTCTTTTGTCTATGATCCCCGTACCTTGAGCACGTCGGTGAAAATACGTCCTGTTCATTCTCATCTGTCCCAAACTGTCTCCCCGCTTCTTTTCTTTTACAAAATGCCTTTAATGCTGAAGGAAAAGCTGCATATTAAGACGCACAAAGCAGCATTCTACAGCAAAAACAGCTGTAATGCTGACCTCATGAATAAAGATTGATTGAAGAAGTTTGGTGTGTGCGTTTGAGAGGGAGAAAGGGAAAGCTTGTTGGTGCTTGATGCACCTTCTCCATGTTGCTTTGAATCTGTGCTCGTACAGTTTCTAAATGGCCTGCAGGTTATGTGGCATATTTGTGGAATGTCTCTAAAACAGCAGCTTTTGTTGAGTGACAGCTGCATCTAAGAGGCACACTTATGAAAGTCGTTTCATTGTCAAAAAATACAGATTTTATCATTGACTGGCCATCAGTCACCTTGATGAGGTGCATTTTGAATTCACTAGCCTATTCTATCCTCTTCAAAGTTAAGAGACACAAGTTTATCGCTCTCTCCGTGAAATCCACTCTTGAGATGACATCAAGAGCTAAAATAAGACTCTTTAGACTAAACAAAATAATTTTAATGCTTGATAAAAAAAAAAAAACTGCAATGCATTACTATGATGCTTTTAGAATTTTTATTTCTAAAAATCCTATTTAACTATACAAGTAATTCCTTTGCTTTTAAATACACTTTTTCTAGTAGATGCTTCCTACAATTCAGCTCAGACTGAATATCTAATTCATGCTGTTTCTAACACATCTCTACACTTTCTGTGTTACCAGTTTCTTCCGTGAAAATATCTGTGATGAAGCCTCTTTTTACAGTTGCTAAATGTTACACTAAGGTGTTATCACAACACCTTTACATCTTCTAATGGGTTTGAGCACCCTCTCCACCCCCCACCCCCCACAAGTCTCCTAATTTCAAATTCTTCTCCAATGGGAGATGAAATAAGGCACCATCTCATTGATTTCCTTCCACGTGTGTTAGGAGCCGATTTGCAGTGCTCATTTACAGTAAAGTGACTGATTTTCAACTACAGCCGGTAAGCTATTATCACTGCTGAGCTGGAGAGAGGCAATCCATCTAATTTATTCAATCACATATTAGAGACAGGGGTTTTAGTTAGAGAAAGAAAATGAAACGGAACATAAAAGAGGTGAGAATTAGAGGGTAGCCTGTATGAGGAAAGGAGGAGATATGGACATGTTCTGAGTGTTACCTTTCAAAAGTGATTTCTGCAGGTGCACAACGGTGAAACTGTTTAATCTTCTTGATATCAGAATGTGATGAACTTTATACTTGAATGCTGCTATACTGCCTAAGTCTTTCAAAAACTTTGAAAGAGTTCTGAATGCAGTAGGATGTACGTGTGTATATAGTAAGTCATATACATTAGATTTTCATTTTAATTTAGCCTTTTAGATTCTTAAAGGGATAGTACACCCAAAAATGAAAATTCTGTCATTTACTTGCCCTCAAGTTGTTCCAAACCTGTATGAATTTATCTCTGCTGGACACAAAATAAGTTATTTTGAAGAATGTCGGTAACTAACCAGTTGCTGGTCCCCATAGTATTTGTTTTCCCCCATACTATGGAAGTCAATGGGGCCCATCAACTGTTAGGTTACCCATATTCGTCAAAATATCATCTTTTGTGTTCAGCAGAAGAAATAAATTTATACAGGTTTTGGAACTTGAGGGTGAGTAAATTATGACCGAATTTTCATTTATGGGTGAACTGTCCCTTTAATATTAGATTTGGTTGTAGATTTGTTTGGTAATGTTTTTCCTCAGGCAACCTTATCCTGTTCTCTCCTTATTATTTGCATTTCCCCCCTATTTATTCTTGTCTTATTATTAGTTGCTTATTTTATTAATGTTTTTTTTCCCCCGTTCCTCTATATGCAGGCTTGTGAATTTACAGTATTATTTTAATAAAATAGTTTTTTTTTTTTTTTTATGATTGGAGATTTAAGGAGCAGATTTTTATTTATAAATATCTCCTTAGCATTGCCATCTGCTGGACAGCCCTGCGCAGTGCAGCTTTAGAGCTGAAGGAGTGCGGGGCAGGGGTTGTGATTTGTTCTGCGTTCACTATAAGGTGCATTTTGTTAGTCTAAGTGTGAGAGAGAGAGAGAGAGAGAGAGAGAGAGAGAGAGAGAGAGAGAGAGAGAGAGAGAGAAAATGTGTCCTCCTTTGTCGTTGAGTTCCCCAGTCTTCACACTTACCCAGGATGCTTTGGTTATTTGGGTTTTTCTCCATCAAAATAATAAATGAGAGTAGCTTTTCAGGGCTATTGATTTCATGCTTTTATGGTATTACATCTTCAGAGCCGCTCAGGTTGAGCGGAGGAAAATAAATCGGTTTTGGGAAATGAGTGTAAGCAATATCCACATTGAGCCTGTTAGCTGGATTGGGTGAGGTGCCTAAGGGCCCGGTGCAACGGGAGCAGCCTCACCTCTCATTCAACAGCACTAACCCAGACAGGAGAACAGCAAACTCCCACAGGCTCTGAGGAGCCGACACACACCTGCAGCAATCAAACACAGTCAGAATACTTTTAAATGTATTAGATTTATCTTAAACTGATGAATCTGTAGTTCCTGGCAGGGTCGTCACTAGGCCCATTTTAGGAGGGCTTCAGCATGTTCATCAGTTCGCAGCAGTGCCAGTGTCAAAAGCAAAGGACAGTGAGTGCATTTATGGATAGATTATGCTATCGGCATCTGTGTAGTTCTTTGTTATAAATGCAGTTTACATAATATGATGATTCTATATTATAAAATTATAATTTATTGAAATTCCTTTTATTTAAATGGCATGAGACTTTGTGACTTTTCCTACTCTTGTTATACTTCAGTGCAATAAATGTGGTTTTTATTTTATTTTATTTTATTTATAATATTCATTTTATGATAAATCCAAAAAGCAAAACACACGAAAAGCACTATAAAAGGGAGTGGAAATGGCAAATCTGAGCTAATAAGTGGTTCATCTGCTGCTATCTACTGGTAATTTCATTTTCATATTAAAAGTGTGTTTGTTTTCCACTAGGTGACAGAAATCCTCCCCTAAAGCATGGCGCATTTTCCATGTTATCTCCATGAATGAAAATGATAAATGTAGATGTTATTTAAAGTTAATTTTACTGCACAGATGTACAGTTAAAAAAAGAATATATTGTTTAAAACATTACATGTGTTATGACCCATTTTTCCTACTGTACATTAAATGCCAGAGGAGAACTGGCCCCCGACTGAGCCGGGGTTCTCCCAAGGTTTTTTTTTTTTTTTTTCTCCATTAGGTCACCTGATGGAGTTTTAGGACACCATTAGGTCACTTGATGGAGTTTTTCGGTTCCTTGCCACTGTTGCCTTTGGCTTGCTCAGTTGGGGATATTTTGGGGATATTTAATTTAATTTTATCAATCAATAAATTCCTCTTGAAACAAACTTTGTTGTATTATTTTAATTTAATACTGTGAAGCTGCTTTAATACAATCTGTATTGTGAAAAGCGCTATACAAATAAACTTGACTTGACTTGACTTACATTAGGCTATTGTGTGTTGCCAGTGATGCCTAAATTCACTTACAGTAGCAATTAAAACAGTTGATTTTAGTTTAGTGTTTTATTTTTATTTAATTTAGACAATAGTATAGAATTTCAATATGAGCCATTTATCGGTTATTAGCCATAAGATGGAAATAGTTATGGGAAATATCTGTCCTCGGTTGATGTGGCTCACTGTTGAGTGCTAAAAATGCAAAATATGAGGTGCAAGGTGGAACTAACAGGTAAACAAACTCATTAACGGAGCTCTTCCCCCGGCTGCTCTTTGAGAATGAGGGCACACTGGTGACCAGTCAGCGTTTCCCCAAGGACCCCTTGTTTTTTGGGAACAGTTGGTTAATTAATTGGCTGAGAAATCTCAAGTTTATGGATGTTATGTTTATTATTGAGTTTATGGGGTTAAGAACACCTGTCTGAATAGATTTTTTGGGCTGTTTTGGCTGCTGTTTACTTTATTAAAGTTGGTTTTTAGAAAGCAGAATCTGAATATACCTAAATAAAACCATAAAGCTTAACAAGTACAGCTTTACAGACTTCCTCAGATATCAACAGTAATTGGGCATCTTGCCATACTAGGAAAACCTTGCCTTCCTACAAAAAAAGAGGAACTTGTTAAAAGTCATTTTTTGGTCACCATGGAAAAGGAATTTTTGAAGGTTCACTGTGATGATATAATTGGCACAAACTGGTGAATCAACTCAAGTCTCGCCAGTAAGGAAGGCCACAGGTGACTCTTGCGGTGGGGAGTGTTACTTATGTTAATTATCTCAGCGGTATGTAAGAGACTATTCTCACCTGCTTTTTCAGAAATTACAATGTCATTCACTGGGCATCTCACCTAACTAGAACTTTTTATAATCAGGTGAGTCTTTAATTTGTGACTATTTTTACACCCAACTTTTAGAGAAGTTTTTGAACGACAAGAAGAACAGTCAAAATTCTACTCGTTGTTATAGTGTCTCTAAAGACAGCTTTCTCATATCATCATCCTCTCCGGCCAATTACCTATGTACTTAGCAGGCTGCATGTTGTTCATGTAATTTAGTGATGGCAGGGAGTTCCATTAGCAATATGGAAATTATGCTTTTACAATGCAACTATCTCCAAAACACACACACACACGCACGCACGCACGCACGCACGCACGCACTCTCATTTAGTCCTAGTTAACACTTTTCCAAAAAACTTTTAGGACCTTTTCTCTATTGTAATATTCTGTCAATTTTGTCATGTCAATTTTGTCATGCCAATTTTGTCATGCCATAGAAACGGAACAAAAGACAAAATGTGTTTCTTATGAGGATCAAGCTATTTGTAGAAAATCAGTTGGTTTGCAGTGGTTTCAGAACTGAATTTCTCTCAAGGAGATTGTCTTTCTGGTTTTTCCTAGAAGTGATAATTTATCATAGACAACATACTGTACAATGCAGTATGAAGAGGAGAAGGTTGCTCAAAAAAGAATGAATGGGAGAAATCACTGTGCTGAAATGGTGTCTGAAGGAAAGGAAGTATCTCCTTCAAGTTTGCCTTATTGGTTAAATTTTTTTTGTAAGCCTAAATTTTAAGATAAAGACAGGAAATATGTCACAATTCAAATTTTCTTGTGATTTGGCAAACAGAATTTAGTGTACCAGCCCTGTTGAGAAACTATTCTTTAACACCTCTAACAAACATAAGCAAACCACTGGTTCTTCTATATATATATATATACACTCACCTAAAGGATTATTAGGAACACCTGTTCAATTTCTCATTAATGCAATTATCTAATCAACCAATCACATGGCAGTTGCTTCAATGCATTTAGGGGTGTGGTCCTGGTCAAGACAATCTCCTGAACTCCAAACTGAATGTCAGAATGGGAAAGAAAGGTGATTTAAGCAATTTTGAGCGTGGCATGGTTGTTGGTGCCAGACGGGCCGGTCTGAGTATTTCACAATCTGCTCAGTTACTGGGATTTTCACGCACAACCATTTCTAGGGTTTACAAAGAATGGTGTGAAAAGGGAAAAACATCCAGTATGCGGCAGTCCTGTGGGCGAAAATGCCTTGTTGATGCTAGAGGTCAGAGGAGAATGGGCCGACTGATTCAAGCTGATAGAAGAGCAACTTTGACTGAAATAACCACTCGTTACAACCAAGGTATGCAGCAAAGCATTTGTGAAGCCACAACATGCACAACCTTGAGGCGGATGGGCTACAACAGCAGAAGACCCCACCGGGTACCACTCATCTCCACTACAAATAGGAAAAAGAGGCTACAATTTGCACGAGCTCACCAAAATTGGACAGTTGAAGACTGGAAAAATGTTGCCTGGTCTGATGAGTCTCGATTTCTGTTGAGACATTCAGATGGTAGAGTCAGAATTTGGCGTAAACAGAATGAGAACATGGATCCATCATGCCTTGTTACCACTGTGCAGGCTGGTGGTGGTGTAATGGTGTGGGGGATGTTTTCTTGGCACACTTTAGGCCCCTTAGTGCCAATTGGGCATCGTTTAAATGCCACGGCCTACCTGAACATTGTTTCTGACCATGTCCATCCCTTTATGACCACCATGTACCCATCCTCTGATGGCTACTTCCAGCAGGATAATGCACCATGTCACAAGGCTCGAATCATTTCAAATTGGTTTCTTGAACATGACAATGAGTTCACTGTACTAAAATGGCCCCCACAGTCACCAGATCTCAACCCAATAGAGCATCTTTGGGATGTGGTGGAACGGGAGCTTCGTGCCCTGGATGTGCATCCCACAAATCTCCATCAACTGCAAGATGCTATCCTATCAATATGGGCCAACATTTCTAAAGAATGCTTTCAGCACCTTGTTGAATCAATGCCACATAGAATTAAGGCAGTTCTGAAGGCGAAAGGGGGTCAAACACAGTATTAGTATGGTGTACCTAGTAATCCTTTAGGTGAGTGTATATATATATATATATTATTGCTCTTTCACCCTTTAGTGACTCCTGCAGTCCTTTAGGGAGAGGAGGAAGAAACAGAATAAAGATGGAGACATTTGATGGAAAGTCATTTAGACCAGCATGCTCTTCTCAATATGGCTTCCATGGGACAAGACAGCTGATGCTACTCTACAGGCAAAGGTCAAGACTATACTGTTGGAACCTAGACATTTGATGTCGTATAAAAGTATTTAAAACAAATATTTTACAATGTTTTTTTTTCCCTGCATGACCATACTAAAACATAAAAAAATAATGCATGGCCATACAAAAACATTCAAAATAATACAAGTAAAAAATAAATAAATACAGACCCCATAGTTTTGAACTCTAGTCTAGATTGCAGTCGATTAACATTCATGATTTCAACCCATCTCTCTGAACGTTAGGGAAAACAAAAACATGTTCACAATAATGCACTTGCAATTCATGTCAATGAGGTAATGCATTCTAGAGAGTTTTTATTTATTTATTTTTTTTATCTGAAATGTGCAGCTAATATCGTTTCTTTTCCACAAAAATATGTTAGAGCATAGTTGTCTATAGTTTGGCTATAACTTTACATGGACGAAGTGAGTGCTTTTCTGTCACACTTTCTTGCTAACACAATGTTTAAGTCTGGTACTTCTGGAGCAGTATGCATCGTGGCATTTATCCAGGTGCAGTGCAGTGTCTTAATGTTAACTTTTTTGTTTTTTGCAAACTTGGGGATGTCAAAACTATTCCTGTGGTAATTTATGAGTCACAGAGGCTGTTAATAGAAATTAAATTGTATTGTAAATATATATTTTCATAAATATTTGACCAAAACTCACATAATATGATATCCCGCCAAGAGTCCCAAATGTTTTCAATTAATTTAATTTCCAGTTGGAACTACCGAATTCTCACTTTCCATAATGGAACGGAGCAAAAATATTTCCTTACATGCCATGCACTCTGATTAGAATATTGCGTTTGGCTAAATGCTGTTTTTATTTTCTTCTTTTTTTTTTTTTAATAATTGCATCTGCATGCCATTCCATGGGCTGATGGGATTGGACAGGGTTCTATTGTAATTTCTTCACAGTAAAACAGCATCGGGAAGCCTACGGTCTTCAGATATGCATACATTTACTCACAGCACAGCTACTTTATTTTCAATGCCATTTCACACGATGCCACGCTTTAGGCGTGTACTTGTCAAGCCTAAAGTGCCTTCAAGGTCATTAATATTTTATGTATGATTTTTTTTATTGCATCCAGTTTTAATATTCCCGGAATTGCACCAGTGGTTTACAGACCTACAGTATATAATCGCACAGAAAGATAAAATATACATTTAAACTACATTTAAAGTCAAGAGACAGAACTTAGCATGCAAACACACTGATAAGGTCTGTGTTTGGTATAAGGATGACATGTAAAGCACACTGGAAGGTGAGGGAAGGTTTTAGTATCGAGGTGATCCACATGATTCATGGACGATTTAAAGAGCGATTCTGCCACCATCTCATTGGTGGGGATTATTAAAGGACGTTGAATCGGTTTGCTCCGGAGGAACTGGCGAGGACCCAACAGCAAATTCTCCAGCCGTGCTGAATCCATAAATCGCCCATTTACCATTAGTGACCCCAATATCTGTCACAGCAGTAGAATTATGGCCTTTCAAATGAAAATATCAAGTATTTTATTGAAAAAAGAAAATGTCCCCAGGTCCTCCTACAGCAAATGAAATTATGCATGACCTCTTCATTATTGAGTTTAATAAGTGATCCTGCAGTCCAACATACTTTTGAAGAAAATGACAGCGGATATGAGAGCTATGTGCCAACATTACCACACACCAAGATCATAAATTAACCAGGGTTCAGAGGGAAAAAAGCCACCAAAAGTGACACATACCCAGATGTATTGTATATATTTGTTAAAAAATTTGAGCATAGCCCTTTCTGTTTGACAGACAAGTGAATTTCTTTAGTACTGTCAATGTTGTTTCTCTTGCACCCACCTGTTTACTCTTTTTCTCACAATCACAAGGGCAGTTACAATAGAGAAACAAGGCCGCACAGAAAAATGTCAGCAAAACATGTCTCTCATTGGTATTCATTGGCCCAGGGAATGCAAGATTGGCATCACGGTTTTCATTTAATCAGGTTCTTATAGGGGGGTCAGGAGCGGACCCTATGTGTGTTGGAGCCGAGGGGGTGCAGACTGTTAGAGGAGATTACCAGGGGATTGGCAAGGTGGTGAAGCCAAGAAGCAATAGAACCTGAAGCAGAGTTAAGTAATTGGATTCTTGTTGGGTAAATGAGTGAATGTGAAATTGTGTGTGTGTGTGTGTGTGTGTGTATGTGGAAATGTGTCCAGAGAAGGACATTCATTGGGAGGTACATGCCATAACCCTTTTCAAAAACACACTCTCGCACACATCCCTGTCCTGGTTGCTAAATAACACATGACTCAAGTGAAATGCGTTATCAGCACACACAACCAATAATGGGCCTTAGATTGTTATGCACTATTAATGTGTTTCAGAGAACAACTAGATTTGCACTTCCTAAAGGAAATAGCAGTGCTTGCTTGGCAGCAAAAGAGTTGTTAACGTTTTAGATATTTTGGTTACAATATTAGCTTGAAACGGAAGTTGCGATAGTCGTCCATACATATATACATAGTATAGTGTTGAAGGTTTCACGCCCATATATGGGCAGCCTGGTGGCCAATCTTCACTCATTTTACTTACCATCAGTAAGAGCAGAGTGTGAATGTAGAATTAGCAGAGCAATAGCCAGGGTCCCCACGGATCCTTAAAAAGTCTTAAAGGGGTGATGAACTGAGAAATCAAAATTTCCTTGAGCTTTTGACATATAAGAGATCATCATACTATAATAATATCCTGTAAGTTTCAGAACTGAAAACTACCTTGTTAGTCCAATAAAAGCTTTTATAGACATCAGGCTCAGCAAACGACTCGTTTTTCAAAGTGGGGAACTATGACATCAAAGAGGATAAAACACCGCCTCCACAAAAGAAGATCAACGCCTACTTCAACACGACCTGTTTAGCCCCGCCCACCGATTCGCCCAAACATGCTAAATAACATAGGACGACATGATAATTGCTAAACCGGATCGAGCTACTTCCAAGCAATAAACATGCTGTTTACTAAATATTGTGCAGTGCCTGTTTGTGGAAGAAGACAGTCTGCATAAGCTTCCTTCGGATTCCAGCATGGTTAAACTTTATTAAATCAGTCAATCACAATTTCCCGACACGGATCTGCCAGCAACATGTAAGTAACCATGTGTATTCTAATGCCTGATCTGCGATCAGTGATTTCTGTGTAATTATTCAAGTTCAGATATTTATCTTAAAATCGTTCAATACTGTTTATGCATCAGTGACTAAAAGATCAACTTCACATAATTTCTCGTAGAATTATGAAAATAATATTTTTTAAACTGAAAGCGATCAAAGAACGATCCCTTTCCAATCGCCCAAGCTGTCAATCAAACAGCACAGCGCGAGCCGCAAGAGCTTATCTGGACACTTACCAAACTCGTGATGAAATAATGACACTGTTACACTACACAGCGAAGCTCTTACTGTGTATTCACATCGTGTTTGCATTGTGATTTGGTGTAAGCATTTGTGAGAGTGCAAAAATTGCGTTGCACTGATAAGATCTTTATTCACGCGATCAACAGACTGTCTGTCATCTGCTCAGTCAGTGCTCATCATGCTGCAACCTTTCATGTGATGGAATAGATTTAAATATAATGCTTTAAACGATACTTTTCACGATTTGTTAATCTCGATAGCTGTAATAGTAAAAACGTAGTAAAAGTTTTCGAGAGAGTTCATGTAATACTAGCTATTTCATATGCAAGCATGTCAGCCAATCACAGCAGTGGGCGTTTGCACTGCAGTCTCACAGCAGACACGCCCCTTAAAACAGAGCGTTCAAATCTGAGGCTGAAATCAGGCTTGGAAAAATGGCTTTTATTTATAAATTATGACAATTTTTGATGTAAAAATCATACTAACATTATAAGGGCACCCCAGGCAACATTATAAAATAATAAAACAATCCAGTTCATGACCCCTTTAAAAGGTCTTAAATTAGATTTTTTAAATTTAAGGCCATAAAAAGTCTTAAAAATACACATAAAAAAAAAAAAAAATCTTATTTTTACTTATGAAAGGTCTTAAATTTTAGATGACACTTTGACTTAGACTTATCTAAATGCTTTCGAAATTAAAACTATCTAATTAGCGGCTCTTATTATTTTTTTTATTCTATCTTTGTGGATTTGCTTGTTCACGTGACAATTCGCGTCACTTACGGCAGTATATTAGCCCACGTCTGTCTCCTGCACGCGAGAGGAGAGAAGAAAACGAGTAAATGTCAGTTCAGTCAGAGAATGTCTAATATGGCGAGAAGTTTCACTCTCACTACACTTCCGGCTTCTGAACTGGTTGCAGTTCCACTCTGATTCCATATGAGGGCGCTCACAGGACGAGTGCAGAATGAATGGAGGTCAATGGCGGTATACCCCTCAAAATCCACTTTTCTCAGGATATAATTTTTTGTCTAGTAATTTGAATGTTGTATTCGAAAGGAGATGCAAAGAAATTACACATTGCTGGGTGTTAGATTTTTTAGAGTCACTTATTTGATTTAAAAAAGTCTTTCAAAATGTCAATGACGTCAGAATGCTGACGTCATTAGCAGAATGCTAGCGTGTTATGGGCAACAACAACTCAACCTGTAAGAAATCAAAACGACATAAGTACTCGTTCATTCAACTTTCGACCTAAAACCCATGTTGAACTTGCAAAATCTACAATCACATCTGAGATTTCTCAACGGCAATCGGGTGAAAGAGACAAATTTAGCCGTCTAGCCCCATTGACTCCCATTCATTTTGCACTCATGGCGAGCGCCCCCAGTGGAACTCTGGTGGTACTACAACCAAAATTCGGTACAATAGGGCTTAATAGGGAGTGGACAGGCTCTCCGTAGACGGGCTCTGGTTCAGTTGTAAGTTCATTCTTTATGTGCTTAGGGAGTGTGCGATATTGTCTATGAACTATGATGATATTGTAATCATTGTTTTAACTATGTACGAGGCACTGCGAGTGCGAGCTGACATCGCGTTTGTCTCTCATGCTTGCTTTCACTGCGTGATGTGTCAGTGCAGTTATAGATGTCCCCAAATGAGTTTTTGTCTATTTATATCATATTATGTTGTTATATTAGAATATCACATGAGCAAGAGTGCCGTTTTCCTTTGCACAATTGCAAATGTGCTATTTATTTTATACAACAGTTAAATTAACAAAGTTAACATTGTGAGTTACTTTTTGGACACAATATTGTCAATTTTCACTTTATATCACCGACGAGAATTTCATAATGAAGCCGTGGTCCAACAGACAGCGATGATTTATTTTTATTTTTTTCTGAAATCCGCGTTTTGAACGAATCATTTTAACGATTCAATGAACAATCACTTGTTTTTCTGAATGAATCAGCCGTTTGAACAAATCTGGTGAATAAATGACTCCAACAACTGGCTTATTAAGACAGTGACTTGCCGCCACCTACTGGTGGTTTTAGTTTCATATTTAAAGTATCCTTTAATTAAAACGTTAAAATTATAAATCATTTAATATTTAAATATTGAATAGCTTTATTTATGCAATTGTAAATGAAGTGTAAATAGTAGGCTAATGCCAGTTTTGATGCTGTGTCACCTCTGCACTGCAAGGATGGATTTTAATTTAATGATTTAATTTGACATTGGTACTGTGTTATTCTAATATAATTTAATTTGAATGTTAGAATTTGACATAAAAGGTGATGCATACCTCTAAATACGTTTAGAAACAATGTCCATATGTAGGTGAAAATGCCCCTGGAAATCAATTTAGGGTGGCAAATATTGCCCCTTAATAAAAAATTTAATTTCGGTCACTACTGTGAACTGACCACTGCATAGAATATAAAGAATATGAATATCTTCGTGGGTCTGCTGTCAACAACAGGCCTAAACCAGCCAGGGTACCAGTACAAAAGCACAATCAGTAAAATATCATCTAATTATTATCAACAAAACTTTGAAAATATCTAGACATATTTTTGTCAATATTGCGCAACCCTAATGTACGGTATTCATTTTGATTTCTTCAGGTCTTAAAAAGGTCTTAAAAAGCCTTAAATTTGACTTTAAAAATTGTGCAGATACCCTGATAGCACATCAAATTTTGCAATCCACTCAACATAATGGGAAGCTATGGAGCCTCTGAGGGGAAATTATTTGGTGGTGAAAAAAATGAGATGGGAGGAAAAATAATATAGTCAATGCTTTTGTGTTCTCTCGCAAAATGTTTGAGTTCCCCCGAGAAACTTTGTGTTCCCTTGAAAAAACTTGCAATCACAGTGTGGCACATCTTCTTCACACCGGCAGTTAGGGAGGGGCCCTGCCATAATCTGGTCCCTGGAATTCCATTACAATATTATTGTTTTTACTGTATTTTGGATCAAATAAATGCAGCCTTGGTGAGTAGAAGAGACTTCTTTTAAAAACATTTAAAAAATCTTACAGATCTAAAACTTTTGAACGGTAATAGGAGGAGACTGGGGAGTGTTGTAACACTTGGTCAGATGTAAAACTGTCAGTTTGACAAGTCAGAAAAGAGCTGTGGTGATTATCTGTGGTCGTTATCATACACTTCCATCACCTTTTTGAGCTCACGGGAGAAGTGCCATGTGTCTGTGGGTGATTTTATAAAAAATAAAAATAAAAAAAAAGACTTTCAGAAAAGAAAGTATTTTTTTATATCAAGATTATTTTCATTTTGTAGATACAATTATTTGACCTACGTATCCTGAAGTAGCTGTTTCTTTAGTTTAACTTTATGCTTTGCATTTGCATTTACTACAAACCCACCTGCTAAAACAGTTCCAGTACACATCCAAGTGAGTTATATTTGTAGCAGACAAATGTGGCTATGGTGTATCAAAGTTTGGGAAATCTAACACATACAACCACTGAGTTACTGATGCTCAAACAAAAAGTGTTATGTATATATATAACGCTTTTGTGTGTATATGTGTGTGTGTGTGTGTGTGTGTATATATATATATATATATATATATATATATACATACATACATACATACATACATACATACATACAGAGAGAGAGAGAGATGTAAAGATGCCCATAGGTGGTTTAATGGATACAAGAAAGAAAAGGCCAGTCGATGTCTGTTAGATTTGAATAGGGAAAGTTATGCTCTTTTGAGATGTGTAGCACCTCATTTTGAAAGTAGATGAAAGTAGGCATCTGCTGTAGGGGTCGACCTATTATTGGTGCCGATATTAAGCATTTTTATGGTTATCGGTATTGGCCATTTTCAAAACCGATTTGCCGATAAAATAATTTAATGTGCTATATTTGGCTCTGACGCAGCCACCTCTGTTGGAACTCACCACTCTGTAGACTAGACCAATGTCCCCGCCCGTCTGATTTGTTGGGAGTCACGAGTACGACCAATAAACGCGGAAAGCTGAAGGCACTGAAAGTTTTGCACTCTCACACCGAAAGCAGCACAACTGACTGGAGTTGCTTCACTCATCACACATCAGTTGTCTCTCAAAGTTAAGGCAGCAGCGGACTTTGCTGAAGTTGCAATAAATCACTACACTGAAGTTGCAAAACACCTCAATATAATAGGGCCCTGTGATTTCC
Source organism: Leuciscus idus (assembly GCA_021554675.1). Taxonomy (NCBI): domain Eukaryota; kingdom Metazoa; phylum Chordata; class Actinopteri; order Cypriniformes; family Leuciscidae; genus Leuciscus; species Leuciscus idus. Next base: position 18,355,646 of record CM038633.1, read on the forward strand.
GCGATGCAGAAAACACGGACGGAATCGCGGAATCCAGTCACAAAAACGTAATTTACTGTATAAAGCGGAATGTCACGGAATTTGTCAATTTTTTTATGAATTAAAAGCAGGTCAGTACAAATCAAATCGAATTTCAAACCGCAAAAAGACTATTTAAATGAAATGAATCCTGCGTGTCTCTAAATGAATGGCGCAGACGCGTGATTTCATTTACCACACACACACACACACACACTGGAGCACGCGTGATGCTTGCGCTGTTTTCAGCCTCAGCCGCATCATTATATGAGGACATAATTGCATAAACATCATCTCCAGAGCCGCTTTGAGTCACGTCATGACTTTTTAACGCTTCAACTGAGAAAAGCTATCGTCATATCATAAACGCACAGAAACGCAAAGATCTCCACGGCAACCTGTCAAAATAAAAGTTCGGTTTTTCATAGGGCCCTAAAATGTATTTTTTGTTAAACTGCAAATAAATTTAATAAGTTTGATGATTTCAATTAATTAGAAATGCTTTTTGATTACTAAAATTTAATTGAACAATTAAAATAGAGTCTTTAAATTTTACAAAATGTTTACAGAATGCTGCTGGGTGCTTCCTGCACTTTTCAAGTTATTATTATTATTATTATTATTATTAATGTTATTATTAACAGTTCTCAGATTTGAAGATATGTTTAAAAGCATTTAAAGAAAGTATTTGTCAAAACCCTTTGTTATTCTTAATTTTGACATTCATTTACATTTTTACACTAGACATAGGCTATATATCGGTTCAAAATATCGGTTATCAGTCTAATTGATCTGTAATAATCGGTATCGGCATCGGTCCTGAAAATCACATATCGGTCGACCCCTAATCTGCTGTTAGGGGAAGAACCTGAAACTTTATCAGATTTTCTGCTGGTAGTGCATCAGTGACCTTTGCAAGCAAAAGCAATTATTTTTGTGTTATTTGTTGCTTATAAAGTAGATTCTATTGAATGTGTTACATGAAGATTGATATGATTATCTAATCCGATTACTGATACCAATTAAAGATTCCATTCATGGATTTGCTCTTTCACCCAACAGTATATGCAAAAGTCTGCCTTTCACCGGGGACATATCATACAATCTGACAAGCACCGACAAGACAGAACAAATTGCACTAACCCAATGTGAGATTTTCATACATACATTAATCTTAAATGTCTTAAGTGTAAAGTTTATAAAAGCCCAAAGTTTTAATAGAGTCTATGAAGTAAGCATTTGACCACCTTGTCTGAAGGTGATGGAGATCAGTTATCAGGTTGAAGGTCAAAGTACAATGTGACTTGCTATGCAATGGGGTCTTATTTTTTCCCCCCTGATTATTTACTAGTAGATTTCAGAAAGATGGACGGTGGAGGGACGTTTTAGCCATGAGCGCCAGGAGAGAGGTAAACTAAACGTTCTTGTGCAATTTACATTGTATTAGATAATCAAGTTCCTTCTGAATCTTGCATTAAGAACAACATGCAGTCGCTGTAAATGTGTCATACCTTAATGCAAAGATTATGACCCCAGAAAAATGTAGCACGGTGTCTAATTCTGATGTTGTGTTATGGTAATTCAGAGCAGAAGCATATTGTGTGACAGTAAGCTGGCGTTGGTCTCACAAGGGCGAGCGGAGGTAAGCAGAGATGGGCTGTGCTTGTACCGGTGAAGAATGCCGTATTCAGTCACCATTACAGAGAACTCAAAAGACTCCCGGCAGAAAGTCTCAAGGTAGCATCTCCGATGTAACCAGTCATGCGCGACCAGCAGATTGCCCTTCATTTACTGTCTACCCTGTCTTTCGTTTCCCCTTCTCGTTCGCTCTCCAGTTCATATATAACCCCCTTTTCCAGCGCACACACTCTGCGCCCCGCATCAGCAGCCTTGAGGAGGTAAATGGTGTAAAGCTGACTGTTGGCTCCATCCGTCTCCTGGGCTTGTGCGCCTGCGTGTGTGCTTGAGGGGGGTGGGTCGGTAGGTTGGCAGCTCCACCAAGATGAATCACCTCTACTCTCCCACAATATATTCATCTGGTTCCTCCATTCCCCATCTCCAAAAGCACTGTGGGGAGACGTACTCTGCCGTCTATTAGTCAGTCATTGGGGGGAACAGATGTGATGTGTAAAGCCTGTTTTTCTTCTCTTTTCTCTCCTAATGAATTAGAGCAGTTGGTGTCTTAATCTTGAAAAAAAGATCACATCCGCTTTGATTGGGACGCAGAAAAGCAGAACAAAAAGACCTGTTCTCAATTAGAACAACTGTCTTTTTATATTTTATCTCATTGCGACTGTTTAGATGGAAATGACTGTATGCCAAGGGCCCTGATTGGACGGAACGGCCTCTCCCTTCCCCTGGCTGCATCCCCCATTATATATATGAGCACCATTTTTCAAACTAAATTGAGCCCTTTTGGAAGCAGTCTGCCAATTCTCTTCTTTGTCTGAAAATTGTTCGAATATTCGGCGGAGTATTCCAGATGGCTGATTGCCTAACATTCTTGTTTTTTCCTCCCTCTTCTTCTCATCAGATGTTGCCAACTGGTGTGAAGGGGCCCGTCTCTCCTCTATAGTCAGCTATTAAAAACTAAATCTCGCATTGTACGGCTCTTTGTAACAGATGGTAACCCTTCTACCTCTTTGCCAAATTTGGCACTGCAAATAAGTGTTTGTGCAAGTACGATGGAGGGAAGCGGAGTAAGAGCGAGACGGAGAAAGGCGGATTTTATTCTCTGCTTGATAGCACTGATTTTGTCTGTTCTCGTAGAGGTATTGGCAAATTTGAGTTCATAAGCAGCTGCCAAATCAATAAATGTCGCACAACATATCAATGGATTGTCATTGGATTTTTTTCCCTAAATTTCCATTCCTAAACTTTAGTAGAGCTGATAACAAATCATCTTTGTTGTGTGTTCACATAAAAATGAAAATTCTGTCATTTGGTCGGCCCGATGTCATTCCAAACCTGTATGACTGACTTTCTTCTGTGGGACACAAAATATTTTTTGTTTTGTCTGTACACTCAGTCAATAGGGTCCACTGTTGTTTTGGACCCCAATGACTTTCATTGTATGGACAAAGCAATTGAAGCATTATTCAAAATATCTTTGTGATGCAGGTTTTTTTTTTTACCCATTTGTCTTCACGGTTGAAGGGCAAGTCACGGACATACCCTTTAACTTAGCTGACCGGTTGTCTGCCTCATTGCCTTTAATGTCACACAGCAGCAATATATGACATGCTCGTCTCGGCATCCATCGATGTGGGTCCTGTCAGGGCTGACAGATGTCTCTGGCCTCTGGTGCGAGGCTCACAGCAGCACCTGGCCCAGATGTTAACCGGTCGGGGGAGTAAGCAAGAGATGTCACTGCCTTCAGGTCACCTTACAATCACTAATCTGTCTTTGTGGCAGTCTGGACGGTTCCATCTCCTCTCTGATTAGGTCTATTAGCTGTTGACATCCTGTCTTCTACATTCTCCAAGTATCTTTTTACATCCTCATCTCTGCTGGATAGAGTTGCAATTCGTTTTAGTGGTTCATTTAATTCAGATGGCCTGCTTCAATGAACCTATTCCCCCAAAAAAGGTTCACTGTTGTTCCCAAAATCCTTTTTTTATTTTAAATAATTACATGTATAGTAACTATCCCTATTATTGATTAGTTATATGGATCAGTGTTTTTCAGCAGTATAAAAAAATATATATTTCTGTAGTTTTAGTTTTAGTGTTTAGTGTTCTGTATGTGCTTTTCTTGTTTCCATGTGTTCAAGATATTTTATTAGGGTGAGCTAGTTGTTAGGGTTTTCATTCTTGGTTTTCTCTTTCTAAAACAATGTATTTTCTGTATACAATCTGATCGCTCATGCACAGTCAGAAGTGAGTCTATTGTTGAGATTGAATTGGACTGTAGAGAATGTATTCTCATTTCATTCTCTCTCTCTCTTAAAATCACTTCTGCTCCACAAAGCGACTACTTTCAGCATAAGGACAGGTGGAGTGGCCTGTAGTCAAAGTAAAATTGTATTTCGGTGACATTCGTGATTTAAAAAGATGAGCTGTGACAACAGATGAAGAGTGACAGGCTTTGGAAGCACTCTAAATAACCCTCCGCAGTTCCATCTCTCCAGTCAGACCTCCAATACCCACCATAGTCAGTATTTACAGTAACAATTGCTCTCCTTCACTTATTCCTCCAATCACACACACACACACACACACACACACACACACACACACACACACACACACACACACACACACACACACACACACACACACACACACACACACACACACACACACACTGACACTCAAACCAACCATCTCATACTGTCATACTACACTTGCTACAACATTGCGACGTGGCTGCTAGGTTGTTGTTTTTTCTTCTCTCTGTAATCTAGTTCTTAGGTAAAGCTCTGGTTCCTTTTTCTATCTAAATTAAAGGGAATTATAATGTCCAGCAATAAATTTGATCATTTGGAAAAAGTAACAGCATTAAAATACTCATGTTAGTGCAATGATGTCAACCACTTTTTAAGACGTAATATCAATTAAAAAAGAAACAACCACAGAGTGTCTTAAAATCCCTTTTGTGTGTGGAATTACTTACTTCCGCCATGAATTTAAATCTGCAAATTACTTAAACAGATTTTGAAACTTAAAGGGGAACTTGGCAACTATTTCAACTTAATAAATCCGTTTAGAAATCATTTGGATGGTTAAATAACCTGTTCTGGTGAGAATGGTGACTTTCCCCGCACCCCCCCAGCATTCCCCGGCGAAACCAACCTTGCAACATGGGGACTAACGTCCCGGTAAGTTGGTAATAGGAAGTCTTGTGAGAAGCGAGAACGAGCGAGAAACGCGAACTGCTTTACGGCAATTCAACATAAACATACACGCCATATGATACTGTGTATTATGTATCCCTCGGTAGACATAGCTCCACACGATAAAGTTGGCCGGATCCCATAATAACAAATGCACATGAGCAGCTGTAGAAAGGGGGAGGAGGGTGCCGCAAGTGAGATTTTTTTTACTACAGTGTTGTGAAATATACACCCCACAGCTGTAGGGGGAGCACGTTGAGAAAACACGCGACAACAAAAGTGAAATTCAGCAAAGAAATGGCTAAAGTTGCCTTGTTCCCCTTTAACTTTGTCCTCAGTCAAAACGATTTGCCCAAAAACAAATAACATATTCATGAGACCAAAGATTGGCCGTTAGATATACCCAAAATTAATGATCTAACGTTTAACCTCTACAGAGACATCAGAGCCTGTGGAAAATGTTAGAAGAAGTTGTTGAGGTTAAGCTGTTTGAAGCCTGGACTCAAAACTCCGAAAACCTTAATCTAAATGAACCACAGATTTCAACTCAAATAACTGCATTCTCGCCTAAAAAAACTCTTCAAAACATATTCTGTGACACAACAAAAGTAGTATTTCTCCTCTGCCATTGCCGCTCGCTTGGAGAAATGCTGCTTTTCTAGAACATGCAGATAAGTGGAATGCTACAAACAATGAACAGTCCCTGTACTGATACATGTACTTGTTGAATATCAGCACTCCTGGGCCTATCAGCTAATTAGATATGAGGTGTTGAAAATCAGTTCCTCTATAGGTGAATCTGGCATTTTTTTGTTTTTAAATTGAGAATGTAGTTCTGGTATATTGATTACTGGACTCGGTGAACCAAAATACATACATTTTACATTTTATAGTTCCACCAGTGCTGAGAGATGGAAATTGTGTGGTTCTATCAGTGCAAGACAAACCTGATAAATGTACCACATGACTGTCACACTGCAGCTAAGCTGAAACAACTTCTTAACTTGATTTTGTTTTTCATTTATTTTTATTTCAGTGCTTAAAGTTAGTGCAATGTTTATGCAGCATGGTAATCGAACTCTGAGCTTCTTATGAGAGGCCTCGTCCCTGTCTCTGGGCTGTAGTTCTGGGATCACAAATGTAAATGCAAATTGTGTGCTCTGAGTGGGAGCACTGACCAGCACACACTGTAATCATATTGGGTAAAAGTGAGATACAGCTCATGCTTACACATGCACAAAAACAGTGGTGCTTGTGGCACTAAATGTTTGTGTATTTTACTGTGTATTTGTGAATGCATGTCAATGTTAAGCACCTTCATCTGGTCAGTAACTACTGAGAGATACAGCACTGGGTCATTAAACATCCCTCAGCTTTTCCTATAAGGAGTGCAGTGGTGTTTTATATGGCCAGTGGAGCTGAACCTTGCTGCCAGATCCATAAAGGACAAACATTTAAAGTAACACAAAGCAATTCCATCCACAGGGGATGAGAACAGCCCTATAAAAACCTCCAGCTGAAATTGGGATTTGCACTTGTGCCCGATTGCTGTGTTGTCCTTGGTTTGGCCTTCAGCAAAGTTATAATGATTGATAAAGATGGAAATGGGATGAATTCAGGTGGACCCTGCCTAAAAATGCTTTGTTTAACCAACAGATATCATTTACCAGCAAAATCCACAATTGCAACCATTATTTCACACAACAACTGGGAAAAGCTTGATTACCACAATGCCCCAATGCTTGAATGCATTGATATGTATGCTTGTATACTATGTAATGCATGAGAATATATGTATATTATGTATATGTATATATATATATATATATATGTGTATATATATATATATATATATATAATGTATATATACATATACATACATACATATATACATATACACTGTATACATACATATACACATACATATACATACACATATATACACACACATACATACATCTGTATATATATATATATATATATGTATATACAGTATATGTATATGTATATATATATATATATATATATACAGTATATTTATATGTATGTATGTATATATATATATATACAGTGGTGTGAAAAAGTGTTTGCCCCCTTGGTAAATATGATCAAATATGACTGTAAAAAATTGACTTTCCTGTCCTGTCAGCCATTACTGTGCTCCTAGCGCACTCTTCAATTGCACGTGCAAATGCGGCGGCGCGCGCTGTGTATCGCTTCACTGTATATAAAGTGCAAAATACACTACTATGAGCATGCAACGCCGCAACGGTGTAAATTAATAAGTCACAAAATAAAAGTAAACACCAATAAATCACGTTACTGGTACGTTGTGTGTTAGCTGAGAAAGATTTGCATGCAGGTATGATTTTCATTCTATTCACCAGGAGCAGTTTCCATTTTTCATTAACAGTTCTTTTTAGTATCGTGTATTCACCATGGTAACTGTCGATTCTATAACCCCAAAATGCCACTTTTTCACTTTGTTTTATTTTTTATATTTTTAAATGACTGTGGTGGCTCATACCAACATTGTATTAACAAAAACCAATACAAATACAAAACATAATACTAATACAAACAGTTTGGGACTGCTATATAATAGCTTTAGCATAGGCCTAATGTTTATTTATCAGTAGTCTTTACTATTAGACATATCCTTGTGATTTGTGTGTATGTTAAGTAAAGGGGGGCAGTACTTGTGTGTGTGTGTGTGTGTGTGTGTGTGTGAATTTTTGTGTAAACGTATTACAATATGCATATATATATATATATATATGTATGTATGTGTGTGTGTGTGTGTGTGTAAATTATGATAATCGTAATTAATAATCGCAATTACAATTTTAAGGGAATAATCGACAATTATGATTTTGGTCATAATCGTGCAGCCCTAGGTACTTCTTTATCCCTGTGTGTACCAAACCCATCTTAAGTGTTTGCTGCCAAATAAGCTAATGTTTTTGTTTCATCTGACCATAGAACATTTGAAAAGTAACTGACACTAATGGAACTTCAAACGGGATGGGTTCTATGGTCAGATGAAACAAAAACATTAGCTTTTTTGGCAGCAAACACTTAAGATGGGTTTGGTGCACACAGGGATAAAAAAGTATCCCATGTGTAAAATGAAATACTCTGCTGTATCTTTAATGCTGTGGGCCTAATTTTCTGCCAGAGGTCCTGGACATCTTGTTCAGATACATGGCATCACGGATTCAATCAAATATCATATTCGATCAACTGTGAGTGACGGAATCTAAAACGAAAATCACATTGTATGATTTTTAAGTAATTAATTTGCATTTTATTGCATGACATAAGCATTTGATACATCAGAAAAGCAGAACTTAATATTTGGTACAGAAACCTTTGTTTGCAATTACAGATATCATACGTTTCCTGTAGTTCTTGACCAGGTTTGCACACACTGCAGCAGGGATCTTGGCCCACTCCTCCATACAGACCTTCTCCAGATCCTTCAGGTTTCGGGGCTGTTGCTGGGCAATACGGACTTTCAGCTCCCTCCAAATATTTTCTATTGGGTTCAGGTCTGGAGACTGGCTAGGCCACTCCAGGACCTTGAGATGTTTCTTACGGAGCCACTCCTTAGTTGCCCTGGATGTGTGTTTCGGGTCGTTGTCATGCTGGAAGACCCAGCCACGACCCATCTTCAATGCTCTTACTGAGGGAAGGAGGTTGTTGGCCAAGATCTCGCGATACATGGCCCCATCCATCCTCCCCTCAATACGGTGCAGTCGTCCTGTCCCCTTTGCAGAAAAGCATCCCCAAAGAATGATGTTTCCACCTCCATGCTTCACGGTTGGGATGGTGTTCTTGGGTTGTACTCATCCTTCTTCTTCCTCCAAACACGGCGAGTGGAGTTAAGACCAAAAAGCTCTATTTTTGTCTCATCAGACCACATGACCTTCTCCCATTCCTCCTCTGGATCATCCAGATGGTCATTGGCAAACTTCAGACGGGCCTGGACATGCGCTGGCTTGGGCAGGGGGACCTTGCTTGCGCTGCAGGATTTTAATCCATGACGGCGTAGTGTGTTACTAATGGTTTTCTTTGAGACTGTGGTCATTGACCTCTCTTCAGGTCATTGACCAGGTCCTGCCATGTAGTTCTGGGCTGATCCCTCACCTTCCTCATGATCATTGATGCCCCACGAGGTGAGATCTTGCATGGTGCCCTAGACCGAGGGAGATTGACCATCATCTTGAACTTCTTCCATTTTCTAATAATTGCGCCAACGGTTGTTGCCTTCTCACCAAGCTGCTTGCCTATTGTCCTGTAGCCAGAGATGGGCATAAATACATAGAAATGTATTTAAAATACAAATACAAAATACTGTGTGGAAAAATTTATTTAAATACAAATACAAAATACTGTGTGAAAAAAATTATTTAAATACAAATACAGTATTTTGTATTTTGAAAATACACAAAATACATGTGAAATTGGCCATCCAGTGCAGGTATAGGTAAGGTCACAGTGAATGAAGAAACTACATAGGCATACTGACTTTATTCCTAACCTCATCTCTGCCCTCTCTGTCATTCTTTCTTTCTTTCTTTCTTTCTTTCTTTCTGGCAATTACAAATCAACTTATGCAAAATAGCAGCCATTTATATACTTATTTCTGATTACAATGTAGTCTATTACTTGTGGTGAACACTATTAAAAAAAATCATACTGTATGTAAAACTGTGGGAACCTTTTCTGCTATCTAGCAAAGAATAGGGATGGGCGATATGACCAAAATCTCAATTTTACTTCACAGTAACAATATCATGGTTTCACAATTCTCAATATCAGTTTTGATTCCACAGCAAAAACTGAATTTCAAACTCTTTTTTGTTGTTGTTGTTACATGTAGTCCAATGCTTTTTAAGTAATTTTATGTTTATAAGTTTATTAAAATTAGAAAGTTTAAAATTTAAATTTAGAATGAATTTAGATTCATTTGACACTATTTACCCCTTTTTTATTATTACATTTTATATAAAAAGTTCCATCCACTCCCTTTCGAGACCAGGTGGTGAACCTGCAAGTGCTGCCCTCGGAGGAGGCAGACCCAGCCTTGGCACTGCTCTGTCCTGTACGCGCCCTCCGTGCTTACGTAGACAGAACGCAGTGTTTCAGGACCTCAGACCAGCTCTTTGTCTGTTATGGTGGGAAGCTGAAGGGAAAGGCTTTCTCCAAGCAAAGGTTGTCTCACTGGTTAGTGTACACCATTGCTTTGGCTACCAGCAGCAAGGTTGACCGTGCCCCCTTGGTGTGACGGCCCACTCCACCCGGAGTGTGGCATCCTCTTGGGCTCTAGCGCATGGCGCCTCGCTAACAGACATCTGCAGAGCTGCAGGCTGAGCGACAGGCAACACATTCACGAGATTCTCAATCTCCGAGTGGAGCCAGTTTCTTCTCATGTACTCGCTTCAACTAGCCGGTACTAGATTCTGCTCAGGTGGACAGTGGACATTCTCACCTTATTCCAAAAAAATCGCTGACCAATGTAGAGCTAGTGAATGTCTGAACTAGTTGATGCACAAAATCAATACCCTGATAAAGAGGTTGACTGGCAAAAAGTATTTTATGTATTTTGAAAATACAAAAATACTCAACTTAAATGTATTTAAATACAAAATACATTAGATTTTTTCCAAAGGCTTTAAAATACAAAATACAAAATAGTATTTTGTATTTCAAATACGTATTTTAAATACATGTATCTGAAATACTGCCCATCCCTGCCTGTAGCCCATCCCAGCCTTGTGCAGGTCTACAGTTTTATCCCTGATGTCCTTACACAGCTCTCTGGTCTTGGCCATTGTGGAGAGGTTGGAGTCTGTTTGATTGAGTGTGTGGACAGGTGTCTTTTATACAGGTAACGAGTTCAAACAGGTGCAGTTAATACAGGTAATGAGTGGAGAACAGGAGAGCTTCTTAAAGAAAAACTAACAGGTCTGTGAGAGCCGGAATTCTTACTGGTTGGTAGGTGATCAAATACTTATGTCATGCAATAAAATGCAAATTAATTATTTAAAAATCATACAATGTGATTTTCTGGATTTTTGTTTCTCACAGTTGAAGTGTACCTATGATACAAATTACAGACCTCTACATGCTTTGTAAGTAGGAAAACCTGCAAAATCGGCAGTGTATCAAATACTTGTTCTCCCCACTGTATATACAGTATACATACATACATACATAATGTATGTATGTATGTGTGTGTGTGTATATATATGTATATATATGTTGCAGCTCATGGAAAAAGAACGGAGTTGCGATTAACACGACGTATTCAAATGACAAATCATGTGCCAATATCATCGGGGTGAGATGATATAGAGCCAGAAGACCAAATTTCAAATATTGGCCACAGGATGTGTAAAGCCCCAGTGAAATGAAATCTGTATGAAATATAATGAAATATATATATCAGGGCTTGAAATGAACTTTTTTACTTGGTAGCACTGGTGCTCCCAACTTCAAAAAGTTAGGAGCACCAGCAAAAATTTAGGAACACCCACCAAAAATTAAGGAGTACCACAACTACAAATTATATATTAACAGATTTCATTTCACTGGGGCTTTACACATCCTGTGGCCAATATTTGAAATTTGGTCTTCTGGCTCTATATCATCTCACCCCGATGATATTGGCACATGATTTGTCATTTGAATACGTCGTGTTAATCGCAACTCCGTTCTTTTTCCATGAGCTGCAACATAGGTTTAAATTTAGTGAAGGCAAGCTCTTCTTTGGCGATGGTGTATGCGGTGTTATATTTGACGTATAATTAGGCCAAATGTAGTTTGTCCAAGGAAAGAAATCCCCACAAGAAATTTTTTTACATTTTAAGGTTAAATGCATCAATCTGGTGCACTTTTGAGAGCTCAAAATTAAGAGCTTCAACCGGCTTCAACCCATGAACTGTGCACATTGAACAAATAAAAAGCATTGACTTGTACCTGGATATTAAAGAGGGCTCAAACATCTTTTTGGTTATGATATAGAGTCTCAGTCTGCATTACATTATCACTGGTGTTTTAGGATGCCAAACAATTATTATAATAATATAATAATGATTTATATAATTATTCCTATGACATAAAATCCATATAGCCTATAAATGTAGGCCTACTGTATAAATGAAAATGAATATTTCAAAAGAAGGCTATATTTTACATTACACTATAGTATAGGAAAATTATAATACTTTTGTCCTAATTTCTTCACTTGCAAGAAATAAACCTTTGAGCTTTTATTGTGGAGAAAACACTAGATCACCATGCTGATCGCCTGAGCAAAGTGCGCACTTTTCTTTAAATCACGCAGCACAAACAGAATGCCTATATAGGATACTTAAAGTCTTGTGCTGTTTTATAAAGGCACAAAGCCATATCACGGTTTCGATTTTAGTTTGTTGGCAAAATATAACGCTAGAGACCTTTATGTTAGGCTATACATTTTGTGTTGGGAAAAGGGAGAAGAGCGAGTTCGGCAAAAGGCGGGTCGAACGCGTCAAAAGCTACTTTCAAGCACCTCATGCCCTGCGACCTATGCCACTATAGATATTTAGTGGCGGGCGTCTTTTTGCCAAAAAGACAGGCACTTAGTGCAAATATACACTCCGTTTTCGGAAATGTAAACATTTTTTTTTTTTTTTTTCACTCGCTTGGGCCCCATAATGCCCATTGGATAATCCGGCCCTGGGTGCCCCCCTATTGGCTGGTGCCCCAGGGCACTCGCCCAATCCCGTATATGGATAATCCGGCCCTGCATTAACTATGTTAACAAAAAAAAAATTATTTCAATAATGTAGGCTATTAGTAGCCTAAATGTTGAAATTAACATTAAAGGGATAGTTCACTTTGAAATAAAATTTTGGTATGTTTTAGCTTACCTCAAGGGCATCCAAGATGTAGGTGTCTTTTTTCCGCAGTAGTTTCAATTTTGATATTTTTAGGTCAAACCGTTCTTGTCTGTCAGTCAAATAATGCAGGTCTATGGTCACCACCTCAAAGAGCAAGCACAGAGTCCAAATTAAAACAATTCCACATCGTCCAAATTAAACAATTCCCCATCGTAAGTACACATTGATGGCCTAAGACACGAAACGAGCGGTTTGTGTGAGAAAACGAACAGTATTTATATCGTTGTTATCTCTTGAACACAGCCGCGTCCAAATGATCTGAGAGCGCGGGCGGGTATAGATATATACACTAGATGTCGCCTTGGCTACGGTTTCGTTCCAATGAACTGCAGTAGCCAAGTCGAATTCTATAGTATATATCTATACCCGCCCGCGAGCTAAACAGATGATGACAGCGCTGTGACATCGAAGTCATTTGTAAACATTGCAAGATGGCTATGGAGGAATACCAGTTGTTTTGTGGGCGGTTTTTTGAACCGATAAGTATTACCTCTGTCTTGTCTGGATTTAATAAAAGAAAATTACGCGTCATCCAATCTTTTATATCTTTAACACACTCTGTCAATTTGGAAAATTTAGCGTTTTCATCCGGCCGTGATGAAATATATATTTGAGTGTCATCAGCATAACAATGGAAACTAATTCCATGTTTCCTTATAATATTTCCAAGTGGCATCATATATATTGAGAATAACAGAGGGCCTAACACAGATCCCTGCGGCACTCCATAGTTTACTGGAGTTATGATCGATTTTTCTCCATTTAAATAGACAAAATGGTAGCGGTCAGATAGGTATGATTTGAACCAGCTTAATGCTTGTCCTTGAACACCAGTATAATTTTGTAGTTGATCTAAGAGTATTGTGTGATCTATAGTATCGAACGCAGCACTAAGATCAAGTAAAACTAGTATTGAGATACAGCCTTGGTCAGAAGCTAAAAGTAAATCATTTGTGATTTTAACGAGCGCAGTTTCAGTGCTATGATGCGGTCTGAATCCAGACTGAAACTTTTCATAGATATCATTTTGTTGCAAGAAAGAGCCCAGTTGAGCGGACACCACTTTTTCTAATATTTTAGACATAAATGGAAGATTTGAAATGGGTCTATAATTTGCTAGATTATTATGATCTAATTGTGGTTTCTTATTAATGAGAGGTTTTATAACTGCCAGTTTAAATGTTCTTGGAACATGACCTAAAGATAAAGACGAGTTAATAATATTGAGGAGAGGCTCTTCCACTACAGGTAACACTTCTTTCAGTAGTTTAGTTGGTATAGGATCTAATAAACATGTTGTTGTTTTAGATGTAGTGATAAGTTTATTTAACTCTTTTTGTTCTATAGTTGTAAAGCACTGTAATTGTTCTTGCGGGGTGATAATTGAAGCTGAATTATAAGGCGCAATTGAAGATTGAACGTTTACAATTGTGGTTCTGATGCTTTCTATTTTCTCAGTGAAGAAGTTCATGAAATCATTACTACTGAACTGTAACGGGATATTTTGTTCGGTTGACGACTGTTTATTTGTTAGTCTAGCCACGGTGTTAAATAAAAATCTTGGATTGTTTTGGTTGTTTTCTATTAGTTTGCGGAGGTGCTCAGCCCTGGCCGCTTTTAGGGCCTTTTTATAACGTGACATACTGTCTTTCCACGCGATTCTAAAGACCTCTAAATTAGTTTGTTTCCATTTACGCTCTAAAATATGGGTTTTTCTCTTTAAAACATGCGTAGTATTGTTATACCATGGTGCTTTAATTTTCTCTCTGACCTTTTTTAATTTAATAGGTGCAACCACATCCAATGTTCTAGAGAGAATGGTGCTCATAGTGCTAGTTAGTTCTTCTAGTTCATCTGTTTGTTTGGGTTCAGGCAGCAGCTGAGACAGATTAGATAAGCAATTTGAGAAATTATCTATGGTGGATGGGAGGATTATTCTGCCTGGTTGATAACGCGACGCCGCATGACATATTACAGCAGTACGTAATATGCAAGTTACCATGTAGTGATCAGTGACATCATCACTTTGTGGAATGATATCTATATCGGTTGGATCGGTTCCATGTGATATAATTAAATCGAGTGTATGATTAAGACGATGAGTTGGTCCGGTGACGTTTTGCTTGACCCCAAATGAATTTAATAAATCTGTAAACGCAGCCCCTAACGCATCATTTGGATTATCTACGTGTATGTTAAAATCTCCAACAATTAATGCTTTATCGACATTGACTAATAGGTCTGAGAGAAAATCTGCAAACTCTTTTAGGAAATCAGCGTAAGGCCCTATTATGAATTTAATAAATCTGTAAACGCAGCCCCTAATGCATCATTTGAATAAACTTTTGGTTTATTGTTGTGATTGGTCATAGTGTTATCCAATTGCGTGCAGTGAGATTTTCAAATGCATGCTTGGTGCTGCCCCTCGAGCTGGGACGATTTTCATTAGTCGACGCCAGACCATTAATCTTTTAGATTTAGGTCTGGATTTCCAGGCTAGTTAACTAATGTAGTTAACTAGAATTTAATAAATGGAACATTATTGTAAAGTGTTACCGATTTGTTATACACCGATTCAGACGTCTCGTGAGTTCAGTGTGGGACAGATCAGTTGTTTTAACCATTCATTAAATTGAATCGGTTCAAATGAGTCATTAGTTCACGAATCGGACGTGTCATTAGTGGACGTGTAGCCTACGGCATGCGTTGTGTGATTATCCTGGCAGTTTATTTTTTAGTACAATTCACACTCAGGAGAAAAAAAAAATCTCAGAATGCTCCACGTGAAACCTCGGTCTTCCGCCCTTTTCTATCGTGTCAAATGATTTTGATTAATATGCGCGAGGGAGAGAGAGCAAGACAGCGCTCGTGTTGTTTGAAGACGTGAGAGTGCGCGCGCTCGCGGCCGGGGCGTCCTCACTGTAAAAAATGTGGCTGCGATTAGTTATAACAACTTAAAATTTGTTGAGATAACTTAAATATCCAGCTTAACTAAAGTTAACTAAACTTAATATTTTAAGTCAAGCATGAACACATACTTTTTAAAGTTGAAACAATGTTGGATTTTAAGTTGTGATAAATAATCGCAGCATTTTTTTTTTACAGTGAAGCGCAGCAGTCATTCTATTCTATATCACTCACTGATCAAATAAGGCTTTGGCGGCCACCAAAAAAAATTAAATGCAGGAAAACCCCTGGATTGTTTATATAACGTTGGATAGAATGATGGTCCGGCCATCGCGTATCAGCGCACATAAGGTACACTGTGAAGTAATTTGCAAACGTTTTTTAGAGAAATGAAAACAGGTCGCACCACAACCATTATTTGCACTCGCACAAATGCCCCCAAATATATTTTTAGGCCGCACAGATTAAATTTCAGGAGCATATGCGACCAAAATAGTCGCAATTTCGAGCCTTGTGTGTATATATATATACTTTTTTTGACACTTTCAAACATAATGGTATTTAAGGGCTCTTTTCATAATCATTCACCTTTCGGGCAGATTTAAGTACCAAATTTGAATGTAAAGGGGGAAATCTTAAAAGGTGAAATTAAAACTTGGTGGTTTGATGTAAATTGGTGGTCGCACTGGCTGTGAGGAAAAGGCTAATTGTAAAAGCTAAAGCCCCAGCAAGTCCCGGTCTAGCACCGCCACTGGTGTGCACAATGCAAGTGAGAAAAGTAATCATTGATCTTATGTCTTAAATATTCAACAGTACTGTGATGAGAAGTGTTGGAGTCTAATGAGGATAGCTTTGAAGTTTGCTGCCCTATTAAAACAGCTACAGGCTGATCAAGCAATCAAATCAAAGCCCCTCACTATGTAAATAAACAAGCTTACTGAAGATTGAGTTTTCCTTTTTTATAACCTTTTCGTTGTGTTTATGGCATTCAGGTGATGCTCAATTCAAAATGAGGGGTTAGTCATTAATGGACAGACAGTGGGAGAAGAGCAGAGAATGTGCCTGGATCTTTCTTTTCATGGACACTGATCCAAAGTGACTCATTTGCTCTTGAGCGCCTTTCATTTTTGCTTGGGGCCATAATGATGGTAAAGCACATCACCATCCCACATATTTGAAGTTCCTAGAATGTAATAAACTGATCAGCGGCTCAGATCTTTGAGGTTA
This sequence comes from Leuciscus idus, assembly GCA_021554675.1. Lineage (NCBI taxonomy): Eukaryota > Metazoa > Chordata > Actinopteri > Cypriniformes > Leuciscidae > Leuciscus > Leuciscus idus. Next base: position 18,372,581 of record CM038633.1, read on the forward strand.
CTCTTGCACTTACAGCTAAAAGTCTTCTATATGTAAAAATGAATGTAAATTTGGTTATACTATAGAATAGATAACATGTAGATGGCAGGTGTTGAAATGCATGGTGAACAGGCAGGTGTTCGTTGACTAAAGGGTTTAAACATAATTAGTTGAAATTGGTGAACATAAATCTACATGAACATAACTTGTGGTGTACCGCAGGGATAAGTCTTAGGTCCAAAACTTTTCATAATCTACATCAATGACATTTGCAGAGTATCAAACATACTAAAATGTATTTTATTTGCTGATGACACAAATATTTTCTGTTCCGTGGATAATTTACAGCAACTTTTGGAGGTGATCACAACAAATAAATTAATTAAATAAACAATAAATTAAAACTATGGTTTGATTTAAACAAATTGTCATTAAACAAGCATTATGCTATTTGGAAAACATAAAACAAACCCTCAAGTAGAATTGAAAATTAACAACATAAGTATAGAAAGAGTGTATGAAAATACATTTCTTGGTGTGATTTTAGACCACAAAATCTGCTGCAAATCGCACATAAAACACATTAAAGTAAAACTGGCATAGACCATAGCAATATTGAATAAATCAAGTCATATTCTGGACTATAAATCAATGTTTATTCTGTATAACACACTCATAGTATCTATTTGAGTTGCTGTGTGGAAATCTGGAGAAACGCCTACATTTTGTATTTTGTAAATACTTCCGGGAAATGTACAAAAAAATTTTATGGAAAGGCAGGTTGGGTATAACTTGAGAGAAGAATTAAACTTTAAAAAGCTCAAAATAAGAACAACTCTAAAAAGTATGTGCATTACTGTTTGTGGGGTGAGGTTGTAGAACGGTTTGGAGCAGGTTAAAACATTGTACAAACATTAAACAGTTAAAAAAGTTGTATAAAAACACTTTATTAAAAGGATATGAGGATGTTGATTGTGAGTGTGGGTTAAATATATATATATATATATATATATATATATATATATATATATAAATAAATGTATAATATATGCTGGAACTTCAGAGTTGTATAAGGGGTGGGAAAAATAAGCTTCTGCTTCATCCCTCTATTTTTTTTTGGACATATTGCAATTATTGGTTATAACATTTTATAGATATTGTTTCTTCCTTCGGCACACACTTATTGTATTATACTTTTTTTTTTTTTTTTTTTAAATAAATAAATCTGAAATCTGATTAATGCTGAATCTAAATCAATCTTAATTTTTTCCAGCATTCTAGTTGACAGCATCTTATCCATTTATATCCAGGTTCTTCCATCCCCGTCAGCTCATTCCCCTGTGTTTTTCAATGTGATTGACATGCTCATACCAAAGGAACAAGCAGTTGTCTAGATTGATTAACGTGTTGATGCTCTGAGCCACACTTTATTTTGTGGGATTTTAACCCAAATCAATGGGTCACGACAAAGCTATTTAATTGGCGATAAGGAAGAAACAACAAGCATTTAATGTTGCATCGTAAATTACACTTGTTTGCCTCTGCAGATCAGACTAGACAAGTTCCTTTGTCGTCCCCCTCCTCTTTTACTCTTGTTTCTGGTTGGAGGAGTCTGCTGGGCAGATTGAACAGTAAATTAAATTAATGTAGGCCATTCCTCAATAATTTCTCATTCCTTCAAAATGATTAAAGCTGATGTAAGAAGTTCATTAAAACAGAAAACATTAGACTCATTAAAAAGCCATTAAAACTATCGTGCCGCCATGATTTATTCCATCAGTAGGCTGGGAGGTAGAGCGACATGGAACATGGGAGGAGAAATGGGAGGGCAAGCTGTTTCCAAGATGGAGAAGCCCTATCTGAGCTTCCTAATTTGGAGTTTTTGGAAAGCAGTGGGCTTGTGTGTGTGACTCTGGACCACTATCTTTGCTTGGCCTGGTGCAGATTCATTGGACTGTACTAACATGCTGACTAGCTGATCCAAGATCAGCTCTCTGCGTATGTTTGTTATTGTGATCACTCCAGGTCTCATTTGGCATGGATTGAGAGCCTATGATGTTAGAAGCACATGATGAGGGGCTTTATTACCCGTTATTATTGAATCAGCTGCGCTGTCTCTTTGCCTTCCATTAAATATCATTCCCTCCTCACCAACAGGCACTGGCATTTACTGCTTTAAATGTCATAGGAGCTGATATGAGGGCTGGGAGGAGGAGATGGGCTTGCTTGGGTCATTAGTCACAGTGAGGTTTGGTGAACTCTGTTCTTTTCCGGATCCAGCAGAACCTCTGGCTTGCAGAGCTTTAAGGTGATCCCATACATTCCTGAAAGAGACAATTGCATCCCATGTGCCAGAATGTATGCATTTATGTTTTTGTGACATTGTTTTTTGTCTTTTATTTGCGTTGATCAAAGTTAAGTGATTATTAACCATTCATGTGCTTTGAGATGTGGAATATTCCAACGTATCCTGGATTTTCAGAGTAGTTCACAATCAGAGAATACAGTGCATTCATGCCATAATGGTTGTAAGAATGCATATTTTATCTACCTCATTTAAAAAAAAAAAATGTTAAAAAGAATTAAATAAGTAGCTGCCAATATACAAGCCCGAAAAAACATGGGACTCTTATGCATACTTTTCCCCCTGGTTATTAAATACATTACATTATTCAATAGAGTTTGAATCAAAAATATTTAAAACCCTAGTGTACTTTTTGCATTCTAAAAAAAATCATTTTGCTTGTAAATGTCTCCTTGAATTCCTCAAGGAAAGACACAATATTTGATTTTTTTGTTTAAATGTGTTCCTAAATTTTTAAACCTTGGAGCGCATGCTTCTTGGGAAAAATGTTAGCATCAAGCCCTGTTCTGACCTAGTAGTACAAGAGTCACAGGAACGTACAGTAGAAGTGACTGCTAATAAAAAATAATGGTCCCTCTGACAATTTACAATTGTTTTGTGTGTTATATTTATATTTTATAATTAATCATTAATTTATTTGATTTTTTTATTTGAATTTATTTGTAATAAATTATTTGATATTTATTATTCATATTTTTATTTTATTTTTTAAAACTACTTAATCTGTTATCTACTTATGTTTGCTATTTTTAAAAAAAAAAAATTTTGGTACACTGTCTTTTTGTCTAATCACATTCAATAGACTCCAACTCCTATTGTTGCTAAAAAAAAAAAAGTCCCATAGATAAAGGCGTAAACCTGAATGTGGAAATTCATGACCTATGGTATCCATCTACACACAAATCCTACAAATAAATGGTCTGCTCACAAGCCTTAAATCACTGCGGTAGATATTTGCCATTTGAAAATAAGTGAATATGAGCTGTGCTGCTTCATTTTGGAGCTGCACACTTCAAAGAGACCATCCAGCGGAAAAACAAGTAGCAAACAAACCCATGGACTGTTGTAGCCCATTCAGTATCTCAGCGGTTAAATGAAGTGGACCGAGGCATGTTGGATCCGCTTGAAATCATGCTTCAGAAGTTTCTCTGCCACTGTGTCCCATCTTTTCTTTTAGCCCGTGAATTCGATTTCCTGTCAGTTTCTTTGTCTGGCTAATTCTTTAATTCCAAATCATCTGCTTCCTGCTCCATTTCTTCACATTCCTCTCTTCCTTCCCCTTATTTCTTCAGAGTTGCGTGGCAGCATCGAGAAAAGTTTGCAACAAAGGAGCCGGCTCTTATTCATTCAGATTCTTTATAAGTTAGCCTGTCAGTTCTATGCATATTTAAATATTCATTACATCCTTTGAAAAGCAGACGGAAATGCGATGCCTTGCCACCATCGGATATTTGCAATGTATGCATAAGCATCAGACTCTGTTTTTTCCTCATGCTTGTTATCTCAGAGACATTCTTCACCTTTGTCTTTGAACACAAACTTAAACACGTACCAAACAAATGGAAATTCACACGCATCAAAAATATGCAATCATACAAAGGAGATACCTTTATGCCCTTCTGACCAAAGCTCGCTGCATCAGATCTTAGCTCATATTTCTCAAAGAGAATCAAGGATTGTGGGGAGCACGGCTCGTTATGCATTTCTTTTATGCAAAGTGGCGTAATTGCGTGTGATGTGGCCAAGTGGCCAGCCTGACAAGGAGAAGCAGTTGATGTATTGGTGGCTGGTTGAGCTTGTTAGTGATGGCGTGCAGACCGTCGGAGGGGAAAGAGAGAGGGAATCAGGGACAATCAGAGGGAATAGATTATGAAGGCAGCAGTTTGGAGCTAAGTGTTGCTCTCTCTTGTTGCTGCCATGAAACGGGAAATGGAGGGTGGCACTAACAGTATTTTATTAATTACATCTCAGTTTGCCTCTGTGACGACAGTGCTTTCCCATCCCCAACTTTCATCCTGTGCCATTACAGCGTTTTTCTTCACCGAGTTCTGTCATGTGATTTATTTATTTTTTTGTCATGCGTACAAATGTGTTTTGGTTTGTTTCAAAAATGGAAAATAAATAAAATAATGGTCCTTGTGACAATTTCCAAAGACCTATCATAACATGGGTAAAACTGTCAATTTCTGCTGTGGCACAGTAGGTGTAATTGCTGGAAAATAGTATAGGAAACAATAGCATAATGTGATTATTTCTACAGTATTTGTTAGATACTGTTTTTAATCCACAAATCACCAACATTTATTACGGATTTACTTAGCAATGACTGTAACCATGGTATTGTGGCAGAAATGGGATATTGAACGTTATCATATTAATATAGTCTGATGTAATATAGTCATGTATAATGTTTTAAAAGTATTTCACGAGTAATGAAATATAATAATTTACAGTAATTTGTGTAAGCTAAGGCAGTTTTCTTAAACATGTATACTAAATGTGTTTAGGCTACCATTTTTATAAATACCTTTTATAACTAAACCATGTAGTTATTTACGGCCAAATTGACGAGCCATGCATGATTTTACTTGTGGTTACCATGATTTACATATGTATGATGGAAGAACAATTGTGAATTTTAAGGAGCAAATACAAAGTAGAATCAAGAGTCTTAGAGAGTCCCAAATCAATTGCGCTGTCATAATATAAAAAAATTTCCCCTATAAATAATTAGGTTTTTACACTTTTTAAAGATGTTGCTGTTAATATAAGTTTATTTAATTCTGCATCCCAACTCAAACTCTGCTTTACTGCTTTACTGTCAAATATCCATTTCCATATGACAAAGTATGTAATATTAATACTTTCACTCATTTGTGAAGTACAGCAGTAATATTGGTGATCATTATTAGTTTCTTAGTTGGTTCTTGCTACATTTAATGGCTGTTTAAACCAAATTTATCAAAATATTAACTGAACTTAAATTAAACATGCTGCTTAACTGAAGAACCAAAGTTCTTAAACCCAGCTTTTGGAGACCCACTGTCCTGCAAAGTTTACTTCCTACTTGCTTCTTACCACCTTCCTGTGTTTCAGGTGGTCCTGAAGACCTAAGTTGTGTTTGAAATTGCCTCCTACATTCACTATTCCCAACATTAGTCCACTAATATAGTCCACTTGAAGGAGTGAATGAAAACGAGAGAACGAATTCGGACACTGAGTGCACCGGAAGGGCTGCCGCGTTTGCAGAGTGTGTGTAATTGCTGTTTAATAATCATTTGAAACTTCAAATGATAGCTCCAGTAGTAATGAAAACATTCATGGAAACTATATACAACCCTTAAATAAACAAAGCAATAATAAATTAAAAAGGAATTTATACCTTTATGATATTACGCTGTACCCACATTGGACCAGCGGTTTGGAAAATGGATGGATGATTCAGCTACGGGCGCCATCTGGCGAGTTGTGGGAATTCATTCAAAGAAACAGACATGAAAAAGCCATGTGCTCACTAAACAAAACAAAAACACAAGCATATGGCCAGCGAAAACTATCAAAAGCCATGTGCTCAAACAAAGCAAGACACGAACACGCAGCTCATGAGAAAACTCATAAGCCACGTGTTCACACAAGACAAGAAAACACGCAGCCAATGAAAACATGAGCCACACACAGTAAATTTGAAATCCGGAAATCAACACCAACAGAGTTAATTTCAACACTTTAAAAGTTTATATATGGGAACCACCCACAAAGTGTTAGGTCAACACTTTCAAAAGTGTTGCCTCTCGCAACACCGACACAGTGTTACATGGAACACTGTGTTACAATATGAACAATATGAACACTAAGAGAGTAACATATTAACACCAATGCAGATAACAACGACACTATTACAGAGCTGGGTTGAAATTCTACACTGTTCTGGTGTTGACCTAACACTTAAAAGAAAAATAGATATCACAATCTTCACAACCTTATAGGAGTCAAATATTACACCATCCTGGTGTTGATAGAACACCTTTTTACAAATAAAAACAACACTAAGGGAGTTACCAGTTTTTTCATATTAGGGTTCTACATTACCTACTTTAAAGAATTAAAAAAAAAAAAAAAAAAAAAAAACCTCTGACAAATCATTTAATCTGAAAAGAATGCAGTCACTTTGAAATAAACACATCACTCTATATTACTCTTTCAAAACTTTATTTCAAAACAATCTAGAAAGTTAAATTGTAACCGTAGTCTGGGATCATAGTAGAATTCTGTTCATTGTAAAGTTAAAAATAAAGGCAAAATGCAAACAGTTGTTTTAACAATCTAGTTTCTTATTAACAAACAAGCCCCTTTACATCATTGGTTAACTTTTAAAATAAATGATGAGGGCACAATATAGGCATTCCTGTCATCAGAATTTTATGAAAGTTGCTTATCAAATGGTCTGTAATACTTCAAGTGTACTTCCTGTACATGTCAGTGAATGTAAGTCCTGTGTCAGTGAAGTTGATTCTGTACCTTCGACTTTGCAACAGTACAGCAGTGCTTGAGTCAACAACATTCAGCAGAAGAAAAACAGTTGCAGGATATGAGTGGATCAGTAGTGTCCAGTTGCTAACAGTAAAGTTCAGTGCATAGTTGTTGTTTCACAGAGCAGGAAAGGCTGTGCAGATCCAACTCTCTCGAAAACTCCTGCAGTGCTGGTTCCATAGACAACACAAAACCAGACCAATTACAATCAATTAGGGGTGTAAGGCCTGGTTCACACCGGACGCAGAAGCGGCGCGGAACGGAGGCCGCTTCCTTTCGGCGCCCATGTTAACCTATGGTGTCGTTCACACCAGACGTGGAGCGCCGCGGCCGGCCCGCGCCGTGAAGCGCCAGTTTCGGCGTCTGGTCTATTTTTTGCGCGAGCCGCGAGTGATCCGCGTCAATTCCGGCAGGAAGTCACACCAAGAAACACGAGACAATCCGGTCAATTGTCAAAATATAAGCAATTTCCAAATTAAAATACGCGAGTGACAACTGCGAAGCAATAGATATAGGGCAAGGGCTCTCCTCCTGTCTACTCGCACTGGGAAACAGGAAGAGGAAAATAGATTTAATAAATTTGAAGAGAGGATGTATATTTCAACGGTATATCTACACTACTACTGTCTACCATATTCTCTCTCTGGCTGCGTGTGTGTCTCGACAACGGATTAATAAAAGAAGTGTACAAACTTCTTGGTTACAGAAACATGGTGTATTCATTTTATGAGGTTATTTACTCCCGCGAGCTGTTCGTTTAATAGTTGACTCGGAAGAAAGCGAACATTTTGACAAAAAAATTGCCATTGTGCACCGCCACAATAAAATAAACATAGAGGAAACACTGCATTGTGGAATAACTCCCCAAATTCCCTGAAATATTACCTATAACATGATGAGCTAGCTGGAGGCGTTTCAGCTTGCTCCGTTCCGGCAGTCTGCGGTGGATCTTGTCTTTGACTGGATGAAGATTCAGCAGCTTTGAAATATCCAGTCAATTTAGGAATTTTTTTCAATATATCTTGGTCCCGTTGTTCTCTTAACTTTAGTAATTTACGTTTTTGTGCTCCACTTTCATGCTTTCTTTCAGCCATTCTGCCACTATGTCGTCCAGCAATAGCAGTGACGTAAATGAAAATGATTGACATGATTTGACCAGCAGCAGCTGATTGGATAACCAATTCACATCTACCCAATCACCTGCTTGTTTTTTTTTAAATGTTTCTTATGGGCCAATTAGGGTCTTCTTTTGTTCGCGCCCTGACGGGCTTAGGCCCACCCACTTTTCAACAGGCCCATCAAAAACTTTTCTTCAAAAAAAAGATATATTTTTTTTTAATATGTTCTAATTTTGTCAAGAATTATAAAAAATCTGCAATAAGCTCATAATTTGTGCTAAAATAGTCTAAATATTAGTTTAAAAAAAATAATTTTAAAAAGCTGGTTATGTCTAACCTGTCTTTGATGTTTCTGCGCAAGTTCAGCAGACAGTGGTTCGGGTTTGTTCCGATCAGAGCATGTGAGCGGAGAGCGCATTTCTGAATATTCCGCTTGCTCATTCCGCTCAGGGTCGCTCGCTCAACCCAGAATGGCCTGCAAATATGTGGAATATGGGCTGCCTCCGACTAAAGTTTTTTTCTAGTCGACTAGTAGTTGTTCATTTAAGCCATTCGTGGACAAATCGCCCCTTTATATTAATTTAATTACTTAGGCTATATACCAGATAGATGAGCGTTTACATAATATAGCCGCTCTCAAGCGCACGACCACAAGGAGACATTTATTAATTATTTATTAATAAACTGGTGTTTTCTGTGTCGCAGTAAAGATGAAGTTGATGATGTGGTCTCGCCATGAACGCCAAAAAGAAATGCACATTTCATATTACATATTCAGAGAGTAGGCTAGCCTATTTATTTTAGTTTTTAATATTTTCGTTTAAAAGTAGACATTTCAAACTTTCTATAATAGATAGCCTATATTTCTCAAATCTGTGAGGCACAAGCTGAGTTTCGGCGCCCTCCAGTTCACATGCAATGCAAGTGATCGTGTCGGCGCCTTATTACACTGTCTGCTATATATTTGCTTGTTATTTAATAAATACAGGCAAATTGTTGATAAAACATTGATCAAAATTAAGATACAATTTATACAAAATGAAAATCTTTTAAAAAAGAGACTACAAAACAAAACGTAATGAAGTGGTCAAAATGTTTTACCCATGTCTCCAGACATATTGCACATCTCATGATGTATCATATCTTTCTCATGCTGCATGCTCACTTTCATAATCAACATTGATTAAATTAAAAAACATAATTACGTCACATATTTTCCAACCCAGCCCTCGGCCCTGTTGCAACAGTCGTTGTTTAGGTACCTTAAACGCGCACGTACAGTCTCGGAGTCATCGCTGCAACCAGGAAATGAAGAGAGCTGAGACCCACATCATCACCTACATCTTCGTCTCTGCCACCCCAGGATGCTAGCGCGACCAGCGCCATTGCTAGGAGGGCGCCAGCGCCTCTGCCTCTCCCTCGCGAGTGGATGATAGCCCTGAAGACGCCTAGCAATGGTTTAACCTTTAGTTAAGTTATACCTTAAGAGTCTTCGTAGCGCGCTAAGAGACAGCGAGCGTTATCGGGAAACGCAGCCCAGGAATGATGCTTATGATGCGTAATGGAGATTCCAAAGCGCTCTTCTTTGGTCAGAACCACGGAGAGCGATCGCGGATAGGTCCGTCCTATGCACCGAAACTTTTTTACAATGCAACAAAGCTATTAAAATCTGTATAGTCACAGATAATTTAACAGTATATTAGTCAGTAATTTTTATTAGGTTAAACAGTGATTAGATAACGTTTTTTATTTAACGTTCTGGCCCATCCAAACTGGAATCCCCCCCCAAAAAAAATAAAAATTGCCTGGCCAATCCGAGGCCCCCTGAACACGTGGGGCCCCTAGGCTGCAGCCTATGTAAGCCTGTGCATTAATCCGCGCCAGCGTGTATTCGTACCGGACCGTTTTGGTACAGGGCTTTCGGTACGGTGCATGTGTGCACCGAATGACCGAATGCAATATTTTGTGTGCGGAACATAGGTACATTTTCGTGTTTCCACACGAACATATTAAGTGGTGGAAGTTTCTGCGTTCAGCGCAAATCCCGCCCTGCAGCTGATTCTAAAGTTTTAACCGTCCAATGTTCTAAAGTTGTAACCTAAACCAATGAAATCGACTGCAGGGCGAAAAAAAGATTTTCCGCTCCGTGTGCGCCGCCGCAATCTCCGTTCCGTGTGTGTGTGTGTCGGCGCGCTGCGCTCTCTGCTCAATGTTCTGCTCTGTCGTTAACGGCCCAAACACTCCAATCATGTACCGATCACGCACTGGAAAAGCAAAGTCCGCTCAAATAAGGTGAAATTTCTCTGTAGTAGACTTCTGTTTGCTGAGCTGGTATAGTCATGCTGGCAACAATGGTAAAATGACCTGCTCTGATCACATGCTCTGGTAATAATAGCTTTGTAGGACTATATTTTATTTTGATAATTAGTAAAAAAATGAAAAAAAAAAAATCTTAAATTGATTATGTTGATTGATTATTGAAAAATAATAATACATTGATATATTTATGTTTAATATTATTTTAATATAGGGCTATTTTCTGTTCCTTTTTTTCCCCGGTGTTTCATTTAATTAGGTGATTCTAAGTTTAACTAGATGTACCGCATGGCGGTACAAAATATGACCGCCGCTCAGGCCTGCACTGGCTTTCCACAAAAATAAATGACGTGGAGCAATTTGGCTGTATTGCGTGTTTATGTATATACCTAAAAAAAGTAGTAGTATGTGCATGTCTGTCTGTGTGTGTGTGTGTATGTGTGTGTGTTTGTGTATGTGTGTGTCTGTGTGTGTGTGTGTGTGTGTGTGTCTGTGCGTGTATGTATGCTTGCGTACATGTGTGTGCGCGTGTGTGTTTGTGTGTGTGTGTCTGTGCGTGTGGATGTCAGTGTGTGTGCATGCTTGCGTTTGTTTGTATTCCTGCATGTGTGTGTGTGACAGTATCATCCTAAACCAGCAACCCTTCGCTCAACACCACCATCTACAGGCCGATGAGTGTACAGTCACTAAATGTGCACATAAATTAATTTATTTTATACCCCCCCATGGATGGAATTCTACGAAACTTAGCATACCCCCAGAGGATGTCAAGTTAATCATACACATGAAATATGGTGCAGTTCTGAACATCTCAACTGAAGATAGGGGCGATTAAAGCAGAATAATATTGCATTTTCATTTTTTATGGGAGGGGCGCAAATCACAAATGAGTGATTATGGGCTAGGTTGATGTGGGCCCTTAAGACCAACATACCATAAAAATTTCTTCATCCTCGGTGCCACGGTTCAGGTAGTTATTTAGGAAAAACAGATTTTTTTGGGTTTGGGGGGGCCCAGCGCGGGGGGGAGTGGCCCCCGGGGACCAAACTAAATTTTTCCGTAAAAGTCTAGTGGGGCTACATGCCCACCAAATTTCATGTTCCCCGGTGTTTCGGTGTCCCTGGTATCGTTGACGAAAAAAAAAAAAAAAAAAAACTTTGACAATCGATTATGGGCTAGGTTGATGTGGGCCCTTAAGACCAACATACCATAAAAATTTCTTGATGCTCGGTGCCACGGTTCAGGTAGTTATTTAGGAAAAACTGCATTTTTTGGGTTTGGGGGGGCCCAGCGCGGGTGGCCCCCGGGGACCAAACGAAATTTTTCCGTAAAAGTCTAGTGGGGCTACATGCCCACCAAATTTCATGTTCCCCGGTGTTTCGGTGTCCCTGGTATCGTTGACGAAAAATTCAGTAGATGACGAAAAAAAAACAAAAAAAAAACTTTGACAATCCCTATATGACCGCTTTCGTTAGCTACGCTAGCGGTGGTCATAATTATTGATGATTACAAGCTTGGAGGAATTGCAATTAATTACAGCAAATTGTGCAATTATAAACATCTACCTGTCAAATCATGAAAACAATTGGTTTGAAAACTCATTTTAAGTAAAGAAAAAAAAAAGAAAAAGAAAAAAAAAGGGTTAATTTTGTAAAGTAATTTGACTGGACAAATTCAAAATGAGTGTTATGAAACAGAAAATCTAGTTATACCAAATAGCAACAAAGCTGTGATTATTTTTTTGTTTGTGCCCATGATTCTCTCATATGTTAATGTTCTGTTAGGATTTAAAGGGTTTCTGTTGAGTTTTGTGTGTCACCATTGTGCTGAATAGTAGAGCCTGTGCTTCAGTCCAGGATGAGCAGAGAACGTACTCGGTTACTAACGTAACCTCGGTTCTCTCTAGAAGAGGGAACGAGTACTTGCGTAAGATATCTTACGCTAGGGGAAAACCTCTTTTCCTCGAGATATTGAAGCCAAAAATTATCCTTAATTTTGCAATAATGTAAAACGCATTGCGGCAGCATGCAGACATGGGCGAGACAGCTCGCGCGCCCATAGGCTGCTCTGCGGCAACTGCATCAGCCTATCGATAGAGGCCCCTCATGACGTCAGAACCAATGAGGGCGCTTCGCGCCCAATACGTCATGTCCCGCCGAAAGCGGGTGGGGCTAGGGCTATAAATACGGCCCCGAGAGGCTGGTTTGGTCAGTTTTTTTTTTTTTATCTCTCTTCTAGAGAGAACCGAGGTTACGTTAGTAACTGAGTACGTTCTCCTACGAGAGGTTCTCTCGTACTTGCGTAAGATATCTTACGCTAGGGGAACACAGTGTAAAACGCCGTGCGTGCTTTGAGACATAACACTAAAGTCCCAAGGGCAGGTGCCCGGGGCTCATATAGTGCCTAATCACAAGGGACTCACAGAGAATCCGGGAAGAGGGGCTAGGATAGCATCATTCCTGTAATATAGAGCTCTGATAAGAGCGTATTATATCAAATGTTCCACACAGCCAGGGCGAACACGGCCTGGGCTGATAGATATATGGGGGACTTACGCACTGCCCACAGAAGTATATATACGATCAGTGATCGACGCTCTGGCGGTTTCAGCATCCTGAGCCGATAGGATTCGGGCGGGCCATGCTGAAAATTTAGACCGAGAGCAATCTAGCTTGTAAAGCGGGGACCTCGAGGTTATAAAACCTTATAAATGTAGACGGGGAGGCCCAGCCTGCCGCCATACAGATATCTTGCAAGGCAATCCCACTGGACCAAGCCCACGACGAGGCCATGCCTCTTGTGGAGTGCGCTTTGACACCTATCGGGCATTGCAGGCCCCTGGATGTGTAAGCTAGCGCTATAGCATCAACTATCCATCTGGATAGACTCTGTTTTGACGCAGTTAGTCCCTTAGAACGTCCGCTGAACAAAACAAAGAGCTGCTCCGTCTGTCTGAAAACAGATGAGCGAGACACATAGGCTCTTAATGCCCTAACCGGGCAAAGGAAGCCTGCGTCCCCTTCCTCCTCAGATACCGGCAGGGCCGACAGGGAGATAACCTGTGCCCTAAACGGTGTGTTGAGGGATTTAGGAACATATCCGTGCTTTGGTTTGAGCTGAGAGCGCTTGCAAATCCCCTATGCGCTTCACTGAAGCGAGAGCCAGCAGAAACACTGTTTTGAAAGACAAGAGTTTCAGGTCTATTGACTGTATTGGCTCGAATGGGGCACCTTTCATGGCTTCCAGAACCGTGGAAAGGTCCCAAACGGGAACTGAGGGTGGTCTGGGAGGGTTCAGCCTCTTAGCTCCTCTAAGGAAGCGGATGACCAGATCGTTCCTTCCTAATGACTGGCCAAGCGGTGGTTCAGCGAACGCTGCTATGGCCGCCACATAAACTTTGAGCGTGGATGGGGTTCTGCCCTTATCCAGAAGCTCTTGTAAGAAGGAGAGAACCTCTGGCACTCCACAGCGTGAGGGTGAAGTGCCACTCGCTGTGCACCATCTAGTAAACACAGACCATTTTGAGGAATAGAGCCTCCTCGTAGAAGGAGCTCTAGCCTGTGTGATCGTGTTTAACACTCCCGCTGGGAGGTTAACGGGTACCCGTTGATGGCCCACACATGTAGGGACCAAAGCTCCGGGTGAGGATGCCAGATCGAGCCGTTTGCCTGCGAGAGGAGATCCCTCCTCACCGGTATCGGCCACGGGGCGGTGCTCGTCAACTGCATCAGGACTGGAAACCAGGCTTGGTTTGTCCAAAATGGGGCGATGAGTAGCACTGGGCATCCGCTCCCTGATTCGCTCTAACACCTGGGGTAGGAGCGTGACAGGGGGAAACGCATAGAGCGGGCAGCGGGGCCAGACGTGAGCCAGCGCATCCCTGCCCTTGGAGAAGAATTCCTGACAATGAGCGTTCTCTTGAGACGCAAATAGGTCTATTTTCGCTCTGCCAAATGTCCTCCATAGCATTTTGACTGTCTGTGGATGTAAAGACCATTCTCCTGCCGGCAGATTGTTTCTGGACAGTCTGTCTGGTCCCACATTCAGATGGCCGGGCACATGCGCTGCCCTGAGCGAGCGCAGATTGTGCTGGGCCCAGACCAGGAGGCGTTCCGTCAGCCTGTGAAGGATTCTGGATCTGATACCTCCTTGGTGATTTATGTAAGCTACCACTGACATGTTGTCCGAACGGACCAAGACGTGGCGTCCTTTTATCTGGGGACAAAAACGCCTCAGCGCGTTGTCGACTGCCATCATTTCCAGGCAGTTTATATGCAGAAGCTTTTCCCGTTCCGACCACTGGCCGAATAACGGTCTGCCCTCGAGCAGCGCTCCCCATCCCGAGGTTGAGGCGTCCGTAGACACCACCTTTACACTCGAGGAAGTCCCCAGGCTGACCGGTACCAGTCGGTCACTGTCCAAGGTTTCAGAGCTGCGACGCATTTCTGATCGACCTTGAGGCGCGCGAGACCGGAGGTCCACGCTCTGCGCGGCGCGCGCGCTTTCAACCAATACTGCAGCGGGCGCATGCGAAGCAGACCCAGCTGAAGCACTGAGGATGCTGAGGCCATGAGACCCAGCATCCTTTGAAACCTTTTGAGCGGGACTAAAGCGCCGTGGCGAAAAAACTCTGTCATGCGCTGAATACTTTGTCTGCGCTGCGGCGACAGCTGTGCTGTCATAGACAGCGAGTCCAGATCTGTGCCCAGGAAAGATATTTTCTGACTGGGAGACAGCAAACTCTTCGCCCAATTGACTGTGAGACCTAAATTCTCGAGGTGATCGAGTAATATGGTCCTGTGTTCTACGAGCTCCGACTGTGATCGAGCTAGAACCAGCCAATCGTCCAAATAATTCAGCACTCGTATGCCTCGGAGCCTGAGGGGTGCGAGCGCTGCATCCATGCACATCGTGAATACGCGAGGTGCCAGGGATAGGCCAAATGGCAGGACTGTGTACTGATATGCCTGGTCCTCGAAGGCGAATCTCAAAAATTGCCTGTGACGTGACGCTATTTGTATTTGAAAATAGGCGTCTTTCAGATCTATCGACATGAACCAGTCCCCTTGGCAAATTTGCGAGAGGATTTTCTTGGTCGTGAGCATTCTGAACCGTCGTTTCAGAAGTGCTTTGTTTAGTCGTCTTAGATCTAGAATGGGTCTGAGACCCCCGTCTTTTTTGGGTACCAGAAAATATCTGCTGTACATTCCCCCTTCGCTCTGAGCTTGTGATAAAGGTTCTATAGCCCCTTTGCTCAGTAGCTTCGCTATTTCGGCTCGAAGTAGGTGAGCTACTTCCTTCTTTACCGTAGTCTCGATTCGCGCCGCTTTGCGTTGCGGGCGTCGACCGAACTGTAGCGAATAGCCTCTTTTTATAATGTTCAGCACCCATTCTGATACACCTGGGAGCTCTGCCCACGCTTTCGCGTGAGTGGCTAGGGGTAGAATGATATCTGGGCTCTGGTCGCAATGCATTGGCGAGCGGAGAGCAACGGTGTGCTGTAACATGAGCGCCGCGTTCGCAGCGTGTGAGACTAGGGGCGCGCTGATCACAGCGGGCAGCCTGCCCGCGCTCAGTTCTTCTGCAGCGGTGCGCTGAGAGAGAGCGAGCGTGGTGAGCCCCGTGGGGTGTAATATGTCTGTGAGCGAATGAGGGCGCGGGACAACGGGCCCATCTATAACGCTGGAAACACCGTCTGTTTGTGCAGACTGTATGTGTATTGGTTTCGCTTTTACAGAAACCGTGAGACATGTAGCATGTAGTGTTTGTGGGCACTGGGACATGGGCACAATCACTACATTTGGTGCACAACCGACATAAGTCGATTTTATTCGTGCGGGCCGTGTGTGGCGGGCCGTGTCTGTGTGTAGGAATGGGCACTGGGCAGTGGGCATTTTTACTACACTCATAACACCATCGGCCGTGGCCGGAATACCAGAAAATACACTCTTTTTGGGATTTATCTGGGTCGCCGTAAAAACGGCGTTTGTGTGCAGGCAAGCGGGCTGTGCTGCCGATTTGTTTACTGCCGAATATGCTGGAACAGTCGCAATTACTGGAACTGAGCGAGCGAAAATTTTTGGTGGAAGTCCGGCCGCAGCGGGACTTGAACACCGTCGCTTCCGTAGACTGGCTAGGAAGACTTAGAGGCCTCGGGCTTTACCTCGATCTTTGGCCGTGGCCCACGCGGCGGCCGGCAGAGCGGGAGCGCGGTCTCTGATCCTTGGGCTGTCGGCGCTGCGGGGCGGCGGCAGCTGAGGGTTGCGGCTGGGAGCTGCGAGCAGACGGCTGTTTTGAGCGACCTGCTGCGGAGCTTGAGCGCTTGGGCAGGAAATGTTTCATGGCCTGCGATGTTTTCTGAACCTCGTCGAATCTGTCTGCGAAGTCCTTGACAGACGATCCGAAGAGGCCAGCGGGAGAGACGGGGGCGTCGAGAAACGTAGAGCGTTCCGAGTCCGACATCTCCGAGAGCGTTAACCACAGGTGTCTCTCAGCAACGGTGAGAGAAGCCATGTTCCGCCCCATGGCCTGCGCGGCGGATTTAGTGGCGCGAAGGGCGAGATCCGTCGCGCTTCTTAAATCCGTTAGGCTCACAGCGTCCGGTCCTTCCTCGTCCATTTTTCGGAGAAGGTTGGCCTGGAAGACCTGGAGTATGGCCATTGAGTGAAGCGCCGAAACAGCCTGCCCGGCGGCGGTGTAAGCGCGACCGTGCAAAGCTGAGGTAGTGCGGCAGGATTTAGATGGCAGCGCCGTCTTAGCACGCCGTCCAGCAGAGGGCGGGCAAAGATGGGCGGCTACCGCTTCCTCGACGGGAGGAAGAGAGTGGTACCCTTTTTCCTTAGCACCGTCAACAGTCCTCACTGCCCGACGCTAGGATAGAGCAACTGTCGTCCTCCACCTGTACGGCTTCCCCGTAATCCTCAATGGCGGCAGCGGCGGCAGACGGCGACCGCTGACCGGTGGTGAGAGACTCGGGTGAAGCAGGCGGCGAAGCTCGCGGGCGCACCGGCGAGCTTTCGCGGGATGGAGGAGGTTCAGGGACCCGCTGAGCGCGGCGCTTTTTACGGCGCGGCAGCCCGGCGGGCGAAGACGCAGCTTGGAGAAAGAATGCCCGGCGAGTCCGCAGAGTCACCATAGACATTAACTCGCAGTGAGGGCAGCCGCCCTCGGCGAGCGCGATAGCTGCGTAATCCTCACCCAGGCAGGAAACACAGAGGACATGGTGGTCCCCGTCGCTGAGTGGAGCTCGGCATGAGCCGCAGGAAGAACGAGGCATCTTGAAAAAGACGCTTCGTGCTCTTTTAGGAAAAAAGTGGGCGTGTCGCAGCGGCGAACACACACACAGCAATGAAAGGATATAGGTACGCCGGAAAGCGTCAGCAGGAAGGCGACTGAAGGCGGCGAGTTGTCGACCGGCAGCTTCAGATACAGATAAATCCCGCTGGGTGCTTGAGTCAGACGGCGCGGCTTCCTCTCAGGATCCAGCGATGCGTAGTCCGCTGAAGAGATGAAAAACTGACCAAACCAGCCTCTCGGGGCCGTATTTATAGCCCTAGCCCCACCCGCTTTCGGCGGGACATGACGTATTGGGCGCGAAGCGCCCTCATTGGTTCTGACGTCATGAGGGGCCTCTATCGATAGGCTGATGCAGTTGCCGCAGAGCAGCCTATGGGCGCGCGAGCTGTCTCGCCCATGTCTGCATGCTGCCGCAATGCGTTTTACATTATTGCAAAATTAAGGATAATTTTTGGCTTCAATATCTCGAGGAAAAGAGGTTTTCCCCTAGCGTAAGATATCTTACGCAAGTACGAGAGAACCTCTCGTAAGAGAAACACTGATGTTTGCAGTAACGGCAAAAAAACAAAACAATAATAATTTAAACAAATTTGCTTATCGTGACGTCACTGACAGTTTTTCCAGAACTTCGTGCCAAGTTAAAGCGGTGTCGAGAGAAAAAAAGAGAGATTTTAAGAAGATTTTTTATTTTTATTATTATTAAATAACATTTGAAAAACCTGTATAAACTGAACACCAAAGAACAATATTAACTATTGAGCGGTGGTGACACATTCATGTAACATGTAAGGGTGGCGCTGCCAATAACTCACCTAAAAGCTGTCACAAAGAACCAGCAAAAGTAATGATTATGAATGTTAAATATAGCAAGGAGACATTTCAATTGTTTATTAATAAACAAGTGTTTTCTGTATCAGTGTCGGCTGCAAAGATGAAGTTGACGATGCTGACATGCGATCTTCGCAGTAGTGAACGCGCCAGAGCGAAATGCACATTTCATACGGATTACATAAGCAGAGAGCAGTCTGTTTTCTCTCGTTTTGAATTGTTTTGTTTAAAAGTACACATTTCAAGCTTTCTATAAATGTATTTCTCAGGTCTGTGACTGTGAGGCAAGTACGCTGAGTTTCTGTTAAATTATGAGAAGAGCTCCAGTTCACGAGCCGGCACCTCTGTGTCCTGATTATATTGCCTGCTATAAAATAATTCTTATTTATTAAATCCAGGTAATTGGTTGATGAAACATTGAAGATACAATTAATACAAAACGAAATTCACTTTAAAGAAAGGTTTTCTACAAAAACAAACTTAATGAAGTGGTCAAAATCATGTCTGCCCACTCCATTTGTCTCCCGATATATTGCGCATCTTATGATCTTACTCATGCTTTTCACTTTTCATATAATCAACATAGATGAAATAAAAAAAAAATATTATTTTATTTAAACAAATATGAAACTAAATTGTTTTCTTTAATGACTAGGCTACAACACATAGGCCTATTAGCCTACAGTACAGAGAAATTTTATGTCGGAGCGGGATTTTAGCGAATGCCGTACCGGTGAGCATGTGGGGGGAGAGGTACGATTTTCGAACAATCATCGAATATTATTTTGCTTGATATGCCATTCCTTAATATTTGGTGTTTTAAATGCCTGTTTGAGGTCTCTGTGAAAGACCGACACAGGTTCGTGGATCTGAGTGTCGTGATTTCGGTTTCATATCGCATATCGTTACAGCCCAAATAATCATAGATGACGCTACGGGTTTTATATTAAAAGAACGTAGCCTACGTTTGTATGTAGGCCTATAGGCAATTTATGTTCACAATACTTACTAAAATATAATTAATATTATTTTATTGCATTTTTATTAGTTGTTTGAAGAGTAAAAAAATAATCCTTCGGTCTTAACGCAAGTTTACAACCGGCAAGTCGGTCGGACTAAAAGGAAGAAAATAAATAAATAATTGGGTCGGTCCTAAATTGACAGGGTCGGTCGGGTTATGGCAAACAAGAATATTTGTAAGGATGGCCTTAACACCAGGATTTCAACACTGGAGATTTTACTGTGATGCGACAACACAATGAGAAAGCATGCGGCTGAATCCCCATTCACACTGCCAGCGATGCGCAGCGACAAAGCGACATGATCCCATTCCTTTCAATGGAGCGCTGGCGACTTTCCGGCGACACAAGCGACAGTGACCGTTGGCGACAGAATGTGGGCATGTCAAGCGACGCGAGACACGTGACAAAAGTTCAGAAATTTCAACTTAATGCAAATGAGAAGCGATTTTCGCGAGCGACAACCAATAGGAAAGAAGACTTTCAGTAGAGCTCAGCTCACGTCACCGTCTCGAGTGCAGGCAAGACAGAAGAGTTCTAGGGCGATTTCACTGTTTTATATGATTTGACTGTAACCACATACATGGATATAATAAAATGATGCATGGAAAAGAAACTGTCGACAGTCTCAGTGAGTTTAATTCACACATTTAGTTAGAGTGTTGTAATTTTATGATGCAAGTTTAGCACTGCTGCAGTTCATTTTACAGTTTCCCCTGCATTATGTTGACTATTAGGGACAAGAAAATTTATTATTTGTCAAATTCGAATGACGTTTTAGTAATTTATGACAGTATGAGTTAATTTGTTGATTGATCGATCGTTAATCTAGTAGGCTAAATGATTTAATCCACTGAACACTGGTGTGGTAATATAAAAACACTCTCCCAACATCATACTGTTTCTTTTGAGCCTAATTACTAGTCAAATTAAAATGATATAGTTGTATATATCACTTGTGATGGTATTTTGTATAGATATGGCCAGACGTGCAGTCTACCAATAACATTAGAGCACTACGAACGCCCACAGCGACTTCACAGTACAGAGACTAGCGACAGAGACTGGCGTTGTGAACGGGGCTTGAGGTGAACACGAACCACGTGCTACACAGAACACAACATTACACACGGACAGAAGAGCATACGACCCGAGTGAACTCGAAACGGCACACTCACACAACAAGACAGAGCGCACGGAAAATGAGCAAATACTCATCCTGTGTGCTCACAACAGAAGACAAACACATGGAGCATGAATGTCCAAATCCCGACGCAGAGCGGAAACCAAACTGACGCACACAAAACAACTGACGTGGACAGAAGAGCATGCGGCCGGAGTCAAAAACAAGTCAAAAGGAGTGTCAGAGCTCTGTCACCAAACCAAGAATAAACAGACAGAATCATGACAATAATATAGGTAATTTTGCTTCTATTTATCTCCACAGAAACAGCTCTATAATTCTTCATCTCTCTTTGCATATTAAGATGATAATGATTTTGCAGTAGAGTGACAACATAAAGAATTAAATGGTGCTTCTCTTTACTTTGTTACAAAGGTAATCAGCTGCCGTAGTTTTCACGCCTGTTGTTTGGTTTGAAAACATGCTACAATATGAAAAGACAACTGGGAGTATGATGAGAAGAGGAACTCTGTCTGGTTCAAACCTCACATACAGTACACCTTTCTTTCTTCTGTAGCTTTGCATGTGTGTGATAATGTGTGTTGGTGTGGGCAGTTTTGTATTGTGCTGGGAAAGGGTTTCATGCAACCAGGCGTAGCCGACTGTGTCTGGTCTGTCAGGGTCCAGAGCAGGCAGTGGGATAAAAAGTGGTCAACACCAAGGGAGAACAGCTGCAGTCTCCCACTGCTCGGCTATGCCTGACTGGGCCAGACCATTGCTTGCGCAGCCCCTTTCTCTCCAGGGCCAGATGTAGGACCGGCATACTCCCAGAACCCCAATGAACCAGCCTGACAACCTGCCTCTAGCCCCACATGAATAAGTCAGGCCTGCCACTGCCAATCAATCCATCAGTCAGTTAGTCAGTCAAGCAGAGGAACACATGAATGCATTACACACACCTCTAGTACACAGAATTAGAACACGGCCCATTCTTATTCTAAAAAATAAAAAATACTTTTTATCTCAATATTTTGACTTTAGAACACGCAATTGCGACTTCACAATTCTGACTTAATAACACAATGGCGACTTTATATCACACAATTCTTACTTTATAACTCACAATTGCGACTTTTTATCAAAGAATTGCTAAATATAATGTCAGAATTCAGGATGTAAACTTGCAATTGTGAGAAAAAAGTCAGAATTGTGAGGTAAAAAGTCAACTTATTAAAAAAATAACCTTTTTATATTTTTTTGAATAAGAACAGGCTGTGTTCTAATTTTGTGTACTAGAGGCGTGTGTAATGCATTCAACTGGATGGATGGTGACTGTGACAAGTGACAACTGTAATAATAAATAGTAAGTAGTGTTGTCAAAAGTCGGTATTGAAATTTTAAGCGCTTTGAGCGTTGTTGAGTGGAATCGTTAACACCTCTGATTGGCCATTGTGTTCACGCGCTCATCGAATATGTCTGTGATTGGCTACAACGATCAACGGGAGCGTTTGAGAGCACACAGAAGTGTTTGAAAGTGTTTTGAGAGTGTTTTGTTTGAAAGCACAAGCAGTGGAGCACTATCAGTGGAGCTGTCCGTTGATAGACGCCTGCTTTCAAACACTCCCGTGTGTATCTATGTAAGCGCTCGGTGAAGAGCGTCATTGATATTTACAACATGTTTTTGAAGCGCTGATCATTATAGCCAATCACAGACACAATGAGCACAATGGCAAATAAGAGGTGTTTACGATTCCGCTCAACGGCGCTCAAAGCGTCACATTTTTTCAATACTGACTTGGTACCAAAGTCGGTACTTTGACAACGCTAATAGTAAGTGGATTTTCGTAATTTTCCAGTATCGACAGCAGAACCGATATAGGTCAGAGCTTATCGATACTGCTTTCTTTCATAATTTATCCTAGGGATCATTTTATACAGGGTTTTGGTTCCCATCCCTATTCAGCAGCATATCTTCTGAACTTGTTTAATTATTCCGGTGCTGTGCATCTGTTGACACTGGTACAGACCAAATTAATTATACGTAAAATATAGTCTACTGGTTATGAAGCATAATTTTGTGTACACACCAGATGTTCAGTGATGATTGTATTGAAGAAATGTTATACTCAGAACATTGACTAACCACAATCCCTAATACAACAAATCGCAATTTCATTTGTACAAGGTTGTACAAGCCTTAAGACACCTATCTATGCAAATTCTATCAGACCAATAAAAAAAGGTCAGAGAGAATCATGTTACTACATCGGATATTCCAGTCGCCAGCTAAAATGATTATGACAGGCTTCAGAATCCTGGGTCGAGTATTGAAATAGAATAAAAATAGTGTCTGTTCGGCCAAAAAAACAAACAAAAAACATGACATACATTTATACATTTCACACCTTGCCTTCCTGTCTAGTTTTGAGAGCATGAATAATTAATAAAGATGAATAGATTGATCATGCATTATTGATGTCAATGCCTCTTTCTGCTCTACATCCAGCAGTGCCAGATGATTCTCTTCCTCCTTATGTAAATTCTCATTCTGTGCCAACAGCCAATGAGCTCTTTGTTCATACCCAGAAATTTTACAGTGTCCGTGTTACATATGTTACATATGTTACATGTACTTACAATAGTAATAGCAGTAAATGATGCATAATTCCATGCAACTATCCCTCAACCAAATCCCAATCCTACCCTAACCCTGTAGTAAGTACATGTAGTTCATTAATATTACTCTGTACTTAAATGTATAATTACACTGTAACAGTGACATCTTAAAATAAAGTGTAACCAAAATGTTTATACATGTGAGGGTTATCATATTACCTATGGTTATCAGGAATAATAATGACAATCTTAGATGTCAGAGGTCATCATCACACTTAATCCTTCCTGTACACACACAAAAAGAAAAAAGAAAGATTTCTTTCCATATTTATGCAGTACATGTTGTGCTGGAGCGTAAACACCTTCCTCTGTTTAGCGTACAGCCGCAGTGCTGTTCCCCAAGTCCCACCGTCCCTCCCTACAAGATGCAATGAAACATTAATCAGCAAATTGTGCATTACGTTTGTAATTAACATTCAAGAGAGTTTAACTTTGCAATGTTTCATTAGTTTATATGCAAATAATTTTGAGCAATTGCCTCATTTGGTTTGGGAGTGCAATGATGTATTGGCCTGGCAGAGGGAATTGTAACGCGAGCGAGGGAGAGGTACGTTCGAGTGCGTGTATGCGCGGATCGGTGACTGTGGCTGTATGCCATGATGAATGTTCACCTCGTATGTCCCAGGCCTCCATTTTAGTTGCGTTTTACACTGGCTCTTTAAATGCAGAGAAGGAATGTTAACCTTAGCCCTGTTCACAGCACAGCCAATTCTCTTGTCACACTACATCAACCTGAAATATACCTGGGTCTTGATCGCTCTTCAGGTGCTCGTGTGCATACATTTGTGTGTTTGTCTCCACTGTGCCCTTTAAATCTGTTTTTGTTTATGAACCTGCATTTATGAGAGGCAAATCACAGTCCTCTGCGCATCTTTGCGGCCAACTCCATCTGTGTGCTTGCATTTGTGTGTGATGAGCTTTTGCACTGTGAGTAATGTTTACTAACCTGAGTGGGCAGCAGATTGCAAAAATGCATCATTAGACTGTTATTACCGGGTGGTGACTGCATGTGGTGGCTCAGGCGCCCTACGTAGACTGCTGATTACTCATTCATCATGGCCTTACAAATGCTTTTGCAAAATAGAGATCATTTCACCTCATCGTAATGCCGTTCCTCATGGTATACAAGTCATTTCGATTCTTCTCTGTTTTTGGCATGAGTGTTGATTGTGTTTTACCTATTAAATTGCCAATTGCGCTAACCCGCTTCTGACTCTGGGTCAGACCGTGGAATGTCTATTCATTCATTATTCAGCCTGTCATGGGCCAGTAAAGTGATTGGATGTGATGCGTGTCAGGTTTTGGTCGCCGCAATGACTCGCAAGCCTAACGAGAAACAACGGCTTGCTCTGCAGGACGGCTTTTTCAGCAGCTCTTAAAACGAGTTTTACATGTTAAAAGGTGCATTTAGGGAACTTAGTCTGGTCAGCTGTGATGTTTGCTTCTTTTATTCAGTGAGTGTGGTCTCGCAGCTAAAAAGCTGCGTTGTAAGTCATATTAGTATGTTTTTACACGCCATAGGTGTTAGAATGACTCTCTAAGCTTGTTTATGAAGTATGGCTCTTCATATGGCTTTGACTTTTGAGACCACTCTATTCAAGCTCCATTACCATTACCGTTTTCTGTGACTGGATTACAAATGGATCTTGCTTGACCACATTACAAGGCAGGTGTAAATGTACTGGTGACGCATTGTAATCTGATAACAAAAAATATATTGAAGTTGAAAAGTTTGGGGTCAAAAACATTTTTAAAACGTTTGTTTTTAATATTTTTGAAGGAAGTCTCTTATGCTCACCAAACCATAATATTATGAAATCTCATTACTATTTAAACTGTTTTTATTTGTAATATATTGTACATTTTCCTCCTTAATGACAAAGCTGAATTTTCAGCAGCCAATAATCTAGTCTTCAGCGTTATAATATCTTAAATTGTAAATGTTTTGTAACAATGTCATTACTGACACTTTAGATCAATTTAATACATCCTTACTGAAAATATTTTCCTTTAAAACAACAAACTTTAAATGGTTGTGAACATTTGTCATGATTCCTGTAGTGTTCCCCTGGTCTTGTGTTGACTGCTATGTTATTTCCTGGTTTAGCCATGTTTAGTAGTCCTTTGTAGTTTTTCTTGTTGATTAGTTCTTTGATTGGTCTTTGATCAGGTGTGTCTTGTTTGCCCTTGTGGATATATCCCAATATTTGTCATGTTCCTTGTCTGGGGTTGTCCTTCCATGGATGTTACGTGTGTGCTTGTTATCAGTTTTGTTTGCCTTCCTTGTCTATGTCTGGATTTATCAGTTTTGCCTGGATTTACTTTTATTATGTTTGTTTGAATACATGTTTGCTGCATGTGGATCCTACTTTTGTTCCTCTGAAACAGCCATCGTTACAACATTAACCATAACCTTTTTTTAGACATGAAACATTTTAAGTTGAATGCATTTTTTTCCCTATGCTCTTTTAATAATATAATATAACTCAAATAATAATATAACTTTTTTTAAATGTGCCTTTTATATCTAATTTATAAGAACTTCTTTGCCAAGAGCCATTTTTAATCTGTCAAAATGATGGAAAGCATTTTGAATCATCCATCAATGTTTTTATATTTCTGTAAATGGAAAATTTGATTAAACCTTTAAAGTAATATGTTAGTGCCATTTTCATTTTGTGTGAGTAAGTTCAATCAGATCTTTATATGCAATACAAAAAGAATATCCAGATATTATCAGGATATGAAACATGATATTAACCAGGCTTAAAGGGAGACTAAGATCTCCCTGTGAACTCGTAATATAAAAGAAAAAAAGTTTACAAATTAGTTGGATTGGTGGTTGAATGGTGGAGGAATTGTTATAGAAGTAAGGTAAGGAGACTCTTATCCTTGTGATTAGATGATCAAGCTCCTACAAACTGCTGTTTAAAACATTTGGTGCAGTGCATTTGCCTCTTTTGTCCAGTGAGTGTAGCAGTGAGTAAATGCAAGATCTCAACTTGTATATGGTCAGTCACTTTTAGCCCATCACTTTATATTAAGTAATTTTGAGGGGGTTCTTTTTCATATTCAGAAGCTTGATGGTGTCTGTGAGCACATTAAATAGTAGCTGGCCATTACCTAATGCAGAGACTCCATAATGCTTCATGCTTGCCCCTTGCCTTTGATCTATCCCCTTAGGCCTGATATAATCCCAGTTTCAATAAATGACAAGTGCCAATATGTTGACATGATCCATGTGAGATCGCTCAGGAAAAGTGCCTTTCCATCAGAGGTTCAGGAAATGAGTTGCTAGTGGTCCATGACAGGTATCCGATATGTAAAATGTATGCTTTTTTTATTTTTTTTATTTTCAACCTACCCCCAAACATGCTGGAACAGAACCAAAACAGCAAAAAAAAAAAAGTTCTGACAATTATTTTTCAGTCCTATTAGAGGAGTGCAACTTTGGACTTTTGACTTGAGATGAGCTGCCTCACAGTTTTTGACTTTTAATACAAATAAGTGCTTTTCGAGCATCTGAAACCAGTTCTCTCAGGTGAAAGTTTAGCTAATTGCACAAATAAGTCTCAGCTAGAGTTTTAATTAGTATAATGACTGTATATCTCTTGATTAGAGTGTGAGAAGGTCAGTGATAACTTTACGGCGTAATGAGATTACAGTATATTGCTGATATTGCAGCTGTGATTACAGAGGATTTAGCATCTCGCTCAACAGACGATGGCCTGTAACTGTTTGGTAAGAGGTTGTCTCAGGACATCTCTTATTCAAATGAGAGAAAAACAGTCTGAACACTGTGGGGCACTTTCTGTTTTATCTTTCATAATGAAATTCTTATTAAGCAGCTGGCTTATTCAGGACCCTGCAAAGCTTGATTAGTAGTTTCATTTCATATTTAAGATGGCCAGACAGTACTGTTTTAATTACACTGCAGATGTTGAGAGGCGTACGGGCATGTTCTCTCAACCAATCTCTCGGGAGTCGGGGGCAGACTTTGAAAGAACTTTTTTTTCTCTATCTTTCTTTATTTAGGATATTTTTATTTGAATGTGTCTGTTTTTGTAGAAGTTGCAAAAAGTGTGCTGGAGAAAGCAGATGCAGCTGGCTGCTGCTTAGAAATACCCAACGACAGATTAAAGCTTCTAAACGAGGAACTTCAAAACTCTACTTCATGTTTCTTGATCAAATAGGTTTGTTTCTGAATCTCTAGGCTGAATAAGATGAATCCATAAATTAATTTAGTTAATTAATGAATAAATTTAGTGAATTTTACAGGGAACATTTTTGGAAAATAAATCCTGACAAGGGAAACTATAATTCAGAGCATTTTGTTTTTAATTTGTCCAATAAAAATCAATAGATCCAACACAATGCAGATCATACATACACTGTACAAAATTCTCAATGTGGCAAACACTCACTCACACAAACACACACACTCACAAACAAAGCATTCAATGAGCCTATAACAGAGCTGGGTTTTTTTTTTTTTTTTTTTTTTAAATAAAAACAGTCACTCACATACAAAACCGGATAGCTAACACTTAGGCCTACTTTTTTTGAGTTATTGTTAGGTTTATTGTTTATTCTTAACTGTTTGGTACCATTTACTTTTTTGAGTTATTGCAATTTGATGTTTTTGGTTTGAAATAAATACTACTTTGTGTTTTCCTTATAACATGGTCAGATTTGTCTAAGCATATTTTGGCCTCTTTGTATAGTCTCACCCAACATAGATATTTATTTGAAAAAATTACAATTTTAACTTATGATATAATCAAACACTTAAGAGGTTAAATTTGTTATAACAATGGTTTATAGAGTTCAGCCTATATGCAGCCATTGAGTACTACAGCCATTTAGTGGCTATTGATATTATTGCTTTTTTGTTTTTTGTATACCAACATATGACACCAGAGTCACCACATTTTTAGGTTTTGGCTGTCTGAACTTACTGAAATGTTTTTTTTTTATTGTTTTTTTTTACTGAAGTTAAAGAAATATCAAATATAACATAAACATAAGCATAATTGACATAGAAAATTGTACTTTTAGAGGTAAATAAATTCAAAAATACCCCAAAACTAAAAAATACAGCATAAATTGATAAATTTTGTGATAAATGATAAATATAAAAAATAAAATAAATTTGAATCACACCTGAGACCTTCGTGCCAATATTTGTCCACAAAGGCAGAATTAAGGGCTGCTATGTGAAGATGTCTCAAATTTGTGACAAATAAGTCTCACCAATGGACAGTGTCAATGGTGTCGTATATATATAAGATGCTCACTTATAAGTTGGGAAGTGAAGCAACATCTGTTTTCAAGAAATCCTCAATATCAGACATACTCAGCTTATCTTGAGGAATCTAACAGAACAGCTTTGTTGGATAAAGCAGCCGATTTGAAAGAAAGGCAGGCACTGGAAATGAAAGAAGTGAAGTTAAAGACTGAAATGGAAAAGTTGGAATTAAAAACTGCTCTTGCAATGTCTAATGCTAAAGTTAAAGTGCATCAAGTTTGTGAAGAACAACAACTTTATTCAGGTCAAAATGTGTCTATCCAAGCAGCTGTTATAGACATTCCAAAACATGATCATTATGAACATGATGAATTCAATGTATCATTAAAGCATGGCAAAATGTCATTGCATACTGAAGCAGCGCATTCAAGTATACCTGTAAGTGTCAGACCTAAGAAAACAAACACTGCGAAGGAATGGTCAACACCAGTCAATGAAACATCTTGCCGTAAAACTGATACATCAGAACTTCAAAGAGTGATGCAACGTCAGACATATATCATAGCAATTCTCGTGAAGAACCAATATATTTCTTGCCTTTCTCAATGTGATGTTCTTTTGTTTCATGGATATCAGCTTGAGTTCAGGGCTTTTATGAAAGCATTTGAATATGCTGTTGACTCCAGAGCTGACAGTAGTGCTGACAAGTTGTACTTTCTGCAACAGTATACTAGAGGTGAGACCAAAGACCTTGTAAAGAGCTGCCAGCATATGCCAGATGATCGTGGTAGTGCAGAAGCAATGAGACTCTTGCATGAGAAGTTTAGAAATTAGCTAAAAATTGTGACAGCCTTGATGCAAAAGGCATTCAAATGGTCTGAAATAAAGTCAGAAGATGGATAGGCTTCAAGTGCATTTTCAGTGTTCCTGGTAACTTGTCGCAACATAATGGAAGACATTAAATATATGGATATGCCAGTGTCAATGGAAAGGTTGCGCAGTCAAGGTGCCTACACTTAAGTTGTCAAGATGGTCCATTGTAAATTTAACAAGTAATTTTTACTTATAAGATAGAGGGCCCTATTTTAACGATCTGAAAAGCAAGTATCAAGTATCTTAGGCGCTGTTGCTATTATACCGGCGGGATAAATGACTCTTGCGCCCCACGCAAATCTAAAATGGGTTGGTCTGAAGTAGCTTCATTATTCATAGGTGTGGTTTGGGCGTAACGTGAAATAAACCAATCAGAGCGATATATCACATATTCATGGACACAACAATGATTTCCCTCGTGTGTTAATATTTTTCCTTGTAATAATGTATGGTCTGTATGTAGATGAGATAAGCAAAGTGTATGCACGTTGTGCACACGCTACATTATGGCCAAGCATGCACCCTTAAAATAGCATATGAATAACATGCGCAACGCACCACTGACTTTAGACTAGGTTTTTCCTGGTCAGTGGCGGAATTGTTTTCTAAACCTGCAAAATAGCACCAGGGAACGTTTGCGCCGGAACACGCCTCCTCTTTGCGCTGAACCGCCCCTGGGAGCGCAAGTTAATTTCCTAATTTACCGACGTGCGTCTGTGGAGGGAAAAGTCCGCTGTGCGCGGGTGCAAAATAGGAATGATACATGCGTCGGTGTACAAAGTCAATTGCGCTGGGTGCAAGATAGGGCCCAGAGCCTTCATTTCCACATGCTTGCATTGTAGAAATGGCTTTATTTTTAAGTTCATGCTTGAATGAACTTATTTCATGTAGATAATGCACATTTTTTTCAATGTGAGATCTCCACTGCATTTTCAAGAATATGTGAAATGGGCACTACACTCTGGGATGAACAATTGATCTGTGTAAGTTCAGTAAATAGAGGTTTTGCAGTAATTAAAAGCTCTGGAGCCAGTACAAAAGCAGGGTCAAGAGTCCCCATGAGAATGCAGATACTAGAGATGTCTGAACAACACGAGGGATTGACTGCAAACACGAGGAAGGAGGGACACTACAGTACAGTGTGCTAGTAAAGCTCGACTCCAAGCACTAAAAGAGGAGAGATAATCAGGGAGACAGAGAATCTCAAAAGGGAGACTGCGATTTACCAGACCCCAATTTACCACAATTCAACACTTCAGTGCATTCTCTAATTAAAAAAATTAAACCAAAATTTTATAATAAAGATATCGCACTGAGGACTTTCAGACGCTTAATCCATGATTAAGAAAATTAAAGTGTTTAATTTGCTTAAGAGGGAACAAACACTTCCCATCTGTTAGTTTCTCTCCAGAGATTCTGTGGTACATCAGGGAGAAGGATGTGCCTTGAGGATAATGTCTTCAGGGACTATGCCGATTATTATGGCTCCTAGGAAAACGAATGCTATTAAGCACAACTGAAATAAGTTATCTGCTCGATACGTAAGCACATGTTTGGGTTTTTATAAAGTATAGCTGAATGCCTGGTAAAGGTTTCTTGGTAAAGGTCATGTAATGGTTATCTGTCCAAATTTTTATTATTATTATTATTATTATTAAGGGTGCACGCACCGAAGGTGTAGGAACCCTATTGTGTTTGCACTGATTTTCTTTATTTACAACTCTTTAATTACAACATTAGCTAGACCATGCTGGTAAAAAGTTCATCAAAGGAATTTTGACCCATTTAGCAGATACGATCTGACGTGTTATATGTTGCTCATTAGACTGTTATGCTTATATCTTGTGTGCATATTCCAAACTTCTTAAAACTTTGTATGTGTGGAGAGCAATTCATTCTGCATTTGCTCAAATCCAGCTCTGATGGCCACTGCCCTGCAAAATTTTAATTAAACCCTGATGAAACTCTATCAGTTTCCATCCCTTTGAATAAAATATATGTATAGCTCTTGTTCAGTTGCATAACTATAGTTTGCTAGCAGTATAGTTTTATATAATTACATAGAGCATAGCAATCTGTGAAATACTTATAGATCTTCAGGGCTTGAATTTCGGCACGGGATTGCGGGTATTGCGCATAATTGTAATCATTCCCGCAGGTCTCCCACTTATAATGCGGGAAATTCCCGCAAACATTGATTCACTTTAGCATGTAGGTTGTATTAGTAAATTAATCCACACAGATTATAAAATCAAATTTTAAAACTGTCTGCGAGACGCAATTTCTCAAACAGCGTGAGTGATTCAGTGGTGCTGCGTCTTCTCTCTCTCGTCTCTCAACATGGGTTGCACAAGGCAATCATTAAGCGCTGCAGGCGGCGATAATACACACTCGCGTTTCGGGAGTCGGGATACCCTAAACCTTGACTAAACCTTGTAACTCCAGTGGATCCTCAAACTGTCAGCAAAACCTCATACAGTATATATAACTCCACCCACCTCAGTCGTGAATAAAGTGCTGCACATAATTTCGAGACTTTGAGAATTGCTTGTTTGCAGTGCAAGGGTAAATTATTCTTTGAATAAGTACAGCATTTTCATTTATCAAAAAACACAATGTTTGTAAAGGCTAATGTTTTATGTATCTGAGGAGCCGAGAAAAGTGTCAGTTTGGTATTTGCCCTCTAATTATAGGCAATACAGCCTGTGCACAGCACT
Organism: Leuciscus idus; assembly: GCA_021554675.1. NCBI lineage: Eukaryota > Metazoa > Chordata > Actinopteri > Cypriniformes > Leuciscidae > Leuciscus > Leuciscus idus. Next base: position 18,404,669 of record CM038633.1, read on the forward strand.
TCATCTTTTATACAATTTTTAAAGATGTTTTTGGCCAAATGTATTAAATGACAGGAAGTGCCCACATAGGTACAATCAACTTTGTAACCTGAAGTTGAGGAAAACATAATGCTGAACTAAATGCAGCCATTAATGACTAACAAAAAACAAATCTCTGACATTCGCTGGTGAAAAACTCCATTTGAGCTTGATTTTTGGAAAATGTTAATAATATAATGACACATGCAAGTGCCACAATACTTACTTTGACAACATGGTGTTTGATAAGAATAAAAAAAAGAAAAAAAATTATAGTAGCTTTCTACACTAACCTGCAATTTTCGCTGGTTTCAAAACACACAACACTGGAAATTACCTGCCATTCATTTTCATAATACTTTAATGGTTGATGATATATCTTCGGAAAAACTCCTGAGATCCAAAAGCTAATGCCAGCGACTTACCTATGATGACTTGACAGCTGAGTGTGGGCATTTCACTCACGTTGGATGCATCAACATCACCTTTGCATAGGCTGCACTATTTAAATAGTACACAGGTTTTTTTTATTTATTTATCTCTTTTACTCTAAAGACTCTTGACAACCTGTTTCATCAAACCCCAGTTTTCAGTGAAGATTCAAGATGGTCTTTTCTTTAAAAACCTCATCATAAGATACATTTCAGTTGGAACTCTAATTATCCATATGGGCAATTGGTGCCCAATGAACGCCACTTGCCGATATTATCATCATTATTATTATTTTGTCTATTTATTAATTTTCTTTTTTCACTGTCACTTTAAACTGAAAGTTTCCAATAATATGAACGCTTACCAAAATGAGAAGTATTCAGCATGTCATGTCATCTAAACACAACGGCCATCATGAGTCCATTACTCCATAGAAGAAAAATTTGTATTTTAGGCCATTGATATGGCTGAAGTCTTAATCTTATGTGAGTGTACAACATTTTTATCTCACACAAAAATTGTTTTTTTAAGAATGTGAAAATTGCTCTGCATCTAATTTGTACATTATTATTACTGTTCATTTCTGAGAATTAGATAATGACCATTCTAATAGGAAAAGTTGCAAGCCATCATTTACCCCATTGTACACAATTCTGCAGTTGTTTTCAAAAGTCTTGTTTGCATAATTCAGTCATGCCTATCCAATGTAAGGAGGGCTGTTTCTATTTGTAAGTATTTGCATAACTGCCATGTTTGAGTGCAATTATTTTTGCATAGCAAGCAGAGTAAATGACTAGTTTAGCCAGTGGAAAGTTTGTTGGTGAGATGACAGATGACAGAGAGTAAATCGCTAACTCTGATGCACTCATTTCCCTGTCTGCATCCACCACTTTTGTAATTGAAAGTCATGTTGTGCCTTTAAGAGTAGGCTACTGCTTTTGCAGTTTGCACACACATGCTGATGTTACATCTTGAGAGTTATCATTTCAAGCTGCGTTTTCTCTTTTTTAATCTTAACATAACCATATGAGATTGATTTTTATCAAAGACAGGCCCATCAATTATTCTTTGTTATCCCTTCAGATGAAAGACACTTTTTCATATCAGTCAGTTTGTGGTTCGGTGCGGAGTGTAGTTCACTTTGTTGTAGCTTATCTCTTCATGCATAAGAACCAACAGAGCTTTGAAGTAGGGGTGGAACAGTACACAGAAGTCACGGTGAAGTCACGGTTCGGTTCATACCTCGGTTCAAACATCACGGTTTGGTACGAGTTCGGTACAATGGAGGGAAAAGCAAAACAAAAACGTAGAAGGCAATTTTTTTTTTATTGTGCATGTCTCAGGATGTACCACCAAAGGAAAATAAATGTCTTAAGCCTCGTATTTTTAAAATAAGTTTTATTAATAAAGTAAAGGCATAGAACCATTTTATTTTTAGTGCATTGACAATAGTTTTATATAATTAGTTTATTAATTAAATTAAATTAATGAAAAGACAAAAAGACCTTGAGATATGTTTGGTAATTGTACCTTAATTAATTTAAAATTAATTTGCTATATTTCAGATCAATATATTTGTTTTCCTTAAAGTCCCTGTAAAGTCAAAATTAAGTATGTGTTCTGAGTTTGTCACACCACAGAAAAATGTCTTATTAGCCACCCAGCCAAATTTGAATGAAAAAAAAAGCCGGCAAGTACATAAAATAAGCTATCAAAATCTTGAAAAAATGAGCAGGAGTCTCTGCTCTCAAACGCTGGGGGCGTGTCCGCTGGCTGCGCTGAAACCACGCCCACTCGCGGGAAAGCTACCGTCGCCACACTCAACTGTCTGTCACTGCTACAGCTGGAATGGATGCTCCTAGCAGCTTAATTGTTTTTACAAAGCCATACATGTTCGAGCCTGGACTACCTACTATAATTATAAGATAAGCACACAAGGCAACTTGCACTCATTGGTGGGCACGCACTGCCAACGATGGCACCAGTTGTCGGCGCGACGGGAGGATGAAGGCCGAAGCGGGAGATAGTCGGCTCGGCCCCATTCACCAGTAAAAGCGGATTATCAGTGAATCCCAGTTGTCTCCGACGAAAGTTTATAAAACTATCCCGTGTAAAATGATCACTACAGAGGCAGGTTTTGGCGGTGATCCTCAGCTCTGGTGGCTCTTCACAAAATTAATCCACCTCGTTGATGTGATACGTTAGTTTTTCGGAAATTTAAATAAGGACACTGATCTGTTTTGTACGTGATCGCATCCAGGTTATATGCATTTCCGTGATGAGGCATAGCTAGCTAGCAAACTGTAGGCTGTAGTAACCATAGATATCATATAAACTCGCGATCGGCAAACTGATGTGAATGTGCTCTATTTATATTGTTAGGGGAGGGGACAGCGTCAGGGGCTCCAGTGCGTCATCAAGTAGGGGCGTGTCCAGGAGCTCAGGGGCTTCAGTGCGTCATCGAGCCCCCGTTTTAGCCCCGCCCAAAAAATCCGTAACACAGCAATGGTGAAAAACTGTTTAACGGTCTAACTCCACAATTCAGTACTTCACAGTTCACAGTCTTTGTAATATATTTTAGCAAGGCATTTCTAACATTTCTAATGTGTTTAGATTTTTTTTTTAGAATTGCCTTTACAGGGACTTTAAAATTTTAAATAACACTAACTTTATTCTCATCTGAATTATAAATAATTTATTTCTGTATAAAATAATACTACCATTAAAAACACATTTGATTTTCTTTTTTAATCAATGTAGAATGTGTAACTTACTGTGTTGGGTGACAATTGTAGGTTACAGTTTGACAAGAGTTTACAGTTTGACAAAAGCACAATGTTTTGTTTTATTGCGAGTATAACAAATATAAGTAAACACTTTGCAGTTTCAATGATGTCCTATGAACAAAATGACAGAGTGTTTTTATGTTTCCACTGTTCTATCGCGCCCGCGCCTCTCTCTCTCTCTCTCTCACACACACACACACACACACACACGCACGCACGCACGCACGCACGCACGCACGCACGCACACACAACATATTCCAGCATTGCAATCTTGACATCGCAGCCTGTCCATTATAGCCACAGAGCTTCAGAGCTAAGGCAGAGCTACAGATTAGGTGTCCCTAAAGAACCCGCGTATCTAACAGTAGTTCCGCATTACATTAATTAATTTGCACGCGAGTTTTATTTATTTTTATACCGTGTATTCTCCGTGTATATTCATGCACCGAACCGTGACGCCCGTACCGTTTCGGTTCAATACTAATACATGTACCGTTCCACTGCCTGGTTCTTTGTAGTCTCATGCTTGTAGACCTTTAATGCAAAACATTTTTTGACTGAAATAATTGTGTGGTGATCAACACCGAAAACACTGCAAAGGTAGCTGAAAATGTCTATAGACTCATCATCTAAAAGTATTAATTATAGACTTTTAAAAGTACAACTCCTCAACCAAATATACAGCTCTGCTCCAGTGTTATTTTAGTATTATTTATATACAATTATGAATAGTTTGTTTTATGTGCTTTTGTCACTTTTTTAGATAATTTCATTAGTTTTTAGTAATTGTATTATTTCAACTTAAAGTTGTTTCAGTTAATTGCCAAGGCAACATTTGTAATCAAAATTATTCAACAACCGTTGCAAATCAGGTTTAGCAACATTTACAGACATTCAGTTGTTTGCTAAAGATGGTTGCAATGAAGGGGTTGAATAATTTTGAGACTGCATAAGTTGCATTAAAAGTTGCATTTTCAGTTGAGTTTGGGGAAACCACTTGAAACATTTGCTAACAGAGTTTGTGAGCAAGTGAATGTCTTTATTTTAAAGGTACTAACCTGTTTAACCTGTTTTGATTTAGTTCATAATCAAAGTAACTTCAGTAACTGTATCAATCCATTTTCAACACAACACTAGTTTTCGGTGCAGGATGCCCTTTGAGACTAGAGGGTCAGGAGTTGTGGACGGATGACCTTGTACCCTTTGGGGCATTAAGGACAGATCGTTTGAAAGGAGTTTAAGAGGTTTTGTGATTGATAGAAATGTGTTTTTCATGTGACAGATGTTCCCTGTCTGTCTGTTCAGTGACATCCTCTTCTCTGCCTGATATGTGGCACTAATAACACATTCCATCCTGGGTCACCTTCAGCATCTCTCTCTCTCTCTCTATCTGAGTTACTCCACAAAATTCTCTCAATTTGGACATAAGGACCTGAGACGCACCAATGGAAGTGTCAGAACAAATAGTCTGAACCAAAGTCTTCATTCAAAGCGATTACTATTGTTTTGTCTCTGCGTTCATTTCATTTCCTGTGCTTTTCCGACTAACGGAATGGCTGTTTTGTCGCTGAGGGTAGATGGAGAGTAATCAGGGTGCAATTTGAGCAGCGAGGGGCTCAGGAGTAGCCGGATTGGCAGCTTTGTCTGAAGGGTTTGTGGGTAATGGTGGTTAACTGGTTGTAAGGTGATTTGCTCTCAGTGTCTGATTTGGGGGCTTGGTGCTGGCCGTCGTCTGGGCTGTCAGTGAGATGCTTAGTGGTGTCAGAGCTAATGTGAGGCCGTCCAAGCGAAGCGGGTAATGCCGATCTCCCTGCAGACCTGTGTCTGTCACAGCTGGGGAGCGTCCTGTCATCCCATCAAATCTGTCCCGACGTGATAAACGTAGCCCAACAGCTCAGCCATTTATGACCACCATCTAGTCTCATTTCACCTTCTGAAAAAATATTTCCCTTTATTCGTTTTGCGGCATTTGCAATTAATGTATTTGATTATACAGTAGTTGTATTTTTCAAATTAGCAAGTACTATTAACATCGCTTTTTATGCAGAATAGATGTAATAAGAATGGTGGGCTACACTTCTTTCACTAACACACATTTATTGTTTAATATTGCAAAAATTCATTTCATTTTTTCAGACCTTGTGAAATGATGAATTAATATGTGAAAATGCATTTGAAGCTTTACCACAATTAAATGTTCTCTGAGGATTCTTCAAGTAACCCTCTGCTCTTTGATAAATGTTTCTGTTCATTTTCCATGTATGGATCTCCCAGAATGCCTTCCTCTTTCCCTCTCCACAGAGGAATGAATTAATGTGGGACTGAATCATACTTGTACATGTGAAATTTTCATATGCATTATGTATGATTTCATGTTGCAGTTAATTTTTATTTCCCAGCAATTCATTGCCCCTTCAATATTTCTCAAGCTCTCATATCATAACTAATGTTTGCCTAATGAAATGTTCATGTTAATGGATGAGGCCGGGAATGCGATCAAAATCACATAAATATCAATAGATTTCATTCACAAACCGAGCATGTGCACACATTTGTGCAAAAAAAACCCTGTGAAAGTCATGATTTATTTTATTTTATAATAGTAATAATAATATGCATAAAAAATTTAATAATAATAATTATTGTTATTATTAGAAAAATATAAAGAAGAAGAAACTGAACAACTTATGTTTCTTCCATTATTGATCGTACAATAATGTGTATTTTCGGTCTTCACAAAGTTATTATTGGTAATTCTTTAACTCCTAGATCTTTATACTCTGTTTTTAATTATCAGGTTATTTTTTTGAGCAATAAATGATGCCACAATGTCTTATTGTGCTCTGCCAAATAGTAAAGAAAAAAGATTTATTTAACGACTACCCCTAATTGCAATTAATAGCCGATAATCCTTTTGTTGTTTTGAATTTGGTCCCAAATGGCTCGACCTGTGTGCACTAGCTGTCTGGCATGTCCCATAAAGAGAAACATGGCAGTGACTTTCTCCATCACTCTTGGAGCACAAGCTGTACCTCATAGCACTGAAATATGATCTCACTAAGTGTGTCAGATGCTCAAGTGAGAAGGCTTTTGCTGTTTTGTGCAGTGACCTCGCATTTATCATTGCCATAGCTGTGCTATTATGGCCCTGAATAACGCTGACCATGCCTCTTTTGTCTATTAGCTAAAGTGTTGTGGCTGCTGGGGCTCTGGAGGGGGTCTTAAAGTGTCTACTAAGTGCGGGACGCACTCATGCATCACTGAAGTGCTCCCCAATGCAGGCTTGTTCAGTCATTGGGCCTCTTTTTTCCACTGCAGCCTCTAACATGGTGTGTTGGGATGCTTCATGGCACAAATGTATGATTAGGTTCCTTTATCACCTTGTTTTAGCTTTAATGGCCCCAGAAAGTATTTGGACACTTTTTTAATATATATATATATACAATATAACGAAATATTAACCCAAAATGACATTTATTTTATATAACTAAGGCACAAACACACATTTCAAGCAAGACACTTCACAAAAATGTTTAAATAGATCTAATACAGCTTCTTGTAAAAGTGAGTCAGAAAAGCTCTTAGAAATGATGAAGCTTTGGATTGAATGATAGTGTTAAGCCTGGTTTATGCTCATGGCGTAGGCACAAATACAAAGGTGTACACGCCAAAAATGACGTCATTGCGGTGTGTGCGTTTGTACGCGTTTGTGCCTGAAAACTTAGGCAGTGGACTTGTTGCCTCACTTCCCTATCAGGCAATGACTTTGCAGGCAGTGTTTGCGCACGAAGGCACCTCATGAAACTGATTTAGGACAAACTTCTGAGGCAGCGTATGGTTTAATGATCTACAGAAAAATAGAGCAAGCTTTGGTGAAAACTAAGTGAATATTTAATCACTACAATAGTAATTTCTCGCTAGAAATTATATCATAAGTGGAAAACGTTGTTCAAAAATGTACATTTACACACAAACTGACGACCAGACGCATCTTTCAGATGCCATCTTTATTAACTGTCACAGAATGAAAAGCACAGGATTGTGGGATATCAAAGGCAGCGAAGGATACATCTATGATGCCCTCAAAAATTGATCAGATGAAGTTATCTCAGGAGACAGGAAGTGAAACTAACATTGCATTCGGACGTGCCTTGATGCCTCTCGACCTTGGAATGCATACTCCGAAGGCAGCATTTATCAGTTTTTGGACGCAACCCCCATTTCTTGTGCAGGTGTGCATGCCATTTTTTGGAACTTTGCGCGCGACTCTGTTTCCAAAGATGCATGGCTTTAAGGCGATTCTGGCCGAGCAGGTACATCTGTACTTGCTTCCTACCAGCACATACAGTAGTTTGCACTCAAAAAAAATGAAACCTTGACTTTAATTATTTTTTTCTTGTCAACAGGTTCCACTTAATTTAATTATGAAAGTTGAAAACAAATAATTAAGTTTATCTAACTTAATGTGGTTGTTTTAGGGATAAATAATATTTTTGACTCAAGCCAATTATTATCTATCATTTTTGCTCAACAATCATCTAGCAGTAACAACATATTAGCATCTTAAATGGTAAGATTTACATGTTCCTCCAGCCAAAGCATTTGAAAGTTACTGAATCAGTCCACAGCCAAACAAAATGCTCCACTTTTCTCCACAATGGTAACCCACTGTAATTTAAATGGTTCTAATAATTCCAATGTAATTGAACATTAAACACAATTACACACAATCAAGTCTTCCCCTTTTCTCATTGTCTCAAAAAAACATAAAATAACACTTAATTTTAACATTTATTCTCTCTTAATTCAAACATATGCAAAGCATGCTGGGAACTAACAAGCACCGCCAAGTTTCAGTTAATGCAACACAAATCATTCAAGTAATCCAACACAAACAGATTAAGTAAACTTAAATTTTACATATAAGCAGATTGAACACAATCAAATTAAGTTAGGGCAAAATGGCAGTTGGCGTCGCACTATACTGCCACCATCTGGATGTAAGAATTATTTACTTAACATAAATGGTTTGTGTTTAGACAACACGTTAGGATTTTGTACTGTTAAGTTGAGACATAATTATGTTGACCTTAATAGAAAAAAACATTTCAAGTCAACAAACACAATTATTATAAGTAAACTAAATATAAATATATTATGTAAAGTGCACAACCTTCCTCGTTCAAGCAATGCTAAAATTAAGTTAACTTTATGTGCAAATTTTATTTCAACAAACAGAAAAATTAAGTAGTTTGTACAAAGACTAGTCTTGTTGGATCTATGTAATAAAATTATGCAAAAGAATTCATCATATTTTTTAAGTAAATCAAGCAGAGAATTTTTATCAGTGATCTACATAACTTTGAGAGTTCTAAATGTGTATTTTTGATTGAATCCAACTTAATTTTTACATTTCCAGATTACAAATTTCAAGTGGGATCTACTGTTTAAAAAATTTGTTAGTGTATTTTAAAGTTACAAGTGCTCAAATTTGACAATTAGCAACTGAGTATTTCTACTTAAAGTATAAATGCAAATAGTACAGTTTTTACAACTATAGTAAAAGTTCAACACTGGTACTTATAAACAGAATGCCAGTAGAATGTACTCATCAAATATGAAAATCTAGTTATTACATTACATAAAGCTGACATTTTGGCCATTTGATAGTAAAAACTGACAAGGTCAGTATAAAAAAAAAAAGTATAATAAAATATATCCACCTCACAGGTTGAGACATTGTGTACAATAGAAAATTGTGCTTCATGGTGGTGCTAGAGGAAAACTCATTAAGTGAAAGTTGACAGGCTTTATTGTCTTCAGAAAAAAAAGACTTTACAGAATATTTTCTATAAAATTGTGTTTTTCAGTCCTGTACAGTAACATACTCTAAGAGTTTAAAACAACACGCTCACACAATCTTCTAAGAACCCTACATTTCAATTTCTATTGAAATAAACTCACATTGTGCAATATATTTTCGCTGAGTAACGTTTCTGACTTCTTAACGGTCATCTTTCCTTCAACTGCACCTTAAACATTAACAGACTCACAAACATGGTCACTATATAAAATAGTATTGGTGTAACTTGAGAAAGTGCATTGAAATAACCTGAGAAATACACTTTAAAACTTTACCAGAGGGACCCAACTCAAACCCTCTACCTTCAACAATGTCTGCATGTTTTTAAGGCCAGTAAGCTGATCTTGAGGTCATGGATTTTTGGAGACATTTGGAGGACATGAAGATCTTCTGAAATACCTCAAAAGTGTATTTCAGTTTCTTTGGATAGCTTAGTTCCAAGGCATAAATAAGGCCCACAAGGTAGGTGCAAGCATGTGCTAGGACCTCTGCTCCCTCGATGGCTATTCCAGCTTGCTTCTCGAGACCACCATCCCTGGCTTTGCTGACCACAAAGATGTCGAGCACAAATGAAGTGATGGCCTCTTGGATGGCTGCAGCATCATCGTCATCACAAACCTGTGAAATATACCAGAGAGAATTTAACCTACTTTTTGTTTGCTAATGTGAAGAATGCATTTAGCTCTTTGCTCTCCCTCTGAACAGAAATCTGGGTGGGATTACGTGGTTGCTGTGGTAGTTTTGATCTATATACTTATGTACAATTTGTGCCCGAAAGTCACTCGAAGAACGAAAGTCACTCGAAGAATGTGCTGCGTGTTGTCGGGATTTGGGTGGGATTACGCGGTTGCGATTACGTGGTTGCTGTGGTAGTTTTGAGCGGTGTTGTGATTTAAGCAAATTTTTTTCACATGGATTTGAACGCAAGACTTTCATTCATCTTCGGAACACAAATTAAGATATTTTTGATGAAATCTGAGAGCTCATCATGACCACTTTCAAGGCCCAGAAAGGAAGTAAGTTGTTATTGTTAAAATAGTCCAAGTGACTACAGTGGCTCAACCTTAACTTTATGAAGCGACGAGAATACTTTTTGTGCGCTAAAAACAAACAAAAATAACGACCATATTCAGCTATTTATTTTCTTCAGTGTGGGACTCTGACGTGAGTTCACGAGAGCATCACAACGCATGTGCGAGAACTGAGAAGATGCTGAAGATGACGACCTCATAGCCAGAAGCGCTTCACTGTCTGGTTACAAGCAGAGGAAGATGTGCACCGTACATAAAACTGTCTTTGTAAATATGTCTGCAGATTTCAAACACTTTAGAACCATTTTAAACACTACATTGAGACCTAAAGCATAAACAACGCTGAATTCAAATAGCTTACATACACAGTATGTCCCCTGCTTGTAAACAGACAGTGAAGCGCTTCCGGCTATGTCAGGACGTCATCTGCGTTCTCGCACATGCGTTGTGATGCTCTCATGAACTCACGTCAGAGTCCCACACGGAAGAAAATAAATATTGGAATAAAGTCGTTATTTTTGTGTTTTTTTCACACAAAAAGTATTCTCGTCGCTTCAAAAAGTTAAGGTTGAGCCACTGCAGTCACTTGGACTATTTTAACAATGTCTTTACTAACTTTCTGGGCCTTGATAGATGCAATTGCCAATCAGCCTATGGAGGAGTGAGACAGCTCTCAGATTTCATCAAAAAAAATTTCATCTTAATTTGTGTTCCGAAGATGAACGAAAGTCTTACAGGTTTGGAACGACATGAGGGTGAGTAATTACTGACAGAATTTTCATTTCCAGGTGAACTGACCCTTTAAGTTAAAATTCTGTCAATTACTCATCCTCATATTGTTCTAAACCCATAAGATTACACAAATTAAGATATTTCTGATGAAATCTGAGAGCTGTCTCACTCCTTCATAGACAGCAACGTCATAACCACTTTCAAGGCCCAGAAAGGAAGTATCGTTAAAATAGTTCGTGACTACAGTGGCTCAACCTTAATGTGATGAAGCCGCGAGTATTTTGTTTTGTGTGCAAAAAAAACACAAAAAAGAACGACTTTATTTAACAATTTCGTCTCTACTGTGTCAGTCTCCTACACTGTTTATGTAGTAAACAGAGTTGTGCTTCAACACCGGCTTACTACTGGCCGACGCTGTTCACGTAAGCACAATGATGCATGCATGTGATGCTGACGCAGGAGCTGGCCAACCAGAGGCCAATACTGAGCCGGCGTTTTGAAGTAGAACACGGAAAGGCAACGCTGTGTTTACTACGTGAACAGCATAGGAGACTGACATGGAAGAGATTAAATTGTTGAATAATGTCATTATTTTTGTGTGCACAAAAAGTATTCTCGCCGCTTCATGGCATTAAGGTTGAGCCACTGGAGTCACATGGACTATTTTAACGATGTTTTGAGCGCCTTTCTGGACCTTAAAAGTTGCAATGACGTTGCGGTCTATGGAGGGTCAGAAAGTTGTCAGATTTTATCAAAAATATCTTCATTTGTGTTCCGAAGATGAAAGAAGGTCTTACGGTTTTGGAACGAAATGAGGGTAAGAAATGAATTACAGAAATTAAAATTTTGTGTGACCCTTTAAGTACAGATATCGGAATGCTACAACATTAAAGTAACTGCTACAATTTTAAAAGTACATGCCTCATTCATGATTTCAAGGGTCTCATCAAGTTTCTTCCCAACAGCTTCTCCCTTCCTCCTGTAGGGTCTCAACAATTTAGGCGTGTATTCGTCCAACTTCCCAAAGAATGTGGACTGTAGTGGCTTCAGTGTGATCCTCCGAAATTCCTCCTCGATCTGAGAAAGAGACCAAGAGAGATGGAGAGACATCATGAGATACTGAAAGAAAAGAATTAGAGACACAGGGAAAGAGAAACAGAATACCAACTAGAAAAAGTAACCCTAGAAATACACTAAGAACGACATTTAGGTGGCCTGATGTCTGGAAAGACAAAAATAGATTACCATGCAATGCAACTAATGCAATGGCAGACTTTGAGCAGCCATCAACATATGGTGCATACACATTAACAAGTCACAGGACTATAAATTGTTCTGTGAAATGCAAAAAAACAAAAAAAAACAGGACAACTGGAACTTTGCCATTTGAAATGAAAACAACTTTTTGTCTGGCCCATTATAACTTCACCCCTAGTTTCCTCACTACATTTATTATAGAATTTAAATATAATATATTGAAAGTTACATACCTTTATCCAATGTAGCCTACTTGTCACGAGAATCACCTAGTAAGGACACAGTGTTATGGTTAGTAACTGACCAATGCAAGAAACCCAAATCATAGCAAATCATTTAACTATAACTATAATTAAAAATAGTTCCACGTTTTTTTCTCTCCACAAACACTGCAGGTAGCTGACCTGCCGATCAGACAGCTAATTGTCTTCAGTTTCATATCAAATGTTTCTTTGTGTTTGTTTTCCCTCGGAGCTCAGATGAGAGAAGAGTACAGGGAACCGCGTCATGCAGAAGGCAGGATTATGGTCACATAATTTACAGATGATTGACAGCTGTAAACCTCTAATGAGCTATAGACGTAAAATCTATAGACGTAAAATCTACCGTCCTCCTAACGCAAACCACGAAGAGAAACAGACAGAGCGCGCTGTGGGCGTTCTTTCAGCTCGCATAATTCAGTGGTAAATGGAGTATGCATTCTGTATGACGAAATAGTTTGAAAACTAAATCGATATTTCTACAAATGCGCGCAAGTTTGGACGAGTTAAATAAAAAGGATCTTACTCTATAACAAACATGTCAACTTCTACCTTTCTATAATGTTGTCAGACACTTAGAATAATAATCTGAGCATGTCAGTGGCGAATAAGCAGATTTTGTTTTGTGGATGTAAATTAAAGATACACAATTGCCCATTAACGTAGGCCAACTGTTAATTTTTTCGCCTCTGCAGACTGCCGCGGTCTTGCATAGCCTAATGGACCGATTTAAAAGATTGTTGTTCCCATCAGTCACTTAAACACAAAAACATTTTTTAAAGAATAAAATAAGACCCAGATTTAAAACAAATGACGTTAAGTTACCTTACATTATTCATGGATGTTCTGAAAATCCACGTGCTTATACTAACTTACATGCCTTATTTTATTGCTGTATTCTAATGTGAGCTTCAAATTAAACTAGAACGAACTATTTTATTATCGCCAGTTACAAAGTTTCAATTAGGCCTACCCTTACAATCAACCTACCAGCGTAACCACATGGTAGGCCTAATGCTAATTAGAAAATCCACGTACAACAATCTTCAAATTACATTTGAAGCCTCGTTTTTGTACAACAATTCGAAATCTGTAAAGAATGTACCAACCCAAGTAACATTAACTGTTAATTTGTTCTAACTTTATTCTTACCTTAAGTTCAGTCCGCGTGTTCGTCTTCGTCTTCGTTTGGAATGCAACTTGCAAGGGGTTTCCAGACCAACGAAACAGGAAGGGGAGGTGTTTTTTTGTTTTGTTTTTTTTGTACCGAGTAAATAAAACAAGGTATTGTTTGTTGTGTGTGTGTACCTAAAAAGCTTGGCTGGGATTACTTAGATTAATTTTGTAAAGGAAAAAAATGCACATTGTCTTGTGTTTTGAACAAATGCAGATTAATTCAAAACTAGATATATTAATGTAAAGATACAAACTTAACATTTTATTGTTGATATCACACATTTTAATTACTTAAAATTTACATCCACTCAGATTTATTTTTTTCAGTGCACTTGTGACAATAGAACAAAATATATGGATATTAGAACACAAAACTAAATTAAACAACAATCTCTTAAATATTTTCTAATTTAATTCAACATTTAATTTTATTTTATTAACATTTTTATTAAATATGGTCCTTTATTTTCACTAAAAGGGCTTATTTATGTTAGTGTAAGCTCATTTTTTTGTCTAAAGTAATATAGTAAAGCACAAGTAATATATAATTTTTTTGTGTGTGTACAGAAAATATCAAATACTTTTTTTTTGTTACTGCATGTGTAAATTAATATTAATTTCCTTTTAAACACTTTTATATTGTGAGCTTTGAATTTAGAGTATCATTTCTAAATGTTTCTTCAAGGATGAGCTGCTTTTTTATCAAACTTTTAATTACCTCAATTCAGTTTTTTGACTGGACTTTTAAGAAAAATAAGTGAAAAGCTCCACTTTCAGGTGACATCCCGCTTTTCATATGTTTCACATTTGTGCTCATTTAATAAAGGCTACAAGGACACAGAGGCTATTATCTTGTCCCACACTGAGTGCTCCCGAGCAAGGTGTTTTTCTTTGTGTGAAATTGCCTAAGATTTCCATAATCTTTGAGAGGTGAAGTGACTTGTAAAATGAGGATTGATGTGTCCATTTGTGGCAAAACGGTCAGGTCTGGGCTGCCTCCCTCTCCTTTTATACAATACAACACAGTGTGATTCAGACAGATTTTAGAATTACGTGAATAGCACGTTCCAATCAAGGTGTAAAATCCAAACTTTCTTCATAAAAACACATTTCTTCTGTAACTGACAGCAAGGATATGGCCTGAGGGCCTCCATTAGGCTGTGAATTTTCAACATTTAGAGTAGAAAAAAATTATAATTATAAAATTATAATTCGGATTATAACGAATTGATTTTGCCTGACACTATTCACCATTTCCAAGCTCTATTGTTTGTTCAGATGTGTAGTGCCACAGACGGTTTGTTGAATGTCAGAGTCACAAACATGGAAGCAGGTAGGGATAGACAGAAATAGGTGTTGGAAAAAGAGCAGCCCAACATTATGAAAAGCTGTGGACCACCTTGTAAAGACTCAGAACATTTATCTTCAGGTGTGACTGGAAGAAAAGACATTTGTTATCTAGAACACTAGAATTAAACATGAGCATGAAATGAAAGAGCAGTATAATTTTAGAAGGTATCTTTCAACCTGTAATTTTAGCCACCTTCAAAGGCCTCTCCATCTTCCTTCCCCAGAGTCTGGCTCTTCAGACAGTTTTAAAACCCCGTCTCCAGGACTCACTTGATTTAGCTGCATTGTAATGATTCATATTTGGAGGGCTTGTTTATAATACATGGAAAGAAGACCCCACCCCTTTTAGGCATGTCCCATTAATCTAAAGAGAAAATAAATGAAATTACTATCAGAGCTACCGTTTCACAAACATCTGTTTTGTATATTTAATTTCTGAGAAAATAGCTGGGAGTTACTTGAATATGAGGACATTATAAATCTAATGCACATTCTGAACATTAAATTAGAAGATTTATTTTGAATTGTATATGCACACACACACACGCACGCACAGTCGCACACACACACACACACACATAATACAAAAAATACAATATATTAAAAAAACTTTTATTTAATTTTATATTTATTTAATTTTCAAATTTTTTTATTTTATGGGAGAATGTATTCTGTGTCAGAATGATCTATGTGAAAAACTGCTGGGTTACATTGGATAGCATTTTCCGTCTGTCAAAGTGACAGCCAGGCTGATTGTTGATTCAAATCGTGTCTTTTGCCGTTGCCTTTGGTATTCACCTGTGACCTAAGTAGTTCGGTCAAAGGCTAGAGTGACTAATTCATTATTGTATTATTATGCAGCTATCAAGATTAAAAAAAGTATGTAGGAAGAATGTTGTGATCCCTGGATCAGAAGGGGAATAGACGATCATTGGAGCCCTGTGTGATGTTTATTTTATCTGCTCTGCGCAGATGGTCCGCGTCTTTCTGCTTCTGGTTGTGTCCTAAGAGCAGATAAGACTACTAATAATGCCAGATAGGAATAACACAGGCCACAGAGGGGAGTGAACGTTCGTACACGTCGTTCCATCATAGTATCCGTTCTACACAATTGTTTTAGATCATACATTTTGTTTATTTTCCACCCCTACAGCTTTTGTTTGTCCGTTGTGGAATAGGAATATGGCAAATATCATGCATTACTTGCTGCTGCTTATTACACAAAGAAGAAAAGCAAATATGGTAATATCACAGACTTATGGAATGGAAACCAATTCTGCGATTGAATTTTTAGAGGAATATCTTGTTACTTTTATGCACCACTGAAAGCTGCATCCTGCGTAGAATGTAATTGAACCTCTGTTTACAGTCTGTTTTTAGTGATAAAGATGTGCGGTAAAAATGTGAATGCAGCTAAAATGAGACGTTGCGATATTGAGTTGCACTGAGAGGTTAAACGGTGACAAGAACAACACGGATTTGCACTCTCTGATTGTAGAAAACAGTTACACACTGTTTATGCCCGTGACCTGCAGCTTCACCGCAATCTATCATTGATAATAGTTTATATTGGCAAACACATAAGATGCTGACGCGGAGGGAAAACAATGCTTCAAGCCGCATGCCAAGCTAATTGCCATGTCTAATAAAACACAAGTAAACGTAACACGTAAAGCGTACTGAACCTTGTAAGCCACATCAAAAGAGCATCTTTCATCTTTTTATGAAAAACACCGTCCCTTCTTCTGTCCTTATTGAAGTGATACTGAAGGTGATATCTGGCGTATGGGTTGCTGCCAGGAAGTTTTAGCCAGATGTTTTAGCAGTTCAGGCAAGCAGGCAATGAGTTGTAGTCTTATTCCGGGGTTTGAGGGGCAGCTGTCTGCTCAATGACAAGGAAGATGAAGTTGAAGGATCGTTTTTCTGCTGGGTTAACTTCCTCTACTCTAAAGGTTTATGTGGCGGCAATCACTGCTTACCAGTGGCAGTGGATCATTGGAGAGACACCTTTTGTTATCTTGTTTCCTACATGATGCTATGAGGCCTGCAAGTCATGCGAGAGTTCCGGCCTGGGATTTGGTTGTTGTTCCGGAGGGGTTGTCCATGGCACACTTTGAGCCTATTGAATCAGTTTTAGATAAGTTCCTGATGCTCAAGACAGCTTTCTTGCGTGTGTTTACTTCTCTAAAGAGGATAGGAGATCTGCAGGCCCTGTCTGTTGCCTCCTCCTGCCTAGAGTTTTATCTCGGGAGGATTAAAGCATTTCTTCTCCCTAGACTTGGTTACGTGCCTACGGTTCCTACCAACATAGCATATTCTGTTCTTCTGCAGGCCTTTTGTCCTTCTTCAGACGACGGACCAGGAGAGGCTTAACTTGCTTTGCCCAGTTAGGGGACATGACTGTTATGTCCACCGTTCTGCCCTATGGAGTAAAACTGATCAATTACTGGTGTGCTTTGGTTCATCTAGACGGGGTTCCAACCAAGCAAAGAATAAGCAAGTGGATTGTTGAGGCTGTTTCTTTGGCTTATTAGGTGTGTGGCCTTCCTTTTCCTAAGAGCCCATTCAACAAGTATGGCTGCCTCTAACACCTTGGGCCCTATCTTGCACCCAGCGCAATTGAGTTTGTACACCGACACATGTATCATTCCTATTTTGCACCCGTGCACAGCAGACTTTTTCCTCCACAGACGCACGTCGGTAAACTAGCAAATGCATTTGCGCTCCCGGGGGAGGTTCAGCGCAAAGAGGAGGCGTGTTCTGGCGCAAACGTATTTTGCAGGTTTAGAAAACAATTCCGCCACTAACCAGGAAAAACCTAGTCAAAAGTCAGTGGCGCGTTGCGCATGTTATTCATATGCTATTTAAGGGCGCATGCTTGGCCATAATCATTGCGTGTGCACTTTGCTTATCTCATCTTCACACAGACGCAGCAGTTCTCATTTTTAGAAAACCATATATTATTACAAGGAAAAATATTACACGAGGGAAATCATTGTTGTGTCCATGAAGATGTGAAAAAATAGACATAAATCTAGCTTACACATTTACCCAAATTTTTATACACCTGTTTAACCGAAGCTGATTTGGGTGGGTTTCTCCTATTCCCATACAATATCACTTTTCTGTCTTTTACGACCCTGACAAGAACGTCGATCTCCTCGGCTGTGAAGCGCTCCTGGCGTGCGCCTGGCAAATCTGCCGTTATAATAACAATCCGCTATGGAACAAGCGCGCCTGCTCTTAAAGGGAATGTGAGATGTCGCTCTGATTGGTTTATTTCACGTTACGCCCAAACCACACCTATGAATAATGAAGCTACTTCAGACCAACCCATTTTAGATTTGCGTCGGGCGCAAGAATCATTTATCCCGCCGGTATAATAGCAACAGCGCCGAGACCCGGCCACAAAGTTACTTGCGTTTTGCGCTTGATACTTGCGTTTCAGATCGTTAAAATAGGGCCCCGTGTCCTAACCAGACGTGATGCGATAAGATTCCAGCAACAATCAATTTGTCTGTCCACACCAGATGCGACACGACTACGAGATGCGACAAAATCAATCATAAACCACAGCCAATCTACAGCATGTGGGTGGGTGACGGCATGCGTAAGTAAATGGATAAGTACATAATCAAATTCACAAATATTATACCATGTAAACATTATTAAAAATACATACTGTTACTAAAACAATCTTTGTCATAGAATACACTTGTTTGTTCACAGTTTGAATGTTCTTCTTTCTATTTGCACACATTTATCAGATTCTACTGCCTGGATTTGGATTCCACGCCTGGATCTCATAGTGATTATGTCCTAAGCTTGTGCTCACTATGATTCACACTAGGACAGGCATTTGTTCAGTATGACATAGTGGGTATTAACGTTAGTGTCAACATTCTGATGCAGCGTTGAGTTCTCTCGAAAGGGAACGTCTCGGTTATGACTGTAAACCTTTTTTTCCCTGGGAAGAGAACGAGGCTCTGTCTCCTTGCCATACTTCCGTCATGTATGTCAGCGACGTACTTAAACCAATCAGAAGCTGATGTTGGGTCTGGTTATCCTTTATAGCTTCTGCGGTGTGCCATCATGCATCACGGGGTGACGTTGCACCAATGAGATTATTCAACGTGCTTCACATGCAATCACGCAGGAGCGTTCCCACAGCGGCAACATTCTGACACTGCGTCTCATTCCCTTCTCAGGAAACCGGGGTTAGGGTCATAACAGAGATGCTTTTTTAATATCGAAGAAATTACAGACTGCTATACATTAATAACTGCTATACAGAGTTTTTCATTATTTAAAATGTATTTGATGCAAAATGAGTGGCCATAACTCACCCACACTCTACCAAATTAGATGCCATGTTTTGTCAGTTATAAAGACACCTACACACAAGATTAGCTGAAATAACTATCATGTTGATTACATGTATGCCACATTTATACGCATATTACATAAATAAAATGAATGCGAGTTTAAAGAGGTTAAGGACAAATTTAGATGCATCTACAGTATATGTATGAACCTTTTGGCTTGTGTGCTACATACGTGAGGAGAATCACTGCTATACACATCTTAACCTATGAAGACAGGCTCTCGGAGAGAGATGCTAAATGGATTACTTCATACTCAATTACAATGAGGATTTCAGTCTCATATTCTTTACCTCTTTATATCTTTTAAATACATAACCTTTTACAATTCTCTATACACACACGGCCTCTCAGAGGAAGATATGATAATCAGGGCAGGATAATATTTCCATAAAGCCACGTTAGGCAGTACACACACACAGACAGATACACGCAGTAATTATCATGTCAATGGGAAAGCATTGTTTTAATAGCTACTGGTGAAATGGGTTGAATAAAAAGGGCAGCTTTCTTCCAAGAATCCCTCCCTGGATATTAATTATTGCTGAATTTCAATTAAGTTCCCACATTTAACGAATAGCAGCTCTTACTGAGGTGCTCGGCAATTTGTGTCCATTAGGATAGCCCTTCTGCGTTCATCCCTTTCATAGGTTTCTCTGTTTATCGCTCTGATTTATCAGACCTCTGCGTCCCACTTGTTTTATGTTTCACTCTTTTTCCACACCAATATTGCTCTATTTCCCTCTGACTTTATCTCCTATTCTCATTTTTTCCATTTCTCTCTCTTGCTTTTTCTGTCTCTGGTGGGATTTTCAGTGGAGTGTATTTGCATGTTAATAAGGGTTGAATGTTCAGTAGCTCCCTTATTTAAGTGGTTAAAATACAATGTTTGTAATTATTCCACCATTAACATTCATAGGACACATTGCCCTTAGATTCTTCCTTTAGTAACTTGAGTCAGGCGTACCCATTCAAGACTCTCGAGTCTTCTCTTTCGTGTTGATCATATTTAGGGGTTCTGAAACCCTATTGTTATTTGTTAATTTTCTCATGATGCAGCATTCTCCATCTAAAACTGATCGGGCAGACTAAACCGTAAGTCATAGAGACTTGAAACTTTGAGGGCTGGTAATACAAACGTGTATTAATACTACAACGTCACCAAAGGCGCGCCCCGAACGGCCTGACGGGGGCGCTACACCAGTCAAAAGTACGAAATGGCACATAGGTCAATAGCTAAACAATAACGCCCAAATGTCAAAATTATGATAGGAACTGACAAAAAAATCTGATTAATGTCGCCCATGGATCATTTTGATGCTCTCATAAATATAAGTGTCTAAACTTTAAAACGAAATTAGATATTTACAACAAATTTGACACACATATGTATGGGCACACTTTGAGGACACCTAATAAAAGTGGTGGAGATCAGGCAAGACATGGTGCTATAACTGTCAAAAAAACTTAGTTTTTTCCTCAGTAAATTGCCTGTATTGGCTGTAAATGGTCTTTTCCATCTATGATCTAAGTGTATTTGTTTATTTGGATCCCCATTAGCCACTACCTACGTAAAAAGTCAAGTCAATGAAACATACTAACCCAACATTCATTCCAAATATCAAAATCAACAATTTACTATATATTGTGCCATTAAATGTTCCTTTAAATATTTTTTTTAAACAAATTTTTCTTGTTAAAAAAATATGTAATATCAATGGTAAATCATTCGTTATTTTCATTCCTCTATATATTACAGTCCGTTGTTTTGCAGTGGTTTTCTAAACAGGAAATAAAAAACATCCCTTTTATGCATGCAAATTATGACTAGTACTACTATACAAAAGTTGAGAGTACAGGACATTAGGAACTCTAGACACAGAAATATTTCTTATAAAACAAAGCAAAGAGACAATCCTTCACCAGTGCATTCGTATTATATTAGCCCTTCTTTTACAGTTTAAAGGGAGTCATGTCACTCTGTTCTGGACTAATTGTAATTTTTCAATTAGTTCATTTTTTTGTCTTTAGTTTGCGCTGGACCACACCACTGGGCAATAATCTAAGCAAGAACCATTGTTTGCACAGTTTTAGAAATACAGTGTTGTGGTAAAAAGTTTACACATCTCTTAATAACTGACAAACCTCTTCCTACCTGTTACCATATTTTCTATCTGTTTTAACCATTTCAGCCTGCTGTCTAATATAACTCTAAGAAGTCTTATTTCCTCTACCTGTTCAATAGGCACACTCTTTACAGACAAATTTTACTTTTGATGCAATCAACTTTTGATGCAATCAACTTTTGATGCAATTTGATGCAAACACAGTGCTTTTGGTTTTTATCAATTTTAGAACCAACTTATTATTCCGTACCTACTTTATGACCAATTGTATTTCCTCATCCAAAGCAGTAGACAACTGCTTAATTGATGTTGCAGGTAAATATAATGTTTTATCATCTGCATACATGACTGTCCATGCACACTTTAAAACAAGAGGAAGATCATTGGTCTTAAACAACTTCCTTGAGCCACACCACATTGCAACTCTTCACATCTGAATAGCTTCCAATATAAAATACACATTGTCCCATTAGACAGTTCACTTTTAAACCAATGTACAGTATGAGAAGTCAATTTGTAACATTTCAGTTTATCCAGCAAGAATTTATGATCCAGTACATCAAAAGCTGAGCTAAAATCTAACAATACTGCTACTATTAAAGGTACAATATGTAAGAATTTTGCATTAAAATATCCCAAAATCTCAAGGCCAGTGTTATATATTTTGTTAAGTTGATTACTTACAATATCCCAAATGTTTCCAACTATTTTTAAATCGTGAGAAAATTGCGATTTTAACCAAGGAAACGGGGCGTTAGAGCAGGGGAGAGCTGGGAGTCGCCAGTCAATTGCGTCATATCCGCGTTACATCCGCGTTACCCTCGGTTTCCGCTCGTACTGCGTGGAGTCCTGTGCCTGGTTGCATAAAGCACCTTAAGTTTTTCCCTTAAGTATGATACTTAAGGGGCGATTTCCCCTTACCTAAGAGAATAACTTAAGGGTGTTGCATATAATCTCTTAAACGGTTCTCTTAGGTAAGGGAAACATTTAAGTGTTTCACTACAGCGATCCTGGATTCACGTTATAAAAGTCTGTTGTTGCCATAGATACGCAAAACACTAACACTTTCGCAATCAAATAAAGTAGGCTAGGATATCGGAATGGATAAAGAAAACAAAAAAAGAGAGCCTAATTGGACAGAGGAGGAGAAAAATTTGACCGTTGCGTTTAAGGGGCTGTTTACACCTGGCCACTTCATGCGTTTTCTCAGATCGGATAGCTATCCGATCGTGAAAAGACCAGGTGTAAATGCCCTCCGAAACGCATTCGAGACGGATTTGAATCCGATCGCTCAAACCACTTCAGGAGGTGGTCTGGGCCGCATTCCAGACGAAACTGGACAAGTGTAAATGCATCTGGTTGTTGAAACCACATATGTAAATTGTACTAAAAAATAAGCGTGTGAGAGCGTGTTATAGGCTATATGTAATGTTATAGCCAGATATGACGATGCTACTGGAACACGCATCACCGCAGATGAGAAGCTGAGCATCTATTCATTAAACCAACGTGCAAACTATCGGAAATCAAAGTGAAAGTAAGTCGCAGACGCTTAACACACAATCATCATCATTAAAAGTAAAGAAACGAAATGATCTTACCAGGGCTGTTACTGCTCTCTCTTATTGCTGTCTTTGATTTTGAAATTTTAGCTGATGATCAATAAAATGCAGCTCATATCTGTTGCTTTCGGTGACGTGCACTCCATTAAATCTGCATATAGCGCGGGAATTGAAGATCGGATTTAAATCCGTTTAGCAAAAACACATTTATGTGACCAGGTGTAAATGGAATCGTTTTGATAAATCAGATAGCTATCCGATCTGAGAAAACGCATGAAGTGGCCAGGTGTAAACAGCCCCTAAATGACGGGAAAGCCCCCACAACCCGGTGAACCTCTCTGCTGATCAGACGATTTATGCACGTGGAAAATATCTCCCGCTAATATTGCGCGTCGATCAAATCGGTATTCCTGCAACAATTTTTTTATCGCTAAGATGATCCAAAGGGTTCTCCCTATCCATAAAAAATATTCTTGGCACATAATGATCTTCAGCTGGTTCCATAAATTCAGCCATGTCGTCTTATTTTTGTCCGCGTTACTCTTAAGGTTACGATTTACAAACCTTAAGTTATACTTAGGGAAATGACCGTTAAGAGGTTTTATGCAACACTTGACGCTTTTTAAGGGATTACTTAAGTGAAAAAACAGCGTTTAAGGGAAATTCTAAGTGTTTATGACGTTTCACTTAAAGAAACCCTTAAGTAACACTTAAGGGTTTTTTTCTGCAACACCCTTAGGTTTAAGGGAAACATAAGGGTGAACTTAAGGGAAAATTACACTTAAGGTGCTTTATGCAACCGGGCACTGGACAAATGCGGAAGTTGTAGCGTCTATCAAGCAACAAACGTTAGCTTGTTTCGTGCTGTCGTTATGGAACACAATTATTCTTTACCGATTGCAGCTGGTTCTGTCGACAAAGCATGCTTAATTTTATATTTTCCAAATGTAGCATTCGGTAATAGTAATGTTTATGTAAGGAAAGTATTATTGCTTTAGATTTGTGTTTAGTTTATTGACATTGTTTATCACGTCTGGTGTTTATGGCCATGTACATAAATAAAGCATGTGTTATACATAAAGATTAATCAGTATTTTGGCAAATGATGTGGGCATGTTCGAATGTACTTTTACAACAATTGTTTAGAACACGTAAAACTGCGCAGCGTTATCACAACAATGAATTCAACAAATACAGTAACATATGATAACCAATTTAGTATTAAACCTTACTTTTCTTGCGGTTAATTCATTTTAATGAAATTAAAGTGTGATGAGGTTTAAGAGCCAGGAAGGAAGAAGACAGGGGTCGGCGCGTGACTGGGACTCGTACTTTATTAAAATAAAGCAAAACAAACAAAAGCCGCGCACAACACGCATTCACTGTGGCAACCGCGACGGCACAAAACAGTTCAAAAATGAGAGCTCGGATCCACCGGTTTTCTTCCTCTGCGTCCAATTTTCTCTCGTTCCAGCGCGGCTTATAAGCGGTCTCTCCACGCCAATAATACTGCAAGACACAGGTGTTCGTCATTTGCACTTGACCTACTTGCTCGTCTCTTCTCTCTCCCATCACAGACCGCACTGAACCACGCCCCCCTCGCCACAAAAAGCATGTCATTAAACGCAACATTTATAAAAATAGAACTTTACTTCATCCATGAACATGATTTTTCGATTCCTGTCTGACTGATTTACATCCACGGTGGAGTTTA
This sequence comes from Leuciscus idus, assembly GCA_021554675.1. Lineage (NCBI taxonomy): Eukaryota > Metazoa > Chordata > Actinopteri > Cypriniformes > Leuciscidae > Leuciscus > Leuciscus idus. The sequence goes on from CM038633.1 coordinate 18,429,359, forward strand.
AAACGACAGTTCCCATCATTCCACGCTCCTTCACATCGTCATCAAGCTACGCCGTTGTTGTTGTTTGGAATGTAGCGCCCTCTAGTGGCAAAACATTCTTGCATATTGTACCCTTTAAGTCAATATAAATGCTGAAAAATAGAGAGCAAATTATTCTCCTTAAAGAATAATTGAATTTGCTCACAAACTATCATTTTCAATACTTTGCTAAGAACTGGTAGCAAACTTATTGGTTGACTATTATGACCATTAAAACCCAGTGCTGAATTTTTCTGTAGATGAATAACCTTTGCATCTTTCCAAGCTAAAGGAAAAATCCCTTTTTCAATACTGATATTAAAGATGTGGCAAACTGGTTCTGCCAAACAACATTTCTTCTCTTAATTTATCAACTTTATTTATGAAAAAAATCATTAAAATAATTTCCAATTTCATATGGTTTAAAATAGTTAAAAATGAGTCACCTGTATCAATAAAAGAAGGAATTTGACTTGATTTCCTATCCATTATTTCATTGAGTGTGCTCCACATTTTACAATCATATTTACATTCACTTATTTTAATTTTCTTATTTTCTTTTTCCTATTACTTTTAGTTACTTGATTTCTTAATTTGCAATAGACGTCCCAATCCTCTTTGTTCCCAGTTCTGTTTGCTGTACCCTTTGCCACATCTCTCTCAAACATAATATTTTTTCAACTCATTAACAATCCATGGTGCCCTAACATCATTCACTGTACATTTTTTCATAGGTGCATGTTTGTCCACCAAAGGGTAAAATAATCTTTCAAATGCTGACAATGCATTATCAGGATGAACTTCCTTATAAACATCAATCCAACATACATTATTTATGTCTGTACAAAATTATTCTTGCCTGAATCGCTTATATGATCTTTTATAAATTACTTTTGGTTTCCTAAGTTTTCTAAGTGTTTACATGCTTGCTAAATAAAACGTAATATATTTTTACACGTGTGCTTAAAGACCTTAAACGCTTGAACTCGATAAATGCTTTTTGCAGTTTTAATTTCTTCTGTTATCTCTAAGCCATAGCCTGTCCTTCATGTACACTCTGAGAGCTTTATTTGCTTTCTCATTTCTTTTTTTCTTCTCCTTTTCCTTACACCTGACAATTTGTGTCCATTTATGAATATAGTGTTTGTCAAGGATGTCTTGATGAGTTTGGGAGGCCCTTTGTTCTTCATGCTGGTTTGTCTTTGCTGCTTGGTTTTGTTTTTGTGTTTGTGAATAAGAGATTTAAGGAGGTGAGTTGAATAGCATACTGATGCTGAAAGCACACTTGTAAATCTGGTAATTGGTGCATTGTTTTTTTACACACTTTCTGCTTTTAAGAGTGTTTGTATATAAGGAATAATTGAGTCTAGACCGTTGCATTATTGAAATTTAATGCACACCGGGTGATAGTAAAGCCTAGCTTTTTTTTTATCCTTTAAAAAATACTTGTCTGTAAAACTACTTAAGGTTTCTCCATAAAAACAGCTCAACTTTCTAGTTCAAAAGTCACTCAAGCCTCCGTTGTTAATTTGAAAGAATCTTTTTAAGGATGTTTGGGTAATTTCTGTGCAGTTTTTAGAGGGTGAGAGAAAGAACATGAACATGTATGATATGACATGCGTCTGCCGTGGCTTCATTTCTCATTTAGGTGGTAGCATTGCTATTCTTGAAGTAAAGTAACTTTTTTAATATCAACACTTTTATTTGTCATACTACATTTAATTTTTTTTTTATGTTATGTTTAGGTATTTTGTCGGTTTGCAGAATGTGATGGGTGAATCTCTTACTTTTTTATACAAATGGATTTAAAAGCACTCTTATTCTTCTACGGTCCTCATTCAGAACAGCATCTGCAGCTTTGTTAATGCTGTAATATACTGTGGCTGCCATTGTTAATGGATCACTATGCTTTACCCTGTTGTGGACTCAAATAAAGGATCATAAATTGGTAGCACTTTATTTTACAGCCCTGTTTCGTGTGAACATACTATGTACTTATTGTATAAAGGTAGGACACACCAAACCGACGTCAAAGAACTAGCGCTGACGAAAGCTGACTGTGTTGTCGCCTAGCGTCGCTTGCGCCGGGGCAAAAAATCTGTGCTTGAACACACCGAAAGGACTACAGCCGACTGTCAGCTAACACGCGCGTTCTACACCTGCGTGTAAAGGACATAACTGTCTATTTAAAGCTACACTGTGTAAGATTTTCTCCCATCTAGCGGTGAAATTGTATGACTACCAACTGAATATTACTCTCTAGCCCCTCCCATTCCGAGGGCATTTTAACTCCTACGGTGGCCGTATTATTCCAAGATTAACATGGCTTCCAGTTCGACTTCGTCCATGAGTGTTCCTTCAAGATGAGGTTACTTTAGAAAAATATTACAAATTGCATTTAGTTATTTAGTCAGTTAACATGTAGGTTATGACCTCTATGTAAAACGTATAATAGTTTTACGTTTTCGTTATTTTGGTACCATTTCATTGCTAATATCAGCTATCAGGTTCCCAAACGAATGCAAGCTAATCTTAGTAAAGTATCAGTGCTATCGTTATTCTGTATATTGTACGAGTCGCGAGTAATCTCCCCCTCCCCCTTCCAGGTATGTCCTAGCCTGGGAAAACCCAGACAACTTCCGGCAAATTTAGATTTGCTCTGCAAGTAGTCTGGCAAAGAGCTCATTCAAGCCCATTTCTAATCCGTCGAAATCGCGGCACCAATCAGAAACGTTGGGGTGGGCTTTACACAATGACGATCGCTCTGATTGGTTTTAGGTCTATCCAATTGCGCCCAGAGGCATTTGAGCGACGTCCGTTGGTGAAGCGCACCAACTTTTAAATGCATTATTATATTCAAATTGCAAACACATGAGGACAGTCTCCATGAAAGACCCACTGGCAGATGAACGTGCTACTACATTTCTCTCCGAAACGGTAGGAAATTAAATTAGATTTAATAGAGGATTTTAACTGTGACAAGATGATTGACAGGGCAGTTTACGTGACAGGATGCACGCGACAGATCCGTCCGATAAAGATGACGAAGTAGTATGTCCCAAAGCTTGCCTACTTTTTTGCTGCACATTCAAAAGTAAATACCCTTTCTTCACAAAAAGAGTACATACTTTTATGGCGTAGTGTATCTTAGGCGAATTGGGACGCAGCATATGGCTTTACACGATGACGATCACTCTGATTGGTTTTAGGTCTATCCATTTGCGCCCAGAGGCATTTGAGCGACGTCCGTTGGTGACGCCCCTTTGGAAATTAGTTGTTAATGAAGCTTTGCCAGACCAGTTACTGCTGAGAATGGTCTGGTTTTAACCAGGCTAGGTATGTCCATCTTTGGCTAATGTATTTTCAAGATGGAGGCGCAACATGGCTGCCGCCATTCGAGCGACTCGCTCGTATGTATTCTGAATGGCAGATTCTACGGTTACGAGAATACTTGATTAGTTGGTGGAAGTAATTACACATTTTGCTAAGAATGAACATAAAAATTACACAGTGTAGCTTTAAGCAGATATATTCATCTATATTTGTCATTCAAAACGGGAAAGCAAAACTAAGACTGCAGGTATACAAACCATAAACAAAGCAGCGCTTGCTTACCGTTTTGAATATCAATCATGCTAATCGCGTTTTTTATTCCTCTCCGCTCATGTTATTATGAAAATATTTGCGCATTGGAATGCTCAGGTAAGATTACGTAAAATTAGAACAGCCTTCTTTCTGTTCTGTCATGACTTCTTTGCTCGCTTTCATCACTTTTGCTCTTATTCTCGTGCACTGACTCGTTCACTAAACTGAACAGCCAATCAGAGTTCTCTCTCTCACCGATTCTACATGTTGAATCGGCCGGAAAAACCCTGACGGCATCCGACTAGAGCCAACGGTGCAGAACACACTGGAAAAACTCGGCCAACACTCAAAAACGGCCCGTAGTTGGCTTGGTGCGTCCCTGGCTTTAATGACACTAACTGAGTAATAACTAAGTATTAACCCTGAACCTACCCCTAAACCTTAACTTAATCCATTTAGTTACCTTACATTAATTTTAAACGCCCATGGTCTTCTCTCACCTCTGATGTCTAAGTCAACATGTTTCTCGCTTCTCTTTCTACTACTTGTTCAGGCAGCTTTTACAACCTCACACATGCAATGAATGTATGAAAAGCATTACATTTTCATCAGCTTCCGAGAATCGATTCCAATTAAACATCAAATATATTTTCTGTTTCCTATTGGTTTACCTTTCCCTCCTTCTACCTCCTTTTCTCTCTTTTCAAGTGTTGTTCTTTCACTCTTTATAACCACCTACATTTCCTCTTTCTGCTTTAATTTTGCATCCTGTTACATTTATAATGTATTGTTGCCCACAACACCTTGCTATACACACATGCATTTCAGCAAAGAGCACATAGTTTAGTACAAGTAAAGTACAAGTTTAGTACAAGTTCCTCAACACTAGGGGTGCAACGGAACGTAGTTGATCCGCGATCTGTACAGACCAGGTTTTAGCATGTGGTCCGCAGATTAACTGCAAAGTTTAAGCATCACAGAGTGAAAGTTTATCATTTGCATGTGTTTTTTTCTGGCCAATTTACACATTCAAGCGGTTTTAAACCATTCAAGCGCAATAGGTAAAAGAGAATGTGCGCTGTTATCTGCATGCGTAGCCAAACACTCTCAAAGTGCACACACACAGATATTCCTCTTTAACACTTGAATGGACGGACACACGCATACAAAATTGTCAGAATACCCATCTCGGCAAGTATTCTATAGTAAACAAAAATATGTTATGTCTTAAGTGAACGTAAACAGTTGAGAAAAAAAATGGATGTGCATCAATGTATTGGATGCATGCATTAGATCTTAAAGTGACAGCAACCTATAAATACCTGCTGCTGTCTGTCAATGTTTATCAAACAACAAAAGCTTTAACAAGATTAATCTATATTTCATTTATACAGTGAACACTATAGTGCTATTTTACACATTACATTTCTGTACCAGAATGTTACTGTTAGACCTTACTTGTAACTTTGTTATATGTTATTTATCTATACTGTAATTAGTGTGTTTGTTCTAATTTGATTACAGAGTGTTCACTTGTCTTTAATAATGCTTGAACTTAATGTTCATGGCAGGGCTTAGTGAAGGGTCAATAGTGGCATGCAGTCGTTATAGGGAAACATATAGGCTATGTATTTATAGCTAATATTAGACATAATTAATTGTTTGCTCTAATGGCAGAGCTGAGATTTGTAATCAAGAGCCAACTTTTTTTGTTAATTAGAAATGGTCCTTTTCCTTATTAACAGTGTGACTTGGGGAGTGACCCAAAACAGGCAACAATGGAATTTTATGCCCCATTGCCATCATTGTTTTATAGTAAAATTCAGCACATCTGTGATTTGATCATTTTGTCTTTATGATAAGCTTTAGGTGCAACTGGGACTGCAGTCAGAAAACTACCCTCCCCCTCATCCACATGAGTAGGCTGACCTTTGAGGTCTGGCCTCGTGTAGAGCTGCATGATTTACATAGTCATAATACATATTATGTCCTTTTATGCCCCCTGTGGTTTATAAATGGCATGTCAAACAAAATTCCTCTGAAATCTCAGTCCCATATCTCTCGATCTCCATAATCATAATGTAATGAATACTATATGTTTGTCACGGCTGAATATAATACAAAAAGGTGCGAGGACTCAAGTGCAGGAGAATGATAGTTTAATTACAAAAAGAAAAACAAACACAAAACAAAACCCACGAGGGGGAAAACATAACTAGTAAATACAAAACAAAACCAGAACATGAACTTACTGAAGGATAACAGGGAACAGGAAACATAAGACAATACAACGATCCGACAAAGACTGCAAACACAAAGGAACTTATAAAAGGGACAAATCAGGCAGATAATGAGGGAACAACAGGTGGGACAAATGAAACCAATAATGAGATAACAAGGAGGGTGGGGTCAAAACAGAGACAGGAACACAAACACCACATGTGCTACACGAGACAGGACAGGCATGTGACATTACCCCCTCCTTAAGGAGCGGCTACCAGACGCTCCACTAGGGACGGGAGGAACAGACCAGGGAGGGACGGGAGGGACAGACCAGGGAGGGACGGGAGGGACGGGAGGGACAGACCAGGGAGGGACGGGAGGGACAGACCAGGGAGGGACGGGAGGGACGGGAGGGGCAGACAGTCCATCTGGCGGCCAGGGTGGAGACGACCCCTCGAGCGGCCACGGCGGAGACTCTCCCTCGGGCGGCCACGGTGGAGAAGATTGTGCAGGCGGCCATGGCGGAGACGACCCCTCGGGCGGCCAGGGCGGAGACGACCCCTCGGGCGGCTCAGGAACAGACACCACCGGCTCAGGAACCGGCTCAGGAACAGACACCACCGGCTCAGGAACAGACACCACCGGCTCAGGAACAGACACCACCGGCTCAGGAACAGACACCACCGGCTCGGCGGCGGCCATCTTGTCCGAAGACACAGGCTCGGCAGACGTGATGTGAAAAGGCTCGGCGTCGGCCAACTTGTCCGAAGATACAGGCTCGGCAGATGTGACGTGAACAGTCTCTGTGGCGGCCATCTTGTCTGAAGACACAGGCTCGGCAGACGTGACGTGAACAGTCTCTGTGGCGGCCATCTTGTCCGAAGACACAGGCTCGGCAGACGTGACGTGAACAGTCTCTGGCTGGGCAGACGTGACGTGTACAGTCTCTGGCTGGGCAGACGTGACGTGAACAGTCTCTGGCTGGGCAGACGTGACGTGAACAGTCTCTGGCTGGGGTGGTGCAGGCAGTGCGAGCAGCTCGGGCGGGGCCAGCAGAGCATGACGCCTGGGCGGCGCGGGCAGAGCAAGACGCCTAGGCGGCGCGGGCAGAGCAAGACGCCTGGGCGGTGCGTCAGGGACGCCAGTCACCTCCGGGATGGTCTCCGTGTTAGGAGCCACCGGACTCGGGACCACCGGAACAGGGACCACCGGAACTGGGATCACCGGAACAGTTACGGAGGGAGCCTTTCTCTTCCTCCTGTGTCTTGGAGCCACCGGACTCGGGACCACCGGACTCGGGACCACCGGACTCGGGACCACCGGACTCGGGACCACCGGACTCGGGACCACCGGAACTGGGACCACCGGAACTGGGACCACCGGAACAGTTACGGAGGGAGCCTTTCTCCTCCTCCTGTGTCTTGGAGCCACCGGACCCTGGACCACCGGAACTGGGACCACCAGCACTCTGACCACCGGAACTGGGACCACCGGACTCGGGACCACCAGAACTGGGACCACCGGACTCGGGACCACCAGAACTGGGACCACCAGAACTGAGACCACCGGACTCGGGACCACCGGAACTGGGACCACCGGAACTGGGACTACCTCCCTGGCAATTCTCTCCCGATCGCGAATGAAATCATCCACCATCGCCCCAAAACTAACCCAATCAAATGTTTCTCTCTGCTGAGTCCTCATGTGGTCGGATCGTTATGTCACGGCTGAATATAATACAAAAAGGTGCGAGGACTCAAGTGCAGGAGAATGATAGTTTAATTACAAAAAGAAAAACAAACACAAAACAAAACTCACGAGGGGGAAAACATAACTAGTAAATACAAAACAAAACCAGAACATGAACTTACTGAAGGATAACAGGGAACAGGAAACATAAGACAATACAACGATCCGACAAAGACTGCAAACACAAAGGAACTTATAAAAGGGACAAATCAGGCAGATAATGAGGGAACAACAGGTGGGACAAATGAAACCAATAATGAGATAACAAGGAGGGTGGGGTCAAAACAGAGACAGGAACACAAACACCACATGTGCTACACGAGACAGGACAGGCATGTGACAATGTTTGGTGACATTAAAAATAACCATATTCTATTAGTGTTCTCCAATTACACCACAATATGCCTTGAATTTGCATACAGTGATTAATAATTAAATTCATGTAATTAACTAACCAATAACTGGCATAATTGAGTATTTTATTAAAGTGTATTCATAGTCCCTGATTTATATCCCACTAAAATGTATTTGTTCCAAGTTTTTTGCTGTAAAGTTTAAGTTTTTTTATTTAATTTTGATTTTGTGAAATCAAACAAATTTCTCCTGTTCTAATGTAATATTCAGAAACTATACGCTTTTGTAAGTTATTTTATTTTATTTGTTTAATTTTATTATTTTATTTATTTAATTTTATTATTTTTGGTTTTGGCTAGTCGTTCATTAATTGCAGTCCTCAGCTTTAACTTACTGTATATTCAGATCAAGATATTACCATGTTGTGTTGCTCAGTAGAATTTCCCTGAAGCTTTCGTCCGTTCATTGAAGCGTAGGAATAGCATATTAGTGTGAGCCTTATTGGCTAAACAGGCGGAAGGAGTCGTCTCCTCTGAATCAATGGTGAATGGGAGCTTTCAGTTAGATGCATCAAGTTCTCACTGACTGCGGCTTCAGCGAAGGCACATACTCTGCAAATTCTGAGGGTCTCATTTTCCTGCGTCTCAGTCTTTTAGCAGTGGGGATTACTTTGAAGCAGTGCTTAAATTGATCCATTAAGTGGGTTATTGATCAGGCCGTGAGACCCACGGGGCTGCTCCATTGGGTCCCTCAAGTCTGAATAACTTTGCAGAGACACTGAATCATATGGAGGGAATCTAATTGAATATGTGAGCCTATTCGTGCAAACGGTTGAAAATGGCATTAGCTCGCGCAGACAGCCCTTCGCTATGGGCTGAATCAGAGATGAGTACATTTTCACCTGCTACCCTAGAGAGTGGGCCAGAAAGTATATTAAAATATGTATGTGTATTAAATGGAGGTAAATTCTGTAAAAAAAACATTGGCTGAGCCAGTGGATTGAATTTGGGAGAGGACCATCTGTTAGACTGCACAAATAAGTGTGTGTGTGTGTGTGTGTGTGTGTGTCAGTGTGTGTGTGTGTGTATGGGATCAATTTCCCGCCTAAAGTATTGCAGCCACGGATCAAAAAATAATAAGCGTGAATCAAAAATTTTTAAACACATGTTAAAATATATTGCACAAACTGAAAAAAATAATGCAAAATGATCAGAATAGCAAACAACGTGGTCACGGATCAAAATATAATAAGCGTGAATCAAGAAATAACAAGCATGAATAAAAACTTTAAACACATTAAAAGTTATTTTGTACAAAACTTAAACTTATGTTCATGCTTTCTTAAAAAGTATGTTTTCCTTGGTTTTATTACTCTGTACTTTGTGCTCTCTTGCATTTTCTGCTCATATTTTACTCTTTTGTACGCTTGTGCTGTTTTTCTCTTCGCTCTTCTTTCTATGTTCTGCGCTTGCTTTCCCAAATGTTGCAGTTCCAGTTTCATGTAAATTAGGGCGGGCTTAAGTGTCACCATTGGTCCACTAGTTCTAGATTGACAGCTACTCCTCTAGCCAATCAATCGAAGAGGGGAGTTGACTTCACACCAATGCGACTCGTGGCTACTGATGCTTACTTATACAGGGGAAGACAACAGTTTAATTTAACTTTACAAAGACTTTCAAGCAGTAAAGCTATCTGAACTCTGGAAATAAATAATAAAATTCATCTTTTTTGAGATACATGAGAATGTTAATGTGCACACTGGTAATTAGTGTTAAACAATATTACTTGGCTCATGATGTCAAGGCTGCTGTAAGTGAAACATCTTGCAGTTATGAAACGCTACAATTCTTTGCAAAAACTAAGTTAAAAACGGCCATTGTCTGAAGACTTTAGGACTATGACCTGTCACCGCTACGCATTGCCTACCTTTTTTATTAACCTCGCCAAATTTGACAAAAGATTATTGAAAATGATTGTGTTACAGAGAAGATATACAGAAACCAGTTGGATTTAATATACAGTGATTTATTACATACTTATTGTGTTTATTTACATAGCTACATCATTGCATAGTACTTTAGGATTAATGTTTTAAATATAGCATCAAATTTGAATACAGCAACATCTCCATCAGGGATAGGTAACGTTGTTTCTGGAGTGCCGCTGTCCTGCAGAGATTAGCGTCAACTCCGATAAAAGTAGTCCAGACAAGTTGTCTGTACGCCAATTTACAGAAAAAAAAAAAGAATATGAAGGAGAGAATGGATGCTTGCAGAAGCCATGCTTGCTTATGTTATGTTGCTGGTCTATGACTCCTCCCCCTGAACTTTCTCTTGCCCCGAATCTTGCGCTCTCATAGGCTGTAGGTTATCGTCGATGTAAATTCCAGTCAAAACACATTTCACGCTCGCATGACTCTGAGTCACAGACAGATCCAGATATTTAGCATGCTAAATATTTCATACACTGCGTGATTGTCACTCTTGTGAACAAGCACCGATTTGCCTTCAATTTTGGGCATTTGTCTGCGATTTCCACAAAAACTGATGGCGAGTGAAAATCGGGGATTATGTATGCATGTATGCATGCAATGGTTTAAAGCTTTAAAGACTAATGCTACACACTTTGGGACTGGGTCATCAGCAGAGCTAGCCTCAAAGCTCTTAGGTCAGTGCAGATCACCCAGACCAGCCATGAATCATGTCAGGTCCATTATATGTAGAAGTCTGTGTTCTGATGGATGTCAAACATATGGCAAACTTTGTCAATAGTGACACTATCCCCGCATGTGAGATTCAATATGTGCAGTGCTTAGTGTGTAGGAGGATTGATGGAATGTGTTTTCCCCACAGTGACACTGAGCTAGAGAGTAACTCTGTCTTTGGGTAAATAAAATGTAGGGGAAATAATTTGTGCGCAGCTTCTCTGATTTTTCAGGACTTTTGTTGGGTAATAAACTCTTACTTGTATCTATTTTTGGAATAATGCTATGCTTCCATCATGTTAGAATTACCTTCTTTTTTAAATAATTACTACCATATTTAAAAGGTGTGAAAAAAAAAAAAATTATAATCCCAATGTTTCAGTATTTTAACTCTCATCATGCTTAATGTAGGAAACTGCACATATTTAGTCAAATAACCATATGCTTGGTAAATCATACTTACATTGTGAACTGTTGTTGAAATTGTGCGGTAAAGTATACCAGTTTCTTTGGGGTAAACTGTGTCTGTGACAACAGTAATCGTAAGCTTTGCATCCAAATGCAGGAAATACTTCATCATTGGTCTCGTTGAGGAATCTGAAGTGTGGGCCAAATATCTTTGTAGGAAAAATCCTTGATCATTTTCTTTGAAAAGTGGGTTTCTCTGTTTCAGTATTCCCTCAGATTCTTCAAAGTTATGCACTGAAGAAGCTCTTTCAGTCTCTCAGAGCAGGGGAAACTGTAAGGAGAGAGCAACATTTCACATTTCCATGTGACCTTAATTGTTGGATTGTGGAATGATTGTTTTCTTTTTTTCCCTTTTTTTTTTTTTTTTTACAGTCAAATATGGGATTCTTTTCCTTTACATCCTTTAAGTTTGAGTTTTTAGGCTAGTTTGCAGGCTAGTTTATACATATTTAAGAACATACAGCAAAATAAGTCTCTGTAATTAATTTGTTAATATTTTTATTTGAAAAGTAAATTGTTCACATATTCCCAGTAAATCAGCTTACCCCTTGACATAGCACATCTTACCCCTATAACCAGGCCCGCATTAAGAACACATAGGGCCCTGGGGCTATAGCCAACCCAAGGGCCCCCTTCATAGAAGCCTATTTTGGTGCCACAACATTTTCTACCGCAGAAATAATTCGTATAGATATATTATTTGAAAAGTTGTATCATTAACACAGAGATACAATGTATTGTATCTCTAAATAAAATGTGAAAATATTCCAGGCTACAACACATTAAAAGCATACATGCATTAACACCAAATATGAGGTCAAAGCAAACAGGTTTCTAGAAACAGCAACAATTGTTTGCGCAAATGACTGCCTTGCCTTGAGGAGTTTACTTTAATTAGATTTGTCATTAGAATGCCTTCTTTCTGACCCTAGAAGAGGAGATTCGTCAGGGCTGGACTGGGGCTCAAATTTAGCCCATCCGGCCCAAACGTTTCCCCATTAATGTTTTGCTAAGTCCTTTAAATTGGATGAATAAATTAATGAATAAATAAAGGACAGAGACAAATAATTATAAATATTTTTGAATATACTGCAAATTTGTTTAACAATATTAATATTGCATTATATTGCAAGGCTCTTAATTATTGAATTCATATTTTAAAGTTTATTAGAACTGAACATACTGTATCTACACAGAATAAAATGTTATAGCCTTTTCCTTAATTAATTTCAGGCTATAAGCTCTTAAATTCTCCTTTGTGGCAGGGGCAACAAAATTCTCAGGGGCAGGGGGCACCATTTTTTAAAACATTTATTTATTAAATAAATCACCTGTATCTTAAGCAGTACCCGTCTGTCTGTTGTGTTTTTAATATTTTAATGACTTCCTCACAATTAATTGCTCGATGGAGAGCAGCAGTAGGTCAGAGAGTCTCTGTTAATTACAAATAAAAATACGTTGATACAATTAGAATGCATAACACATCAAACAAAAATAGGGAAATGATGATAATATTACTAAATATTATTTACTTTACCAATCAAAACAGTGAGAATCAAGAAGGTAATTATGAGGAATTCATGTTTAGTTTTGTTGATGTTGTAAATTGTTTGTATGTATTCATGAAAGTGTTAGCTATCATGAAATCAGTAACACTTTACAATAAGGTTTCATTAGTTAAATTTGTTAACATGAACTATTAATGAACTGCACTTCTACAGCATTTATTAATCTCAGTTAATATTAATTTCAGCATTTACTAAAACATTATTAAAATCAAAAGTTGTATTTGTTAACATTAGTTAATGCACTGACTGTGACATTACATTAACAAACAATTAACAGTTGTATTATTATTAACTAAGATGAACAAATACAGTAACAAATGTGTTGCACATTAGTTCAGGGTCAAAGGATTCGCTTTGCAGCCCTATATCTGCTATAACCAAACTATGCAAGTTTGCCAAACCGGGTCATGTTTCTGTAGCTCGAATGAGACATAAGAAAACTACAAATTTGACTTGCTTTACGTCAAGCGTTACAATAGTCATTATTTAGTTTTTCTTCGTTTCTGATGTCGCAATACATCATACTTTTGTGAAATCATGCAACATACTCTACCTTGTCTGTGGACATCGTTCATTCCAAAGCCGGTGCTAGATAAACTGCGAGCGTGCGTGCGACAGTAGGCTGCGGGTGGCGAAATGATTTACGACAGCGGTAATGGACAATTCCGCTTTCAACCTGTAGGGCGACCGAAGAGGAAAAGTTCCTTAGTGTTGCTTTAAGTCTGTCTCCTTTCACCTTGACAAGAGGAAAAATGTAAAGTATAGTTTGTCCGAAAATGTGTACTCTCATGTTATTCCGAACAACAAAAAAAACAAAGAAAGTCATGCAGGAGGTTGAGTAAATGCCAATTTTTTCTGCTTGATATGACATTTTATTGCACTTTCTTGGTTCTGCAGTGTTTTGCAAACAAATAATTTGTGTAATTGATGAGATATTTTGCTCACATTACCATCAATGACGCATGGATCCATTTTGGTCTTATGAGTGCTGCTGTTTAAACAAATAATTTTCAAGCTCAGTGTAGAATCCCAGGCAGAATTTGGCCAAGATGTGATCGTGGCATAAGTTTTAGTGGAAAAAAGCTCCGTGCTCAACCACATGGAGGTGTTAGCGGTTGCTGAAAGAGCCCTATCAGCATTGTGCCCTTGAGCGAGGCACTTAACCCCAGGCTTCTCCAGAGTGACTCTCCCTACAATCAGTGTAATACAAGTCACTTCCAATAAAAATAGCTAATAATAAAACTCCAATCCCAGACACCCAAGTAGAAGCTGCATTTGTCCAGTGCAAGCGCCATCGACTGTGGTTTCTCAGCAGTAGCACATATTCTGAGTGCGGTTTTAAGCACTGATCTAATAGTCCACTAATAAGAGCACATTCCTCATCCAGAGCATCTCATTAATAGTCTGTTGACATCAGAAAATAAATATAAATGCAAAATATTGACTTCTTGTATAGATTACAGGAAGACTGTGGGAGGAAAAGCTCACATTATCACGGAGTCTGTGTCTTTATATGCGAGAGCGAGAGAGATGTCACCTCTCTCTGTGTTTGTAATGAGCTTCACGTGATGTACTGTATACTGCAGATATAAAACAAAGCTGAAATCCCATCAACCTGTCTGAAAGTGTCAGCCCTGTAATTTAGTTGTAATTATGTATGAGGTGACTGAACATAGGTTTTCATGTGTTTTGGAACATGGAGCGAATGTGTGCAAATCACACATTTGTGTGCGTTTACACATGTGTTTGTTTATATGTGGCGTATTTGTGCGAGTGAGTGCTCATGCATGTGTGTGTGTGCGCATGTATGTGAGCCTGCTGAGACCGCAGCAAGAGCACACCTGCCGGCTAGGGGAACAATTAGAGGCACAGCGAGAAGATGGCAGGATTACTCTGAGACTGTTGCTTCACGCCTGCATAGTGCCACTAGAAAAGTGTGTGTGTGTGTGAGAGAGAGAGACACAGTTTCCTACAATATCTTTGCTGTCTGCATGTGTGATTTCCTCTTTTTTACAAGAGCAGCTCAGGTCCTCTCATTCGGTGTCGTTCAGGGGAGTTGAGATTATCGAGATTTTGAAATTTGTGATATTGTATAGCTACCCTTTTGAAACACTGCGGCATTTATTTTTTTGTTTATCACTGATAAACAATCAGATAAACAACACTGAACTATATACGAATAGATGTATACTAGTTTGGGGTCGGTACGTTTTTTTTAAATTTGTTTATTTATTATTTTAAATGTGCATTTATTTGATAAAAAATACAGTAAAAATTATTGATTGTGATATGAATTTTCAGCATTATTACTCCAGTCTTCAATCAAATGATCCTTCAGAAATCATTCTAATATGCTGATTTGCTGCTCAAGAAACATTTCTTATTATCAATGTTCAAAACGGTTGTGCTGCTTAATATTTTTGTAGGAACTGTGATCTTGTTTCATAATTCTATTACAAATATAACAAATGTTCAATATAATGTTTATGCACCAAATGCGGAACAAAACAGTGCTACTCATTTGAACCACATCACAATTGTATCCTGTTTAGGTTGTTACAAATATTAGAGATGGGATGATTTATGTTCAGAGACAAAACATGTAATATTATTAATATTGTAGCCTGCACTGCAAACTGTGCTGAAGATGCGTGCCATAAAAGACAGGCAACACAAACTTGTTTCATGATTTGAAGCAATGTCACTTGTTAGAACATGCATGAACTAATAAATAAATTTTTCTATTAAGATATTTATTTTGTTAGGGAAAAAAGACGGGGAAATTTTTTTTTGTTCTAGCTCAGATTTGTGAAATGTTCACCTGTTTGGCTAGTTTTTGTCATGTTCTGACAGTAAACCCACAATTAACTGTCTGGTTTCTACAATTTTCACTCAGGAGCAAAAATCTGCTTTTATGATTTTTTTTTGTGTGATTGGATTATAAGAGCAGACTGGTTGCTATAAAAGGAAGGAAGAAGTGCTTCTTGTTCTTGTTAAGAATGGTTAACTCTAATGGTTACCTCTTTGCATCAAAATGGCCTCACACGCAAGGAAATTGCTGCAAAGAATATTGCACCTGAGAGAACCATTTACCAGACCATCAAGAATTCAAGGATTGAGGTTCAAATGCGGTGAAGAAGGCTTCAGGATGTCTCAGAGTGTCCAGCAAACGCCAGGACCATCTCCTCTTGAGTCGGCGGCTATGGAATAGCGTCACCACCAGTGCAGAGCTGCTCAGTATTGGCAGCAGCAGGTGGGTGAGAGTGCATCTGCTCAGGCCAAGACTTTTGGACAACTACCTAATGTCAAGAAGGGCAGCAAAGAAGCTATTTCTCTCCAAGAAAAACATCAAGGACAGGCTGAAATTCTGCAGGAAGTACAAGGATTGGACAGCAGAAGACTGGTGAAAAGTTATTTTCTCTGATGAAGATTCTATTTTAACAAGACAATTAGTTGCACGCCTTTTAGATAAAAAAAAAATAAAAAAAATAAAAATAAACTATGTAAAATTGTGTGTTAATGAGAACCACTGGGTCTATTTCAGCAGGAAAAGACTGGGAATAGACTAGCAGTCTGAGTGATGATGGCAAGACTTCAGCCTTTTATCCCAGGCACAGGGCATGGCGGCCCATTAGCATGGCTAGGCTCCTCTCATCATCTGTTATTGAGCTAAATGTGTTTGGAACTGATACCACTATTGGCCAAGTGAAGCAGAATAGCCATGAATAATCTGCCAGTCCAATCAAAGCAACCCAGAATTAAGGCACTCATTAAACCAATGATTTGTGACCTTTGAGTTAAGCATACAGATCTTCCAATGCAACATTACTACTCATCACATCACGTTGTGTCATTCAATGTAATGTAGCCCTGTTATGTGCTGTTTTTAAACTGGACACCCATCAATGACAAGTCAAGCACAGTAACACAAGATGTTTGAAAATGATCTCTTTGAAGGTTGTTGCCTACCAAACACCATGGCATTAGTACGTCACAGATGAACGGCCACTGCCACGTATCCGTCAAACCTCAGATCCAGTAATGCGTCTTTTAGGATAGAGTTCCTAATTGACGTGATGAAACGGCCTTGGAGATCTGTTTCCCTCGAGTGTTGTTCCAGACGCGCTTTGACTGTCGTGCTATCTCTTTCATAGGCATATGCGGTTAAACACGGATGTAGAGACCTTCTGGATATATCCGAGGGCAGGATATTATGATGATCACGGGAATTTGAGTGGGGAGAGAATATCATAAAAGAAAGAAAACAACCACCAAAAAGCTGCTTACAAAGTGGTCAGGTCGGCAAAGTCGGCCACTGCAGCGGCTTTTATCCGGTAAGATAATAGGTTCATGCACCTTTTCAAAGACATTGTTTCACATAATGACAAGGTTGGGATGATCTGCGAAAGCTTTAAAACCCCTTCATTTCTGAAACTTGACAGCCTCTCAAAAAAACAATGGACGCTTTAAAAAAATCAATGCCAGAGCTTGGAAGGTGTTGTATATCCTAAGATGGTGATGGGATTATACAATGTGTATTTTATTCAAGAGCATGTAGTTCATCTTCCTGTTAGATCAACATGCATTTTTTCTTATGTCCTAAATACTTCACGTCTGCTTTAGCGCCCCATATATTTATTTTTGTAGCATTTTTCCTACATACTGAAGTAAAAGTCTCTCATAAGTTAAAATATCTCCAGTACACTGATACATGTGTGGTTTCCACTAACAGTCAAATATGTACAGTATGCTAATGTTTGCTTCAGATCTTTCCTGTGATGATGTAATATTGACCCAGCTAGGGGGCAGCAACCATGACACTCTGGACATGATTGGCTTTTGTTAAATTATTCACAAAAATATGTCAAGCTATCAAACTAGTATGACAGATTTTTGTGAATAATTTAACTAAAGCTTTGATAGTTTCACAGTGCACAGTTCATTTCTCACACGCGCAAAACATGTTGACTATTTTTATCACAGAAACATTTGTAAAACCATTACATAAGCTGTTTCTTATTGAAACAAATTGACATTTGTTTTTTTCCCCATTTCAGTCAGAGAGGATGCAAACTTTTGTAGTTGACTATGATTTTAACATCTATATAGGAGTACTTGTTTTTTTGTTTTTAACATGGTTTGAAAGTTTTAAAACGCCTTTCATTTCTTAAACTTGACAATCAATCAATCAATCAATCAATCAATCAATCAATCAATCAATCAATCGACACTTAATGCCAGAGCTTGGAAGGTGTTGAATATCCCAAAATGATGATGGGATGTTACAAAGCACATTCTATTCAAGAGCATGTTGTTCATTGTTCTTGTTATACAGATCAAAATGCCTCATCTCTGATGTACTAAATCCTTCACGTCTGCTTTAACACCCCATATATTTGTTGAACTCGGGTTTGTGCCTCCTAATTAGGACATGGTGAGAGTGAATGGCAGTTTTTAATTGGCAGAGTTGCTCGTTTGGTGTCCTATATTTATCACTGTAACAACAATCACCTCCATGCATGGTTAATTATTGACATGACAGCATAGTACGGTAACTTGGCAACAGCAACCTCACATGCTAACTGTTGATTGGATTAATGCAGTTTTGGTAGAAGTTTGAATCTATAGTGTGCTGACAGGTTTTCCTCTAAGGTTTAAGTTTGTGTGAAGATGCATGTTAGCGTACAAGTCTCATTTTATGCATGCTAGATTGTATGCTGCCTCTATATGGCATGTGGAGGAGGTCTATCTCAAGCATGTGGAGGAGGTCCCCTTCCCAGCATCCTCTAGTGAAAAACAAATTGAAAATTTTTCAAACCTTATCCAGTATATCACAAACGACAGTACAACTCAAGTAAATGCATTAGTCAAGAGGTTTGAAAAACCTTTTTTAAAACCTTAAACCTCTAATGAAATAAATAAATAAACCATCTAATTAATATTCTTAATTCAAGCATCAGATCCGTGGAAATTAAATGCCTTTCACAGTACAATATAGTGTTTTATTACCTTTAAGTTTTAGTTTACAGGTTTATTTTTACAGCATTTTTCTGACATACTGAAGTTAGAATGTTTTTAAGTTAAAGTTATGGCCCGATATCTTCAAGTGAATTAGAAGAACAAACTGATGTGACATCTAGAACAAAATCGGGAGTTCAAAACAGCTTGTCAAAGCAAAGTTTCTGGAAAAACTCTCTCCGGCTGGTAAACACATTCGAACTACCATTGGTCCATGGCGATTATGTAATACAGTAGGTAGATGTGTTCAGTGGCTCCGCCTTCTTTGACGTGGAAATCTTTTCCGGTTTATTTCTTCTGTTTATTCTGTCAAGGTCTGATGTCTGCCAGTAAAAACATGAACATACTGGAGAGCCGCGTTATAGTAGAAACTATAGTTGTAATTCTAACTGAAAGACACTGACACTGTTTTTTTCATGTTTAATACTGTAAAGCTGCTGGATTATAAACAATCTATTGTATGAAATGCTTAATATAAATAAACGTGACATGACTTAACTGGAGTGCTGAATTGCAGACATGCAAACATATCCACGTCGCTTTGCTCAGATGCTTTAACTACTGTTTATCACCGCTGTCATTTTTGTTGTATGTTTATTTTGTTATTGAGAGGACAGCGTACAGCACATATTTACATATTCATTTAAATGGGATTTAAGTAGGGATGTTTGCTAACAGTATACCACTGGTCACATATTTCAAACTTCTTTTTATCCCTAAGCGAAGAAAAAAAAACTTTGTGGAGTATATCAGGGCCTTTATAGTCTCTCCAGTGATGAATACGGACATGATAGATTCTGTACACTGTTACATGTGTGGTTTCCACTAATAGATGTACAGTATGCATGCTGATGTTTGCTTCAGATGTTCCCTGTGATGACGTAATATCGACCCAACAAAGGGGCAACAACCATGACACTTAGGATATTATTGGCTATGACAGAGTATCAATACATACTGAGTGTGACACATTTTTGTGAATAATTTAACAAAAGCTTTGATAGTTTCTCAGTGCACAGTTCATTTCACAAAAAAGTTCAACACATATTGACTTTTTATTACAGAAACATTTGTAAAACAATTACAATAACGCTAAGTAAAGCTATAGTTACATTTAAATTTTTTTCCATTTTAATTCGAAAGGATGTCAACTTTTATTGTTGACTATG
Source organism: Leuciscus idus (assembly GCA_021554675.1). Taxonomy (NCBI): domain Eukaryota; kingdom Metazoa; phylum Chordata; class Actinopteri; order Cypriniformes; family Leuciscidae; genus Leuciscus; species Leuciscus idus. The sequence goes on from CM038633.1 coordinate 18,449,215, forward strand.
AATTTGAAAGCGAAAGTTTTTTAGTTTAGTTGAAGAGTGGAACATGCTTAATTTTTACCGTGTTATCTTGTTTTTACTGATACATTCCTTATCAAAGTATCCGTTATTTTTAAATAAATTCCCTTACAAATCACTATTTCTGACTTATTTTTGCTTTGTTAAATGTCTTTTTGCATGCTAAGATTTTGATTTAAAAAATAGTTAACGTGTCTGTGTATGCGACTAGCATGAAATTATTGATTATTCTCATGCATAGTTACCCTTCACACACGTACAGCACACTGGAATCCTCTTTGATGCAGCTCTCATACATACTTCTGCTCTAGTTGTACTCTTTCAGCTTTGAAGTGTTTGCTTTGAAATATTTTTTTTCTAAACATCACACTCATCTTCCTACTTACTCAGCTGCCTCTCAATTTCAGCTAATTATAGCAAACAAGTGTTTTCTAATGTGCATACCACTAAAAACGATCTAGAAACTACACTTTACTTGTTACCCAGATGCTTCAGCTCTACTCAGCCGGTATACTGAAGGCTTGTGGAAACTAAAGCGTTGCTGTGATGGATAACAGCGTTGAGGTCACAGTCCATGACAAATATTTTATGCCATTTAATGATTTCAGATGTATAAAATACAGGGCTGGAAAATAACAGCAATAAACTAGATGTATTCAAAATGCATCTCTGTGCATGCTGACCAACTCAGCCATTCTTTGGAAATACACAAGACAAGAGGATGACATAGAGGCGGCAATTATTTTGCGTGCGGAGAAGGTTCATAACTCAATAAGAACATAGCTGTGAATGATTTATTCTGCTGTTCATGGGACTACAGACATAAATCAGCCAACTCACCTGTCCTCGTCGCTTATTTATGGCCTCTGTTATTTATAGCCTGTGCTGTGGGGTAATCAATATACTTTATTTTAATTACATTTTACTTCTCAACACTGTGTCCAGCAGCACATTTTTATGTTGAAAACATTCATTACCGTGTGAAGCGGAGTGATTCGCAAGTCAGTCCTTGCTCTAATAGAGAGATTTTCAAAGAAGTACAAGAAAGGACATATGGGTCAATGGCATTTAAAAATATCTACAATAAAGCAAAGGAAAAATCTTTTACGAATCTAGTCTAAATCATGTGCCAAGTTCTTAGAAATGTAATCTTTGTATGTTAGTTTCATATCAGTTTGAAAAACCTTTCAAGTTTCTATAGAGACTCAAAAATGTAATGTGACAATCTGTAACAATCCAGTAGAAAGACGTTATGGCGTTTATTTAATCAAATACAGTAAAAACAGTAATATTAAGATTATTAATTAAGATGAAAAATAACTGTTTTCGATTTTAATATATTTAAAATTTTAGTTTATTCTTGTATTTGCAAAGCTGAATTTCTAATATAATAATAAGTATCTATAATTTCTAATATGCTGATTTGGTATTACATGACATTTTACGACCTGAACTGATCTTGCAATGAGGTTTAATCATTATATGTATGAATTGCATGTATTTTTTGAGGATAATATGATACCAAAATGAGCATCGCGTCATTAAAGGTGGTGTAAGCGATATTTGAAAAACACTGTTTGGAAGTTAGTCGGACCGACACACGAACAAACAACAACAAACGTGTGTAGCCAATCAGCATTAGGGGGTGTATGACGGTGGAGGAGAGAGAGCGATCAAGAGGGAGATTTGAACTGAAGAAAGACTGCAGAAATAAAGATGAGACACAATACAAAAGAGAAAAGCTCAGAAGAAATCACTGGAAAATGAAGGGTTATGACTGGGCAAGAGCTTTAGGACCCCGCTTTAATATTAGAAAAGCTTTCCAGTCCTGGAGAGAGCTCAGCGGGAAGTCCTGAAAACAGACATGGAGGTTGCTTTAATTCGGGTCCACACGTGAGTAACACTGAGTTTGAGTGTCATTGTTTTGTCTGGAGATGCTGTGCTGTTGGCAACTAACAACAAACTCTTGTTGGTAATTACTATTGTGTAGCCTACTGTACGTAATTTATTTTTTGTGCTTCCTTGTCATCCGTTCATCATCTGTGCTTTATTTTTCGTGAAGCATTATTTCGCGCTTCTGCTATGATAAACAGACATCCACTCTTGGATTGTGTGCGTAACAGAGGCCAGGTAGTGAGAGTCATGCTGACGACTGCTAGACAATGCAGTGTTCAGCGTCATTGTTAGTGCATTCGCCTTGCATGCTGGCGATCAGGGTTCGAGATTGACTCGGAGCAGGGCGTTTAGGATTGGAGTTTGAGTTTTGGAGGCCGAGCAATGAAGAGAAGGGTGTGTTTGTTTGGGTTGATTTAAAATATCAACAATGTCCAACAGCGTTTTTGAAATATTGCTTACCCCACCTTTAACCCATATACTGGGTTGAATGTGTTGTAGGTCTTATTTTGATGGACATGGATTTGGTCCAGGAGCATTTAAATTTCAACCAGCTGTCATTTTAGCAATTAGTCTTAAAAACATACAGTATAGGCCTCGGATGAACATTCATACTTGTTTCCATGTGTAAAGAAAAGGAGTATTTGTGCCATTTTTTGGCACTCTTTATGCCTTCATGTTCTGACACATGGGAATCTTGTGATTTCATCCTGAAAACAAGATCAGCAAAGGGTAATCTGATCTCTTGCAGTAACACAGATTTGTTTCTCTGTTGTCACCATCATCTGCAACTCTGGGAACCTCCGTGTGCGGCTCTCATCCAGACCGATAGCAATCTAATCTCCTCTGTAACCATTGCTGCTCCTAAGGGATGTCTCCCGCCATTTGAAGTCCTGAAAAACGCCCCGTGAAGCAAATTCTGGATGAACAGCATTTACATTGGGTAGTCGTGTTTGCTAGGACTCCTGATATTTGCCCAGAAGAGATAATTCCAAACAGCAGGCAATGTCTTGTTTATTGTTTGGATGGAAGAGGAGGGGGCGTCTAATTCCAAAGCCAGGAGAATTAACATGGAACTGTCCACCACGGCAGTCTAATCCAGGACTTTACACCCAGGAAGATGAAGAGTGGCCTGCCAGAATGAGCCAGAGCCAAACACGCCATGGCAGGATTTCAACACCGGTACTTTTATTCTTTTTGATGTGACTGCCATCTGCTTTTCCCCACCCTCACATTATTTCCCTTCTAAAAATGTGTGGAGCTGCTTTCCAAGAAGAGTGGCAGAAATTGTTGCGATATGTTTCTTGTTGCTTTTCGGAAATCTTTTATACTCCGTTGACTCCAAGGTTGCTGTGGTTTATCCACCATGGGGAATGCATTTGTTCCAAATAATAACCAAGCATTATTTCAAGATTTCTAGGACAAATGGACACAGCAACATTTCAAGGTGCAGTTCACAGTGTCACATTTTTTTCTCTCCAGACTTTGTCTGGCTCAGGGAAGTTGCTCATGTACAGGACTTGTTTCACAGACAATCAACTTATATGACATATATAAGACAAAATATTTTTGAAAAGTCTCTTATGACTTGTTTCCACCGGGCGGTATGGTACAGTACAGTACGATTCGAGACGGTAAACCCTGATCTGGCTTGCGTTTCCACCGCCGACAGTACCTTTACTTTACTCGATCATCGTCATTCTCGCGCAAAGAAGAAAGCGACACCGTAAACAACAATGGAGGACATACAGCCGACCTTGTTCTTGCTTCTCAGCCTGTGGCTGTTTGTCACAAGAAGAAGACAAGCTTAGTTTGAGCAAAGGCTGCAGGCTACAGCTGAAAAAGCATGCACAAGTGACGATTTTCTGTCAATCAATCAACGTTTTGTAGTGAGTCTAGCTCCACCCTTTAGTACTGGACTACTGTGCTGGGTACCCCAACGTAAGGGTCCCAAAAAAGTGGTACGGTACGGTTTGGATATAGGGTACCATTCACAACTTCTGACAATGAAAACGGCAAAAATTGCATACTGTACTGAACTGTACTGTACCATATACCGCTCGGTGGAAACAAAGCATTCGCCATAGCTGCATTTATTTGATCAAAGATACAATGAAAACTATTTTAAAAAATGACTTTCAGCATCGTGACGTGATTCTTCAAAAATCTAATATGCTGATTTGGTGAAACATTTGTTATCAATGTTGAAAACATTAGTGCTGCTAAATATTTTGTGTGGAAACGGTCTTTTTTTTCAGGATCTTTGAATTGAAAGTTCAAAAGAACAGCATTTATTTGAAATATATTTTTTCCCCAAACATTTTTAATGGTAGTATATTTATATATATATATATATATATATATATATATAAATATATATATATTCTGAGCATGTATAAGATATTGCAGCAGCATGTATTGTTGCGTTCTGGTAATAGATTTACATATTAGTATTTATTACCCATGTTAAATGTATAGTTAAACAACAATAGCATGTCTCATTTCATATTAAGGGTAAGTCTAAAGGGTATGGACTTTTCATAAATTTCAGGTTCTCTGTAGTAATGGATCCATGTTTTTCATTTTCTTGTGAGATATTGCACACTGGCCCAGCACCGCCATTGGCAGAGAGGCCCTGTCAAATACTCCCATAATGCTATATCACCAAAAGAAAAAGTCATTCCTTATACTGGGAGGCTCTTTGGGGCGAGAGTGGAGGGGCTATCTTTCACTATACGTACATTATTATTATTGACCTGTCTGGATTGGCATAGACGAGTTTGTTTGGACTAGAATATTGATGAAATGCCAGCGGACTTTGTCTAATTGGAGAGCTTCAGTAGTTCATTAAGTATTTTGATATTTTATTCTTTTTTATTTTTTATTTTATGATTTAATTTAAGAAATGAAATTATTTTATGACCTTAAAAATAAATGCCATTATTGCTGACAGACACATTACGTCACACATAGACGTAACGCCTTTTATATCATTCAAACTGTATATTCTATCCCAAACCCTACCCCTAAACCTACCCATCTCAGAAAACCTTCTACATTTTATCATTTTCAAAAACATAATTCAATATGATTTATAAGCTCTTTTCCTCACGGGGACCAAAAAAATTCCCCACAAGGTCAAAGATATCTGGTATTGCCATCCATGTAAGGTTTACCAGAACGGGACCTCAACAATTTAATTTTATTCACTGGTTTTTATTTTTCAATTTATTTATTCTGTGTTGCCAGTGAAGGTCATGAAGATCCTGACATTTATGTATATGTGTGTGTGTATATATAAAAATACATATACAAATCCTGGCATAGGTTGAAAGTAGAAAGTGAGGATAGTAAGAACTAGCATGGATGGCATAATTCTGCTGACTACATCTTATTCATCAAAAGATGAATGAGAAAACCAGAGAGGAGAATATTTCCAATTCAGAAGGATTTTCTTATGCTGTTAAAAACAAAAGTATTTTTTATTAAAACAGTGTATTTTTAATAGGCACCCTTTTGATAAACTTTGTTGGGTATATTCTGATAATTGACATTATCAACTGATTTCAGTCTGAACTGCTTCAGCTGTAGAGGACAGTCTGCACTTCTCCATTTGAACAGGTGAGGCAGTATTGAATCAATAATACTGAACTTTCATCAGCTCTCTCAGTACTTAGCTGCTGCTCAAAATGCAAACAAGCATCTGAATCAGAATGGATTGTATATATTTGTTGAAGATTTACAGTACAGGGCCTTCCTCAAAGAGAAGTGTTTACTTTTGGTTTACTTTTGCCACTTCTCAGATGTTAAGTCTATGTATATGGCCTTAGCTTTCTTGTCTTCTTCTACTATTTTTTATTAGATATTATACAACTAGTTTTCTTCAGGTTTCCAGGTGTTATTTTTCACCTATCCATACAGCATTCCAAAACGTAGACCTGATAATTCAGGGCCTGTGGTGCATTTCAACAGTGAGTCATATAAAAGCACTATTCTTTTTTTTTTTAAATGTTGTTATTTATTAAATTTTTTTTACTTGAGCTCCCACAGAGTTACGATGGAGAGAGTGATTTTTAATAGGACTCCATGCTTTGAAGAGCTTGTGCGAATGTCCTCTGTAATGTTGAAAAAACATGTAATTTCAAAATGCTGTTTGAACCCATCCAGCTTTTCCACACAATGCAATATCTGTCAAAGTGTTGTGAGACAGAAATGAGTGAATAACAACCCTTTAAATACCAGCAAAATGAATTGACTGTTTTTTTTACTGCCATTTGCACTGACAAGTTAAAAAGGATTTTAGAGCATGGTACTGTATCTAGCATGCAATTATTACACGGAGCATGTCGACAGATTTCCATAGGGATTCTTACTTAACCGAGTCAAGTGTGTGAAGAGCTCAGAGCTTAAAAAAAGGGCATTGTAGCTGCAAACACTTCAGAGTAAAACGACACCCTTCAGTGAAAAACTGCTATTGAAGCAACACAGGGATTCTCTTGTGTATGTTTACTGTGCTATTCCTTCATCCGTGACATTTTGACTTGTGCATTAATTTTTTTAGACTGGCTTGGATTCTGTCCTTTTGTTATGGTTGCAGGTACAGTCAAGGAACACATCAGTGTCCTCCCGATAAGAGTACAGTGACCCCATTGACCTCCGTAGGCGTCCAGTGAGCTGCTCATCGCTCACGGCAGGACCTCTGGCACTGGTTATTACACTCACACGCTCTTCGCACATTCTCTTGGATCGTTCACATGGAAAAGCCAAGTGGATTTCTGTTCCTTTTTCCTTTACTGTGTTTAAGTCTACTTGCTGTCCCTGTCTGCCCTTTCTCCAAGCAATCATTAGGATAACACCACATTCACTTTCATTCACCGACAGACTTTTGTATTCTCCAGTTTATAAATGTGAACAATAAGCTTTTGGCGATGGAATTCATCTTAACAGAGTGCTATTTTTACCTAGAGGCAAAGAGTATCGCCACATCGTTGGTTTCAATAGGGCCACGTCCTTTTACTGCTGCCTCGAGAGGACTGATGATGTCGACTTATTTGATGCTGATATTTTTCTCGGGCTAACCGCTCTGCCCTCAGCTTCTTTGAGAGCAGCTATTTAATTTTGATGCTCTCTCTCTAGGCTCCGTTCAAATGTACCGTGTGATCTTTGAGAGTGCCGACTATGAGATCCTTTCTGCTGAAGCCACATTCATGTCACTGCATTCTACTTCCTCTGTCATAATTTCAGGCCGTCGTCCACAAATCAAGAACCTTCCTTCTGTTTAATTGCATGAAGGTCATTGTCAATGATGTGACAACATATTAGAGACCGCATCTGATGCCGTTGATTTCATAGCAGTCTTTTTCTCTGCACTTGGTTTCCAGGCAATTACCAAGCGTGCTATTTATTAATTTCATGGTTCACAGAGCATCAGACACTATAAATAGGTGGGGATGGTTGTGAAATTCCTCACAGTCTTAGTGGCTGCTATTGATATTTTTTTTTTTTTTTTGCAAAGATCAAACCTCAAAATATGCAGTCCTGTATGAATTGCCCAAGAGTGTCAGTCTGGAGTATGTAGATGTTTGTTCATATGCAGTGGCCTAAAAGTCCCCCTGTGGTGAAAATCAAGTTTTTAATGTTGTTTATATGTCTATGTTGTGTTTTTAATGTGCTTTAAGACAAACCATGTGCAAATTCATAAGTCAACACCATTGCAGAGTATTTTCTCTTTAAAACTGTGGTGAACCAAAGTCTCAAAAACACCTTTATAAAGAGCGATACCATTGTGCAGCGTTTACCTCAGTAAGTTGGCCGAGTGAATCTCTGAGCTGGCGTGAATGAGTGGAGGCGGGGCAGATTAGCATATTCAAAGATCCACGTAAATGATCTAAGCTAACATGGCTGATTACATCACAATTACATCCTGTTACATTGTGACATCACAATGTATAGAAAACACGAATATGAGAAACTGTTTGATTTATGGGGAATATAAAAAAAAAAGGAGTGGGTGGATTTTTACCATAATAGAGTGGTTGTGTTCACACACTGCCGACATGTAGTACATTTATGTTCAAACAGCATGTAAAAGTGAATTTTGCATTATAGGACCCCTTTAACACTTGTCAGTGGCAGTGCTTATTTGTGCTATCACTATTTAAAGTAAATGTCACTGTCACCCATCACTGTTTATTCATTTATTTATAATCATGTTTAAATACTTTTTTTTTTTTTGGCCATTGTGTTTTTGGGACAGATTTTTTTATATACTGAATTATATTTAAATACATTTTTCCTGAGACAACATAGAGAAGTCTTTTGATTTAAAGTCTTCAAAACACATGGCTCCGCACCTGGACCAGCAGGTGTTGCAGCCTTGTGTGCTATTATTGCTCTTTTATCGCTTGGAGAAATGTCATTGTGAAGTCAAGTTTTCCACATGATTGCCTACACTCGCACAGAGCTTTTGTTTTTCTTATTCGTTTTTTTGTTTTTCTGATGACATTCCAAAACCTAGACGAAGACGCCGCTTATTCGTGCCAAAATGAGAGGGTGTTGCTTGAAACTATTTGCATAGTAATTAATTACACCTTGTCAAAAAATGAGTCAGCCATGTTTGAAAACAATCCAAATGAATTAGACTAATAAAGACAAAACCTTCAGCCAAGAATGAAGTTCTGGGCCTAATTCTGTGGCTGCAGACAATCTGCTACTGGTGCTTTAAATTCCAATTACAACTGACAATTTTATGGAGGTTACTGCATTATTTAGAGGGGGAAAAAAAGTTAAATTTAATTATTTTGAAATGATAGAAATTAAGAGGCCAAAATTATTCTTTTTCTTTTTATAGTTTTATTGCTTTCTGCAAGGATCTTTGAGAATGTGTTTTTGGTCGCCATCTATTTAAGTCAAGCCATTTTAGGGTCCAAATATATTAGGCCTCTGTGCATCGAGGTATATTTGTTATTGGAGATGGTATACTTGTTACTGTGGATACTGCTAGACTGAATAGTTGGCTGCGTTTATGGTCAGTGGACCCAATGAACTTTATGAGACCAGCTAGTCTTCTCTGGCCCCTGAAATATCATGCTTGTTTATCTCCGGAGAGAATTTATTTAGCTGATTCATTGCTTTGCAGTTCTGTGAGGACTGAAAGGATTCGATTTTCTTATTTATTTGCTTCAATTTTTTTTTCTTTGTGTAGAGCTTCTCTGTATAGAAAAACATCTTCTCCAGCTGAGGTCTCCTTTGAAATAAGATTAGGAGAATAGAAGAGAATGACATAGTAACATTTACGAGTCCTTTCCCTTAACCCAGGTTAATCGGTTTGCCCCCCTATATCTCATAGAGGTCAATGTTTCAACATTATGATTTTATAAATCAACATAATAGCATTTCAAGTTATGGTCCACTCAGAAATTTAAATTATTGTGAATGAGGTCTGAAGCTTTTTTTAAGGTTCACAAAGGATGCAACAACATCATAAAAGTGATCCATGTGAATTGTGAACTATATTCCAAGCCTTAAGAACAGGCCATCATTTAGGTTGTTTTTCACTCATAATTTTAACTCAAGCGGGCTGTGAACCACAGCAAAAGGATCACTCAGTCACTATCACTGGATCAGTCCCTTTCATGTCGAGCCAATCATTTAAACCAATTCTGTGAACTGAATTAACTGGTTCATTTAAAAGATCTGACTCAAAAGAATGTGTTCATGAATCTGATTTCCCGCTTCTATTGTAAACTCTCAGGAACAATTCAGGAGAGCTATAGGGTGGATATCACATTTTTTAGTGAATGACTTTTCCCCCCTCTGTTCCTCACACAAAACTATATTGTATGACTTCAGAAGACTTGTGCAAAGGTTGTATAAAACACTTATGGTATTGTATAGAACTTTTTATAGTGCTTTTGCATTTTCAAAGCTCTAAACCTTTAGTCTTTATTAATTGAAAGTACATGGAAGAGAGCAACCAGCACATTCTTCGAAATGTCTGCAAAAAAAAAAACAAAAAAAAAAAAACATGCAGGTTGGAATGACCTGAGTCTTAATTTTTGGTGAACTAAGTTTAAACCCTCTCTATATTAGCGGCCCCAACTTTGCCTTACTCTTTTTCACATTTTAGTTCCTTAATCTCTTCAACTAAAGCTGCACACTCAGATCTGTGGTGAAATGATATGCTGTGCATGGAGAGAAAACAGTGCACAGTGCAGAGAAAACACTGCAGCTCATCTGCTCTGCATGATCTATTTCTACTAATCATAAAAGTTTATGACTTGAGACTCAGTTGATTTGATATGACCTGAAGTTCATTAAAGCTGACATTGACTGCTCGTCTTTGTGTGTTGGTGTGTGTGAGCATAGGGATTACGCTTCCAATGGGGACGTCACAGTCTTTGCACAGCCCTTTCTGACTGTGTCACGTAATGAATGAAGGACTTACTGTAACTAATAAAGAATAAAGCAGACTAGATTCAGCGGTTATCATGCAAATAAAAATCCTCCTTTTCCCCAGGTAATCCTCTCAGGTCTATGGAGCTGAGCTTGGAGATTGCTTGAGTGTCGCACTAAAATAGTGCTGCTATCCTAATATGCCTTTAGAAACCTGTGATGCTATTGCACAGGGATACCGGAATGCCCACTTCACACCTCTCTGTGTTTTTTTTATGAATGTGATGTGCAATCAAGCTGACGGACGCCCTAGTGGTGTGACAGCTAATGGAGAGCCCTTTAAATCAAGAGAAAGAGGCTTTCGCTCACCGCAGAGAGTGTCCTTACATCAGCTTCACCTGGGGATTACATTTGGGTCACATGATTGCCGCTCCTATGCCTTGGATTTATTCTTTATTTTTGACAGGAAACATGAATACAAGGGATTTATTCAGAGAGAAAAAAAATAGCTTTCTGCATAGCAAACATGTTTGCTTTGGTTCTTTGGTTTGTCATAACACTGTGGCATGTGGTAGACTACTAAATTTGTGATGTTTACACGAGGTTACATGAAAATGTAACTAACTAGGGATGCACCGATATAAAAATTCTGGCCTAAACTGTAAAGCCAATAATTATTTTGTGACCAGTAGCCAATAAATGGCTTAAAAAAGTATAATAGATATACTAGCTTTTACTACTAATTACTAATTGAAAATAAAACACTAAAATAGTTTCAACAAATTTAAATTCTACAAGTGAATTTTGGTATCACAACATTATTGTGTACTGTATGAATGGATTTCTATTGAGTCTTTTTAATAGTGCTTAAAAAAACAAAACAAAACAAAAAACGGATTCAAATTAAGTGAGTGTTGGATGAAGACAAAGGTAATATATTTCTTTTTTATATAATATGCTTTAGTTATGATCCATGATTTGCTGCTTTGTAGTCAATAGGCTCTATGCACGATCGCTTCCGCGTTTTGTCTCAGCCCGCCCAGTTACACCCGGTGCTGCGTCGGAAACCGTTTTTGCATTTGGTGGAGATAATGGCAAATTACACTCGCTGTTTACAAGAACTTCCAGCGGTTAACGTGAATAATGTTAACAATATTGTGAGGCAGTTAGCTGTCACACCTAAGAGTAAGAAAGAGAAGGGCTTTAAATGATATATTTCGAGCTACATCGACAACTTTGAGGGTGAGTATTCTCTCATATCATGCGAAATCCGACTAGCGAATCGGTTTCTAAAATCGTTGTCTCCGTTTCTGAGAAAATGAATTTTAAGAAATGTTTGGCGCTAGTACACTTCGCTATAGAACGCGCTATGCGGATGTAAAGACGCTGGCTGAGATTCTACCGGAAATACATCAGCAGCATTATGGCATAGAGCGTATTGCAGGTGATATTGGTAGGTGGGAATTTCTCATTCAAGACCGCGTTTCATTGGACAAAAATCTGACTAGTGCCGGATTCCATCGTTTTACCCATTTGAATGTAAGCCAATGAAATGAAATGCCTCCTTTTTTATGTATTTGGACAGTGTACATTTAGTAAAATAAGTGGATGAAAAGCTATGCCTATATGGAGTAGTTATATTTTGTTACATAATTTTTGTTTTGTTTGTAGTCTTTCAGTTGTTGTTTTTTTGTTTTTTTTTTGTTTTTTTGTGAGGTGGTGCTGCCTTCCTTGTCTGGACGTAAAACCCCTGACATGGCTTATGTAATTGTGGTTATATAAAAATCCAGTGACAGTGAAAATCCTAGTGTTTTGTACTATATGTAAGCTGACAAGATCAGATCCTGCCTTTGATCTTGTTCTCTTTGAAAAGTAAGTTATTTAACAGGGGTCACCTTGCATCATCTGCCATAAACCCAAAGGATAGCTATATTTTAATGTAACAGGTTAACCCATTTTACACATCCTTTTATGTGTTACTGCAGATGCCCAGAGAAATTTTAGAATCTGATTCTTTCTTCCTGATGTTTATAATTGAGGTTTTTGTAGGCAAACATCAAAAGCTGCAAGTCCTCAGTGCAAAATAAAGGAAAGAGTGAATGGCTTACTTTTCATTCCAAATAACCGCTTACCCCTTCCCTGACCTTTACCCAGAAAGAGCTCATGAGTTCGGTCTAGCCAAGATGGGATACTAAATACACACAAACAAACTTTATAGGCTTTGCATGTCTCTGTGTGCAAAGAGAACTCCGGTTCATGTCCTTGAGGGCAATAGTCCAGCTGTCTTATGAGGCTCCATTCACTCAGCTCTGCCATTATACGTGACTAACTGCATTTGCTTGGTAATTAGTCAGTGTGATTGAGAGGGAAAGAAGGGGCTCTTTCCCATGCGCAAAAATCTTAGCATCCCCTTTGGGTTGTTAACTGAGAAGGTAGGATGCTCAATTTCATTATTATTTCTTCCCATCACTGCTACATCCATTATTCTATAAGGTATATCACATTTTTCTGTTTAGAGAGAGAGAGAGAGAGAGAGAGATCTGAGATCTGCTTCTTACATTTAGATGAATATTTCAAATGTCTTTGGTGGATCACTTTGATAATTGAATAATTGATGTAGGTCCTAAAGAATTTGAGTACAACTGTTGTCAAGTAAAGACACTTATTTATATAGCGCTTTATACAGTACAGAATGTTTCAAAGCATGTTCACAGTAATATACTGGCAAATAACGATCACCCAGGCCATGTCATAACATGAGAAAATTCTAATTCTGCTGTAAAGCAGCAATTTCAACTTTTCTATTATTAGTTTTCTATTTCTATTAATAGTTTTCTATCAAAAAGCATGTCTGATTAATTTAAATCATGTAACTCAAAAAATGTAAGGACTACTTATTAAAGGGATAGTTCACTTTGAAATTAAATTTTGGTATGTTTTAGCTTACCTCAAGGGCATCCAAGATGTAGGTGTCTTTTTTTCCGCAGTAGTTTCAATTTTGATATTTTTAGGTCAAACCGTTCTTGTCTGTCAGTCATATAATGCAGGTTGATGGTCACTTGTCTCAAACAGCATGCACAGAGTCCAAATTAAAACAATTCCCCGTCGGTATAGATATATCGCCATCAGTGTCAGACCTGTGAGGGTATCCCCAACAGGGATGGAACGGTGTACACCTCAGTATATGGTGCCCGTTCCATCTCGGTACTCTCACAGGGCCGTTCTGCCAACCCCGCCACCCTTGGTGCCTCGGGGCGCAGCGGTCTCCAGCAGGTCTTTGGCACAATGTCACCTCGGCGCTGCGTCAGGCTCGCACCTTCTGAGGGGGGTTCCAATTACACCAGAGGCCATCCTCGAGAGGCTGGTTCCCTTAGTAGAATTTCTGACAGAATGTAAAAATCTGCAGAATATATCTCTATGGGTCCTGCAGTTAGTAGAGAAAGGTTACAGAATCCAATTTGGTTCTCGTCCACCACGCTACAACAGGGTGTTACTCACAGTAGTACATCCCGAGCAGGTTCTGGTAATGGAGCAAGAAGTGGAGGCTCTGTTAGCAAAAGAAGCTATAGAGCAGGTGTATCCACCCGACAGAGAATCGGGTTTTTACAGCCGTTATTTCATTGATCCAAAAAAGGATGGAGGGTTGCGTCCCATCTTAGATCTTCGTCATTTGAATCGTACAGTTCAGAAACTCAAGTTCAAGATGCTGACACTCAAACAGATCATGACTCAAATCAGGTCCGAGGACTGGTTTGTCACGATAGACCTAAAAGACGCTTATTTCTATGTCTCCATCCTCCCTCAGCACAGGAAGTTCCTAAGGTTTTCTTTCGGGGGCAAAGAATACCAGTATTGGGTGCTTCCTTTCGGTCTAGCTCTTTCACCCCACACATTCACGAAGTGCAGGCTGCAGGGCATACGCATTCTGAATTACATAGACGACTGGTTGATTTTAGCGGAATCAGAACAGTTGGCGGTTCGGCATCGAGATGTCGTCCTCGCTCATATGCAGAAATTGGGGTTGAGGCTCAATGCCAAGAAGAGTGTGCTATCTCCAGTACAGAGGACCACTTTTCTTGGGGTGGTCTGGGATTCGGTCACGATGCGAGCCGCTCTATCGCCCGCTCGTGTAGCCGCTATCCTCACAGCCATGAAAGAGCTAAAGCTAGACCAGTCACGCACTGTGAAACAGTTCAAGAGACTGTTGGGCCTCATGGCAGCGGCGTCCAATGTGATACCCTTTGGCCTGCTGTACATGAGACCTTTGCAGTGGTGACTCAGGACCAAAGGGTTTTCCCCGAGGGGAAACCCACTCCATACATTCAAGATTACGCGGCGGTGTCTCCTCGCCTTGGCTATATGGAGGGAACACTGGTTCCTGTCCCAGGGTCCGGTACTGGGAGCTCTTTGCCATCGAGTTGCGATCTCGACAGATGCGTCCCTTACCGGCTGGGGAGCGGTAATGGAAGGTCGCTCAGCTCAGGGTCTGTGGGAAAGTCATCATCTCTCTTGGCACATAAATTGCCTGGAAAGTCTTCAAAGCGTTGAGGCACTTCCTCCCAGACCTGAGGGGCCATTCATGTGCAGAAAATACATCGGTGGGGTCAGGGGGGTCTGCGTTTGTGTCCACTATACAAACTGCCTCACCAGATCCTCCTGTGGTCTCTGGGGAAATTTCGCTCTCTGAGGGCAGCGTATATACCAGGGATTCAGAATATAGGAGCAGACACCCTGTCGAGGCAGGGGCTGAGGCCAGGGGAATGGAGACTCCACCCCGAGGCGGTGGAGCTCATATGGGAATGAGCCAAGCAGAGGTGGACCTGTTTGCGTCTCAGCATACGACGCACTGTCCACTTTGGTTCTCCCTTACTCACCCAGCCCCCCTGGGGCTGGACGCTATGGTGCAGATGTGGCCGTATCTACGTCTGTACGCTTTTCCCCCTGTTGCTCTGCTCCCAGGAGTTCTGGAGAGAGTCCGCCAGGATGGAGTAAGCCTACTGCTAGTAGCAACACGCTGGCCGAGTCGATTCTGGTTTGTGGACCTGATTCAACTCCTCAACGGCCCTCCCTTGGAGATCCCAATCAGGAGAGACCTTCTGTCTCAGGCCGGGGGCACTATATTTCACTCCCGGCCAGAGATTTGGAAGTTATGGGTGTGGCCCCTGAGGGGGCACAACTAATAGAGAGTGGTCTCTCAACCGAGGTTGTGGAGACCATTCTTAGCTCCAGAACTCCAGCTACGAGGAAACTTTATTTACTCAAATGGAATGTCTTTTCTACTTGGTGTCACCAGCAGCAGTGCGACCCCGTCCACTGTTCTGTTGGGTTAGTACTTGAGTTTTTTACAAGACCGCTTCTCATCAGGTCTATGTCCATGCACCTTAAAGGTTTACGTGGCCGCCATTGCGGCTTTCCATGCCCCGGTGGGTGGTACATCTCTGGGCCGAGACCCACTTATTACTCGTTTCCTTCGTGGCACGTTGAGGTTGAGACCTGCAACACGCACTAGGGTGCCGGCCTGGGATCTTGCAATAGTATTAGAAGGCCTTTCTAGGGCTCCATTTGAACCCCTAGACTCGGTCTCAGAGAAGTTTATCACATTTAAGACCATATTTCTTCTTGCTATTTCGTCCCTCAAAAGAGTCGGGGACCTTCAGGCCCTCTCGGTTTCTCCCACCTGCCTTGAATTTGCACCTGGGATGGTCAAAGCTTTTCTCTTCCCTAAGCAGGGATACGTCCCTAAGGTACCGACCAATATTCCGAGGCCTATTGTGCTGCAGGCTTTCTGTCCTCCTCCATTTATATCTTCGGACCAGGAAAAGTCGAACTTTTTGTGCCCAGTGCGAGCATTGGACACTTATGTTCATCGGACTTCTTCATGGAGGAAGTCCAACCAATTATTTGTCTGTTTCGGATCACCTAAGAAAGGTCTTCCTGCTTCTAAGCAGACCCTGAGCAAATGGATAGTCGAGGCTATCTCTCTTGCCTATGAGTCATCTGACCTTCCGTGTGCTCTGGAGGTCAGAGCTCACTCTACTAGGAGTATGGTGGCCTCTAAAGCCTTAATATCTGGAGCCTCTCTTCAAGACATCTGTGATGCGGCAGGCTGGTCCTCACCCCTCACATTCGTCAGATTTTATAGCCTAGACCTGGACGCTACTCCAGGGTCTCAGGTTCTTAATGCTTGATGTACTAGTTCTGTACAAGCTGACACTCAGGTTCTTGAAATTATGGCGATTTGGGTATTCTCGTTCCCAAAAGCGTCATCGATGCATCGCGAGTCCCTCGATTGCGAACGTCTCGGTTACGACTGTAACCTTAGTTCCCCGAGAAGGGAACGAGACGATGCATCGCTCTGCCATACTTCCTTCATCCCTGTGATCGACTTGCTTCAGCATATTTCGAAGCTTGCGCCGGTTGCACTGGATGTGCTTTTATCCTTTCCTGGTCATGACGTCACCCGCCTGTGACGCTCACTCCCGCCATTGGACTAGTTGACATAGATGCTTCAGACGCAAACACGCAGGAGGCGTTCCCAAAAGCGTCATCGACGCATCGTCTCGTTCCCTTCTCGGGGAACTAAGGTTACAGTCGTAACCGAGACGTTTTCAAATGTCAGATTGCTATCAAATAGCATGCCTATGTTCCAAACAAATCCTTGAGGGCATCCATCAAGAGTCAGGCATTTTTCTAGGTTATTATGTGTGGAGGTTTTTGGTCCAATAATTAAAACCTTTTTTTTTTTTTTTGAATTTAGTATTACGAATTTGCTAGTAATAAATTTTTTATATCAACTATATGCATTCCATCAGTTTTTGAATTGGTATGTTTCGTCAGGCTTTTATATCAAATGGTCTCTGTGATTCAAGGCAAGGCAAGGCAAGGCAAGTTTATTTATATAGCACATTTCATACACAATGGCAATTCAAAGTGCTTTACATAGAAGAAATTAAAATAATAAAAAGAAATAAGAATAATTAAAACAGTTTAGAAAAATAAAAAATTAAATACAGTACAAACAGTCGGACGAACATTGGCACAGTGCTCATTCAGTAAATGCATAGTTAAACAGATGTGTTTTGAGTCTGGATTTGAATGTGACTACAGTAGGAGCACATCTGATCTCCTCTGGAAGCTGGTTCCAGCTGCGGCTGGCATAATAGCTAAAAGCAGACTCGCCATGCTTAGAGTGAACCCTTGGTATTTCAAGCTGATATGATCCTAATGATCTGAGTGATCTGTTGGGTTTATATTCAGTGAGCATATCTGCAATGTATTGAGGTCCTAGGCCATTGAATGATTTATATACCAGTAATAATACTTTAAAATCAATCCTAAGTTTAACTGGGAGCCAGTGTAAAGACCTGAGGACTGGTGTGATATGTTCATATTTTCTGGTTCTGCTCAGAATCCTGGCGGCAGCGTTCTGTATGAGCTGCAACTGTCTTATGGTCTTTTTGGGAAGGCCAGTGAGGAGTCCATTACAATAATCCACCCTGCTGGTGATGAAAGCATGCACAAGTTTCTCTAAGTCTTGTCTGGAAACAAAGCATCTAATTCTTGCAATATTTTTCAGATGATAGTATGCTGATTTAGTTATTGCTTTGACATGACTACTGAAACTAAGCTCTGACTCTAGTGTCACACCAAGATTCCTGACTTGATTTTTGGTTGTTTGACCCCTAGAGAGAAGGTATGCGTTCACCTTGAGAACTTCATCTTTGTTTCCAAACGCAATGACTTCAGTTTTGTCTTTGTTTAACTGAAGAAAGTTTTGACACATCCAACTGTTGACTTCATCAATGCATTGGCACAGGGAGTCAATGGGGCTATAATCGTTGGGCGATAGGGCTAAGTAGAGCTGTGTGTCGTCTGCATAGCTGTGGTAAGAGATTTGGTTCTTTCTCATTATTTGGCTCATTGGGAGCATATACAGGTTGAACAGGAGTGGCGCAAGAATTGAGCCTTGAGGGACTCCGCATGTCATGGATGTCCACTCAGACTTATGGTCTCCTATACTCACATAATAACCTCTCCCATCTAAGTATGACCTGAACCATTTTAGGACTATCCCAGAAAGCCCCACCCAGTTTTCCAGCCTGTCCAGAAGTATGTTGTGATCGACAGTGTCAAATGCAGCACTGAGGTCGAGTAGTACCAGCACTGATAATTTGCCTGAGTCAGTATTTAAGCGAATATCGTTTATTATCTTTATGAGCGCTGTCTCTGTGCTGTGGTGCGGTCGGAAACCAGATTGAAAATTGTCAAAGTATCCATTCGAGCATAAGAATTTGTTCAGCTGATTGAAGACAACTTTTTCAATGATCTTACCTATGAAAGGAAGATTTGAGATTGGTCTATAGTTGCTTAATATGGTCTTATCCAGATTGCTCTTTTTCAGGAGGGGCTTGACAACTGCAGTTTTTAGGGAGTTTGGAAAACTCCCAGAGAGAAGTGAAGCATTTACCACTTCTAGAAGATCTGCTTCTAAACTGTTTAACACACTTTTGAAAAACGATGTGGGAAGTGTGTCAAGAGCGCAGGTTGATGTTTTAAGGTGCTGTACGGTTTCTTCCAAAATTTTGCCATCAATTTCTTTGAAATCAGACATAGTAACTACTTTCTCAGGTGGTTTGATCTGTCTGACCCCAGCGCAAGTCAAGGATGTGCTGATCACCTTTCTGATATTATTGATTTTCTCAGAGAAGAAAGAAGCAAACTCACGGCACTTGCTGTCTGAGAGCATTTCACTGGGAATCTGGCTTGGGGGGTTTGTCAGTCTCTCTACAGTAGCAAAAAGAGTGCGTGTGTTGTTTAAATTACTGTTTATAATATTTGAGAAGAAAGTCTGTCTAGCTTTGCCTAGTTCCATATTGAAAGCATGAAGGCTGTCTTTGTAGATGTTATAATGGACTACAAGTTTTGTCTTCCGCCACATGCGCTCTGCTTTTCTGCATTGTCTTTTCATATTTTGCACTGCTGTTGAGTTTCTCCAAGGTGCTTTTTGTCTGCCACTCTTCTTCCTGACTTTCACAGGAGCAATATCATAAATTACACCTTTAACTTTTGAGTTAAAAGAATCAAGGAGAAAATCAACAGAGTCTGCAGATATGCTTGGTGTTAAAGATATAGCCTTCATAAATAGGACACTAGTGTTCTCATTTAAGCATCTCTTCTTGACAGACACAGATCTAGCTTCAGTGGCAGGAGAGATCAATATATCAAAGAAAATACAGAAATGATCAGACAGTGCTACATCCTTAATAACAATCGATGAAATGTTTAGACCCTTACTGATAAGTAAATCTAAAGTGTGTCCACGATTGTGTGTGGGTCCATGTACATGCTGAGTCAGATCAAATGTTTTTAAAACAGTTTTGATTTCTTTTGCCATATTGTTTTCTGCATTATCTATATGGATGTTAAAATCTCCAGCAATGGCAAAACAGTCAAACTCTGAGGTAATTGTTGATAACAGTTCTGTAAAGTCCTCAGCAAAGGCTGGAGAGTATTTTGGAGGCCTGTAAATAATGAAAAGTAAAATGCGTGGAGCACCTTTTAACACAATACCCAGATATTCGAAAGACAAGTAATTCCCAAATGATATTTGCTTACATTGATAGATATCTTTAAAAAGAGCAGCTAGACCCCCACCTCTCTTAACAGCTCTGCAGACACTCATAAAAGTAAAGTTAGGAGGGGCTGCTTCATTGAGGATTGTTGCACTGAAGCTGTCTTCTAGCCAGGTTTCATTTAGAAGCATAAAATCCAGGTTGTTTGTGGTTATTAAGTCGTTGACTAGAAGTGATTTATTTTTAAGTGAGCGAATGTTTAAAAGAGCTAACTTAACAGACTTACTTTTCCCCACAGCAATATTAGTTTGACGTGTAATAGGCACCAGATTAGTTGGGTTTGCTGTACGGCTATTGAAGGCCTTAGACTTTCTATCATGTAATAGAACAGCAATAGAGAAAGATACAGGCACACTGGGTTCCCGCTTGTTTTGTAAACATTTGAGAAAGTTACTGTTATCAAAACGGGGACCCGACACATATCACTGAGAGCTGGTATCAGTTGTTTTTGGTTCACCTCGAGCAGAAGGAGGAGGGTGTGGGCCCTGGCGTTGTGGCAGAGGCCGAAGAGCTCTCACAGGAGGAGGGGGAGGGCGAGCTGGGCCCGCAGGCTTTGGTGGTAGTGGTGCCTGTCTTTTTTTAGTTGGTATCTGGGGGCTTGCAGCAAAAGAGTGGGATAGTCTGGTTCCAGCATGCACCAGTTCTTCCATTTTCTGTGAGAAGCACAGTAATGGCGTTGCAGGGGAGAGGGAGAAAGTGTCTGGTGAAAGGGGCTGTTGCTCTGGTGTTATAGGAGGCTGTAATATGCTGTCCTGGCTTCCCTGGCTGTTTTCCAGGAAGTCGTCCTTGGGTGCTGAATCTTCAAGCAGTTCAGGTTCCCATTTGAAAGTATTCATCAACACTACAGGCAGATTCTATAAAATAAAATAAAACTTTTCTTGTTTGAGAGTTTGATGTTGAACAAATAATTTAGATAAACATTTTAACTGAAGCCTAGTGTGGATCTATTGAATTTTGCATATGACTTCTCAACTAGTTCAGCCAAGGATGACCACTTTGCTGAACCTTCCTAATGCTTCCATTCAAATAAAGTAAATACAGATTTATCTTTAAAAAAATATTTATCTTTATAAAAATATCCTATTTGGGTAAGTCTTTGCTATTTTTTTTTTCCGTTGCATCGGTGCATATCTCTTTTTAACTCATGCTGGCAATTTTATCTGGTTTATCTGCTGTGATTCGTTTCATAAAGTATATGCTTTTCAAAATCTTAACCTTTCTGTTATTTTGGACAATATCTGAAACCATCATCTGTTCTAAGTATAGTCCATTATCCCAGAAGTGAGCCACCTATTAAAACTTAATTTTTATATGATTCAGTCTTTTTTTTTTTCTGTAAAATGTTAGGTAAAAAAAACAAAACAAAAAAAAACATTGTCAACATACTTAAAAGAAAGTTCTGAGTTCAATAATTAGGGTAATATGTTATCCTAAAGTGCAGTAACATTTACCGTTGTTTGTTTTTTTGTGGATGAAATCAAGTCTTTTCAATAGGAATCCATGCAATTTCATGTGAGGATGAAAGTTGGTCACATGGATTCAAAGTTCATATGGTTGCTTGCTTGGTTTTAAAGTGACTTCATTCATCGCTGAACTATGACAATAGACCTTTTTGTCCATGGAATTTCGCCAAAATGTTGATAATGTGACTGCACTTTAAGCTTAACAAAACATGTATTTGCAATGAAAATCTAGGCGCAGTTTATACTCAGAAGGTTTAAACGTGGAAATGTTTATTTTAAAGCAGTTTTCTAGTATAAACCAAAACCAGTGTATTAATGTTTTTAAGAATCATTGTCAAAGCTCATATTTGATAGACGTAGGTCCACTTGTATTAAACTATTTTCATTACAGTAAGTAGGCTGTTTGTCTATTAGTGAATGATTCACTGAGAACATTTCACAATAGGTCTTTCTATCTAATACGAAGACATTTCTCTGAAAGTAAAGACATCCAGTGTCCATCCAGTGTCAGCACTCAGAAATCAAAGTAGTTCCCTTTCAAGGGAACTCGAAACGCTGCGGGAACGCCCCTGCGTGAGTACGTCATGAAGTACGTATGGAATCAGTCCAATGGCGAGACGGAACGTCTTCTGTGCCTTCAGCAAGTGCTCAGTGTGAATCTGTCTTAAAGTGTTTTTGTCTGTCCTTTGTTGTTACTAGGCAGGAGTTTTGTCACATATATATATACTATATTATGGTGAGCCAGCAACAATATAGGAAGTGTGTTCATCCCTGCACTCGATTTCTCACGGGTGGGGATACACACCAACTATGTGTTGTCTGTCTGGGAGTGCAACATGCTCAGTCAGTTCTCAAGGGGGCTGACTGTGAGCATTGCGAGTGTTTACCACTAAGAACGCTGCGCTCCCGCCGATCGCTCTTCGAGGAGAGTGGTTTGGTTCGCGTCTCCCCGCGTCTCGGGTCCCGCTTCTGTCGAGGCAGAGCAGCGACTTCAGTCGTTGGGTTCGCAAATGGATCTGACAGAGGGGTTTGAGACGGGCCCAGCCTTATCTCAGCCTTCACCTGTCAGATCCAATGCCTCAGTCCAGGGTTTGGAAGCACGCTCTGTGGTTTCTTCCGCCCAGGCTGAGGCCCCGGTACTGCAACTATCAAGTTCCGAGGAACTGGATGTTGTAAGTATTGGAACAGGAGATACTGAGGACTCGTCACCTCAGTATCCTGCATGTGAGGAGTTAATAGAGGTGCTCACTCGTACTGTTCAGAAATTGAGTATCGAGTGGCCAGCAGATAAAAGAGAGACAGGGCAGAAAAGCAAGCTGGATGAACGCTTTCTGCCTTCCGATTGCACCGATTTTACACCGAGGTGTCTACGTCCTGGAATAGACCAGTATCCTCCCGTATATTTAGTCCACAGACATCAACATATTCAAATATATGTGGGGCAAGTTAACCCTCTGAGGTCGGAAAACGCGCCCCCGCGTTTTGCTGGATTTTCTTCACATTGTAGTACAATAAACTTAAATTACTCCGTCATTTATGGTTATACAGAAAAAAGAAATATAAAAAAAGAATCTGTGATATTTCTACTTTTGTATGTGTCCACTTACAATCAAATCAAAACATTGTGCTTTTGTAAAATAAAGAAAATAAACAGGGTGTGCGTTCTGCCTCTCCGTCGCGGTGAACTTTTTTTTCTTGAGCACGTCTATAAACTGAAACAAAACTCAGCGAATCCTTCTCACACATTTATGAGCCATACACCTTTATACACATTTAAGTGTGTACTTTTAAATGATCGGATTCAAACTGAAAACAAATATTCTCTGTTTAAGTAATTTGTATAAAACCAACAGGATGTCCAGTATCTCAAACGCTTGCTAATTACTTTTAATTCGGCCACGCCCACTCGCGCAAAAGAGATTCACATGCAAATCTCCACATGGAACGCGAACGCCCTCGTTACCTCAAACACAAAACACCAAAACACTTCACAAGTCTCTGCTTTTCGTCGAGTTTGGAAGACGCGCTGTGAGCTTACATTGGATTTACATCAGAAGAAGAAGAACGCGATTTGAAGACAAGAAAGATGTAAGGTAAGAAATTCTTACTTATTAGTTTATGGTATTGTTGCATAAACTTCACATTGCAGTTGAACTGTTGCTAGATATATGGTGAATATTATACTATTTAGACCCGTGTTTACTGTTAAATACTGTTTGTGGATATCTGCTCAAGCATAGATATGTATAACCATAATGTTTAATATTTTGGAGCGCGATGGCATTTGAATGTATCATATTTTGGAGCGCGCTGTGGGTTTGAATGTATCATATTTTGGAGCGCGATTGCGTTTGAAAGGAAAAATGCACCAAACATTAGGCTTTATGTTTTTACTATTATCTCATTTCATATCATCATAACGAATGGAAACATTTGAAGTAACATACAGCATTGTTACTGAAATCTTTTGGAAGATTTATAGGCTGCTTTGTAAAATAAAATTATTTTATGCAGTACTGCACATAGCTTATGCCTACAAGGCACAACAAATATGGTGTTCTTTATATTATATATTGTTGGAAACATTTGTGTGTGTGTGTGTGTGTGTGTATTCTGTGAATTTTAAAAAGCAATTTTAACCAGAAAAATCTAAAATGTATTCCCAAAATCGTGCAGGCCTAGTTTCTCTTGATACCAGTATGTTCACTTTTTTCTTTTCTTTCAGGGACCAGATGCAACTGAGTCCTACTGACTTCAACATTCACATGAGTCTCTGTACATGAACATGGTAAAGTGAAAATCAAACACCTTGGAAATGGTATGTACAATGTTTTTAGGAATGGCACAAAGGTCTCTGTCTTTGGATCATTGTTTTCAATGTGCTCTTTTGTCATTTGTATTTTTGGATTGTGTTGTGTTGTAAATAAATCCAAACAATCTAAAAGCCATTCTTTTTTAAATCTCCTCATTCTTTGTGCAAGGTTGCTCTGAATGACAGGGCCTGATCGCTCCTAATAGGGCAGTTAGGGGAGTGTCTTTGTCTTTCTCAGGTGTTAAAAGCTTACATATTCATGAGATGATCACGCCTCTTCGAATATGGCTTTGTCACACAAAACACGTCTTAGAAATTTTAAATCAATATATTGTCTTATCTGAATGAGCAGTCAGGGTGATTTTCACATAGTTTTGGAGCAAATATTCTAGGCTACGTCATACAATTTTCAAAAGTCTTGTGAAGAAATAATCAGTATGGGTTTCATGGCCTTATTTCAGTGACAATTTTTTTTTGTATTTTCACAAACCACGCATAAATGTCATTATCTCAAAACTACAAACTTTTACATACATGCTGCTGATATATTATTGTAGCAGAGTTTGTGCTGAATACAGTGTAATTAGACTTTAGCCATGAAAATGTCACTAGTAACAGAAAAAAACACAAATGTCAGAGCATGTCAGAACACCTCCAGGCCCAGAAAACAGCTCAGACCTCAGAGGGTTAATATGGGTATGGGGCGATGCCTAAGGCTGAAGAGATGCTTGCTAGCCATCTCTCCCCCGAATCGGCATCGTCCCTCAAAGCACCGGCATTACCCACCAAGCCACTCAGAAACACCTCGGCTTTGGTGGGTAAAGCTTATTTGGTGGCGGGTCAAGCCACGGCATGCCTGCACACAATGTCCATTCTGCAGGCATACCAGGTAGACCTATTAAAGGATATGAGTGAGAGTGAGGAGGTCAGCTCTGACGTAATTTGCGAATTACGTCAGGCAGCAGATTTTTCTCTCCGTGCCACCAAGGAGACGACCAAATCAGTGGGTCATTCTATGGCAGCCCTGGTTGCCACGGAGAGGCATATATGGCTGAACCTCACTGGTATGAAAGAACGAGAAAAATCTTTCCTCCTGGACGCCCCGCTTTCCACTGCTGGCCTATTTGGTGACTCAGTAAATTCAGTCATCGATAGGTTTCAGGAAGAGAAAAAGCAGGCGGCGGCATTCCAGAAGTACCTACCACTTCGAGTTCATGTCCCAGGGACTGCTGGGCGGGAGCAGTCCCGGCTGTCGACTAGCTCCTCACACTGGGCGCAACAAAAACAGAGTGTCGCGTCTCACGCTCCCCCACAAAAAGACTGGGACTTGGCGCGCGCTCCCAGACAAAGTCTTCAAAGGGAAAAACTGATTTGAGGACAGTGATTATGGCTAAGAAGACTTCGTCTAAGAAGAAGATGCTGAGGGTGGTCCCCACCGAGAGAAAGCCGAGTTCACCGCATCACACGGTGCCCGTTCTCTCTCGGTGCCCTTAGGGGCCCGTTCTGCCATCCCTGCCTTTATGCCGGGGCGTAGACGGTCCCAGCGAGCATTTTCGAGGAGGGGTCTAGAGCAGTTAGACAAGTTGTTCCCTGCCGGTGCGCCGTTACAGGGCACTGTGTCTGCAGCTCAAAATATTCCAGAGGCCAGCCTCGAGAGGCTGGTCCCCTTAGTAGATTTCCTGGCAGAGTGGTAAAGTCTTCCAAATATATCTCAGTGGGTCCTGCAGACGATCGAAAACGGTTACGCTATTCAGTTCAGGTCTCGTCCACCTCGATTCAGAGGGGTCCTGCCAACAGTGGTGGGCCCCGAACAGGCTCTGGTAATGGAACAGGAGGTAAAAGCTCTTCTGCAAAAGGAGGCTATAGAATGGGTTCCTCCTCCCAGCAGGGAGTCAGGTTATTTCAGCCAGTACTTCATTGTTCCAAAGAAGGATGGGGGATTGCATCCAATTTTAGATCTGCGCCTGTTAAATCACACAGTAGGGAAGCTTAAATTCAAGATGCTCAAGATCCGAGGACTGGTTTGTCACAAAAGATCTAAAGGACGCTTACTTCCATGTTTCCATCCTTCCACAACACAGGAAGTTCCTGAGGTTCGCTTTCGAGGGCGAAGCGTATCAATATCGTGTTCTTCCGTTCGGCCTAGCTCTGTCTCCCCGCTCATTCACGAAATGTATGGATGCAGCCCTGGCTCCGCTGCAACTCCAGGGCATCCGCATTTTGAATTATATCGACGATTGGTTGATTCTAGCTCAATCGGAGTGTCAGGCGGTTCGGCATCGAGATCACATCAAGAAGTTGGGGTTGAGGCTGAATGCCAAGAAAAGTGTGCTATCTCCACTACAGAGGACCACTTTTCTGGGCGTGGTTTGGGATTCAACGACAATGCAGGCACGCCTGTCTCCTGCTCGTATCGCTTCGATTCTCTCAGCTGTGAAACAAGCAAAGCTAGGCCAGTCAGGCCTCACGTCTTTACGCATTTCCCTCGATTGCTCTGCTCCCAGGAGTTCTGGAAAGGGTTCGTCGGGACGGGGTCAGTCTATTGTTGGGAGCCCCGTTCTGGCCGTCCCGAGTATGGTTTGCAGACCTAGTGTCTCTCCTCGACGGCTCTCCTCTGGAGATTCCGATCAGGAGGGACCTACTCTCTCAGGTGAGTGGGTTGATCCTTCACCCCCGCCCAGAACTGTGGAAACTGTGGGCTTAGCCTCTGAGGGCACTGGCTGCTTACCACGTCCCTTTCAGTGGAGTCTTTTTGGGAAGACACCCACTTATAACACGCTTTCTTCGTGGCACTTTAAGGCTGAGGCCAGCAGTTCGCACGAGGGTGCCGACATGGGACCTGGCCTCTCCCTAGCTCTTTTTTGAGCCCATTGAAGAGGTTTCTGAGAAATTCATTACTCTCAAGACTATCTTTCTTCTTGCTATCTCGTCTCTCAAGAGAATTGGATACATTCAAGCAGTCTCTGTGTCTCCCTCGTACCTGGAATTCTCACCTGGCATGGTAAAGGCTTTTCTCCATCCTAGACTATGTTCCTAAGGTCCCGACTAATATTGTTAGACCAATAGTACTGCAGGCTTTTTCTCCTCCTCCTTTTCTGACGTCAGACCAAGAGAAACTAAATCTGCTCTGCCCGGTTAGGGCATTAGATGCTTACGTCCACAGAGCTGCCCTGTGGTGGAAATCTTAACAACTGTTTAAAACGTTTGTTTTGGGTCACCCAGGAAGGGGTGTCCTGCATCTAAGCAGAGGATGAGCAAGTGGGTGGTTGAGGCTATCTCACTTGCTTACGAGTCGGCTGGTCAGCCTTCACCTTTGGCTGTACGAGCTCACTCGACTAGGAGTATGGCTGCTTCTAAAGCTTTATTGTCAGGAGTTTCACTTCATGATGTTTGTGATGCAGCAGGCTGGTCCTCACCGCACACATTCGTTAGATTCTACGATCTTGACCTCAGCTCCACTCCAGGGGCGCAGGTGCTTTCGTCCGAATGTGCGCTTTGACTTCACACGGACGGGCACTTGCTCTTATGGCGACGTGGGTATTAGCATTCCCGCAGCGTTTCGCCTCAGCTCGAGTTCCCTTGAAAGGGAACATCTCGGTTACGTATGTAACCCTAGTTCCCTGAAGAGGGAACGAGACGCTGCGTCTCCCCGCCATACTCCTGGCATGCCCGTGATCGACTTGCTTCAGCCTATCAGAAGCTAGCGCGGTTATGATTCAGGGGTGCTTTATAGTTTCCTGGTCGATGACGTCACCCACCTATGACGTTCCGTCTCGCCATTGGACTGATTTCATAAGTGCCTCATGACGCACTCACGCAGGGGCGTTCCCACAGCACTTCGACGCAGCGTCTCGTTCCCTCTTCAGGGAACTAGGGTTACATTCGTAACCAAGACATTATCCTGAAGCCGTAGGCGGCCATATGGGAAAGTATGAATGTAGCTTCCAATCTGATAACATGATGAACTAGATATGGTGTTCTAAGAGAAAGACAAATATTAGAAGATATTAAAAAAGGGGGGGAAATATTAGTAGAGCTGTGGTTACGGCAGGGGAGCATAGAGAGTGACTTTAGTGGATTACGCTTTCAAAGAAATCATCTCTGCGTTGTGAAATGCCTATTAATATATCTGTGATCATGGAGTGAATATCACTGCTACACTTATAGTATATTACTTTATGACTGCCTATTTAATATTTTCTTCTGAGGAGCATAATTAAATATTTACCTGCTACATATGAACAATTCTCTGCACAATTAAATGCACCAATTTTATAGAAAGCTACAATGATTAGCCAGTCAAACTGGTTTGAAATATGTTTGGAGGGCACAAGTCTTTGTATTTCATAGAAAAATATATTAGCCAAGGGCTTGTGTTTTTATCAGTCTGTATGAAAGATCACTTTTTAATACTGTGGTGGAAAGGTGAATTATTTGAAATCTTGTAAATGCTGGTAGGTCATGTCCTTCCTTTGATCCCTGTGATCAAATTGAATTTGCCCTTGTATAAAAAGAAAACGTTGCGCCTTGAATGTGCTATTCGTTTTACGCCCGCTGCCTTGTGATAGACACAGATGGATGCATTCACAACCACCTCCCTCAACCTTGTAAAAAATGGATAATAGAATACAGATAGTTTTGAATAACATTTCACCTGACATCTCCTCTTCTCAGGAACTCTGAATAACGCTGAAACTACCAGATATAATTGGCAGAGTTAAAGATTTAAAACAATTACTTTCAGAGATGTGAACGTCCTTCACGATTGTTTCACTGAACTGAATGATATAGATTCCAGAGCAATTGTGTGTGAAAGTGAATGTTTTATTGCATACATTTGACTTCAAACTTGTAATATATTACCATTTAAATTGTTCCTAAAACGCACATGGAGATAAGGTCCTTGGGTTTTACTGATGCTTTGAATTTAGTTAGCAACCTTGTTACCTAGTTTTTAGCGATAGATTTCAATGCTCTCTTGAACTGAAAACGGTTTCCGCCATTTATTTATTCAAAGCAGCACAAGCTTGTTTATTCCAGACCAAAGAGTTTGCATTTATGGTCTAGAGATCCCATAAATTCAGTGCCCTTGCAAGGTGAATGAAGTCCCTCTGGAGTTCTTTGACCTGTTAAGGCCTTTATTTTGCCCCCTGCTGTTGTCGCCGGCGAAAGCAATTGCATTTTAAGATGTGCTTTACATTACAAAGGTGGAATAATGTCCATAGCCTGGAGTATGCTGCTACTGCGAACACAGCGGTTATTACGTGCACTGCTGAGAGAGTGGACCGTAGAGGCCTGTCCCATTTTGCTTTTAAACAGTCCACTGGATCTGTCCTAAAATCCAAATGGCTGATGCTGCTGACCAAAGTAGGGCATTGTCTGTTTCAGTGTATTTTAAAAAGAGAAACCACTTTTAACTGAACTAAATGTACAAAAAAAAAAAAAAAAAAAAAAAATTGTTGTGGCAATTACAGTGCAAATGTCTGTATCTGTAGTATTTTATTTTATTTTATTTTTATTTTTTTGGTCTCATTGTCTCCAAGGTCTCCGAGTGGAGTATTTTGGTGAGTAGCTGGGAAGGTGTTCTCCCTTAGATCTGAGCAGATTTTATCAGTGCTGGTGATAAATGTGAGCCTCTGTCACAGGTTGGTGGCGAGAAGCCTGTTTACTTGAAAGGATATTTCTGTCAGAGTAAAGGTCAAGTTCTCTCGCTTTTTCTGCAGGGTCCTGGAAGGAAATTGCTTTTGCGTTTAGAGGTGCAACAATGGAGACGAGAAGATGACACACACAGCATTCATAAAGACGTCTCCGGAGTCTTGGGCAGTATTTCAGGTCGCTCAGTTGATGTGAAGATCTCAAATGTGTGATAAATGATGAAATTAACTTCATATCCTGTTAAAACCTAGTGATTTGTAGACATAGATGATTTGTAGACACCCTTGTATAATTCCAAGCTGGCATGTTATTTTTATGCATGTAATGCAAAAATATTTTTTAAAGTAATTTTTTGACAGTTTATAGTGATCACATCTGTCATTTTTATGTAATTAACATATATACATTTATAAAATATGATTATTTATACATCTTTCACAGAGAACATAAGCGAAAGAATGTTTCCTAGAATCTTAGAAATTGGTTCATGGCCAGGGCTTTTCAAATCTAGCATATGCTGTTAGTATAAAAACTCTTTGTGTGTGTATAATGCAGACAGATTGACAGGCTGAATGTAGTGTGAAGGGCCTGGGGAAAGGGCTAATTGGAATGAATGAAAGATTTGAATTAAGGAAAGTCAGAGGTGCTGCTTCCTCCCCTAATCGCTTTTCTCTCCAGGAAAGAGCCTGTTTCCCATTGAGGGTAAATTAAGCTGTTTAGCGGGTCGCCATGTGTCATTGGCTCTTTGACCTCCCTTTTCTCACAAGCTGAGCTTCGTGTCTGGCACATCTGACTCCATGCTCTGATCTTCCAGACTAAAAGGAAAACCGCAGAAACAATATAATGTTACCGCCTCTCTTATGTGCCTATTTTGAGCATTTTATTGGAAGAACGCCACACCGCTAATTAATAATCATCTAAATTGTGATTCTTTGGGCATCATTGATCTGCTGGGAAGTGAATTTAGCACCAGAAAGAAACTTGATGAACTCATCTTGATGGCTAAATTGATGTTCATTGTGGCTAACACCTTCAGGTTGCCAGGCACAGCATCTCATCTTTTTCTCAGACTGATTCTCTGAGGGCTTAGTGTGCTGAAACACTGGCACAGGGGGTGTGAGACATGCACTGTTGCTTATTGGCTTGACCTTGCAGTGAAAAAAAGAAAAGAAATAGACACATGAAACGAGAGAGAGAGAGATAGAAAGAGTAAAGGGTAGAAAAAAAGAGGTCCATAAAAGAGATGAGAGAATCTGTCCCAGAGAGCTGTTGTGTCACCCTTGGGACACAATAAAGAACTGCAGACACTCACTGTCACCCTGGAAACAAGCAGCAATGCTTGATCGAAGGGATACACTTTGTTGGAATGACATAGATATACAGTGTTAAAAAGTTTACTGTGGTTAAAAAACAACAACAATCCATTATCCTATTAATTGTGTAAGTCTTTGATGTATGGTCACAGGTCACAGTCTTTTTTGATTCAAACAGTCATGTTAGTTGTTTGTGTAAACCTTGCATGTCTGCCCACTGAATTGATCACTCGGATGACCTAGTTCATTGGCACACCGTGTATGACCATTGCTCTCAGATTTTCTCTTATTGGACTTAAAGGTATAGCGGAGGATCTTTCCAAATTTTAGATAAGACCCGCCCTCTCCACTTTTTGAAAAGTTTGATTGATTCACCAGAATGATTGACAATTAGGAGGACCAATAGTTTAGACTACCCACCAGGAAGTAAAACATCCTCCGCTATACCTTTAAGTCTTTGTTTGCTTAGTAATTGGATAAATTTCAAGATCAGTTTTCATTCAAGTTCAGCAGACTTCAGGAAGATGAGTGAATACACTGAGGGAATGACACTTTCTATGAGTAGGGTACAGAAAAGAACTGAAATATATTTAGTTTTTTCAACATTGTGTCTGTGAGAAAAAGGCCAACCTTGTAATAAATGTAATATACACTGCTTTTATTTATTTATTTATTTGTTTGTTATTTATTGACCTACGGACTTTAATTAATTTCGTTTTTTTAGCATTTGTGTGACCCTTTTACTACATTGTTGGTCTGAATGATAAAAATTATTTTAGAAATTTTGTATTTTCTAGAAAGAAAAAAATACATTACATTAAAGTTCTATTCAGCTTATTAAACTGAAAAAGATAATTATTTAAAAGTGCCAGGTTTTTACCAACAAGTTTGCAGATTGAGCTGTCAATCGGTAGACCTATAGCTAATTTGGGACCAAATCCTGGCTTATAGTTAATGATAAACTTAAATTTCCCATAAATTAAAGGTATAGCGGAGGATGTTTTACTTCCTGGTGGGTAACCTATACTATTGGTCCTCCTAATTGTCAATCATTCTGGTGAATCAATCAAACTTTTCAAAAAGTGGAGAGGGCGGGTCTTATCTAAAATTTGGAAAGATCCTCCGCTATACCTTTAAGTAAACTAGTTTTTATTTATTTTTGTTACAAATGTTTTGGTAACAGGGTGAGAGAGTTTATATTTTCATGTATAATATAGCCTAAAATTATCAAAAGATAAAGAGTGTGGTTCTTCCCTCAAGTTAAAAATTAAACATTTCACATATTTTCTCAGTATCAATCACTGGCTCTGATTACATTAATCCTCATAATTGTGACAATCAAGGTTACACCTGTGAGCAGGTGTGTGCTCTTCTTCATTCAAAGGTGAGAAAACAACAGCAGCACTATTTCTATTTCAAAGTGGTGCTTAGCCAGAGGACAAGCTTGTCCTGATGGTTAGACAGCATACCTCCACTTAACCCCGCTAGGGACCACCCGCCTTCCTGGAAATGGGCTTCCGGTGGGGGGAGGCCACACAGATTCCATTCACCCTATGTGGGCTTCTGTCGTCCTCTCAGGGTGTTATTGCACATCTTTTCCCACTGTGATGCACACATTCCATTCTCCAGCCCATATGATGGCACTGATGCATTATGTACCTGCAGTCATCTTACACAATGCCTGTGTGGTTTGAAACTTTTGAAACTAGCAAGTGTCTGATATACTTTTTTGACACTTTTGCATATCGAAAGGAAAGGAAATTACCCAAGCCAGCCTCATTATCACATTGCCCACATACGCACCATTGCACACAAAAGTAACGTGTGCGCTAACCGCTACACAAACCTTTTCTCCCTTCCACTAACTCCCATATTGAATCTATATTTACAGATGAATGCCCAGCTATACCTGTTGAGTGCAGCCTTTTAAAGGCAAACCTCTATCATGAGGTTCTCTCCACATGGTCTCCAACAAAAAAGCCAAATATGTGTGGGTTTAGCCCCAGATAGTGAGCTTTAGCGGGAGAGGCTCTTTCTCAAGCTCATCCTGAAGATAAGGCCTTTAGCGCTCAAAGCTCAGGGACAAGATCACCCTGTCTGAAACAACTTGAAAGGCAATTCTCCATACCTTTGCTCTTCAGTTCTTTCACTTCCTCTTCTTATCAATTGAGCAACTTGAGTTAGCCCTCCCCTCTGTGAACTCCTCCTAGCTTAAATGCCTCTCCAAGATGTTTGTTTTCACTCAATGACATAATGATGAAATATGAGGCTCCATTTAAATCCTCAAAACCAGCCCAGTGGGCTCATGTTGTTTGTTGCCCTGTGTGATGAATTGTATTAGTGTGCAGTGGCAGGCCTTGCTAGTGCTTTAATTAGATAATGTTTTGACTGTTTCTTATTAAAATACCTTGTGTTTTGATAGCTCTAGTTTCAGATATGCCGTTTATTAGATTCTATTTTGTTACATTATGCCCTTGGGCTTCTCTTACAAATCTGTACCAGAGAAAGGTAATTGTTGATTTCACAGTTTTGGGAATAGCAATTGACCTATTTGGCTGATTTAACTTTACTCTGACTAGAAGCACATTAAACTGTGTTAATATTCCTACATGCCTGGTTTACAACTTTTAAATTTTTCTGTATTTGAATGAACTGGAATCACATAAACTGTTTGCTCGCACAGGCTCCATGAAATTACTTTTTGACACGTTTCCTTTTGAGTGGGATTTTTAATTTTATTATTATTATATATATTTTTTAATAGCCAATAGGCTTTTAAGTCAGAGCTGTAGACATTATTTGGGGGTGGGGCATTCTTATTGTAGAGAGCATCTGATTGGAGAAGAATTTGGTCTGTCTTGGAAGAGAAAAAAAATATATTTAAAGTATTTATTTTATACATTTCATATTTCATATAAATGTTTTATTACATATGTTTAATAATAATTAAAAATAATTAAAAACACTAAACAGTATCACTAAAGAGTAATATAAGTTGTTTTAAGGGGCTTTCACACTGTTGTTTTAAGGGGTTTGCTGTGTTCCAAGCTTGATGGTTCCCGGTTCCCCCCTGCAGCTTTGGTCTAGTTTAACAATTACTTGATTCAATCAAACTCTATTGCATTTGCGTTCATCTCATGTCATCACCAACATGCACGGCGCATGATATAAAACATAACACATGTGAATATAGGCCTATTTTTTTATTAACTTGGTGCTATTATATGAGCAAAGTGAACGACACTTGCGTTTACTGTATGTACGTCCCATGAAGGCTTGCAAACTGACTTTTTTGCGGAAAAAGCTGATTGTGAGCCATTCACATTCCACACTGAATACACTGCACACACTCACTCTCGCTCATTTTCAAGGTAAATCATCAAACTGTCACCCCCTATATGTGTTTTGTTGAACTAATGACTTCGTCATCAGCTAAAGCATTTGCACAGGTCCTGAACAAGTGCACACCTAAGTCAGAGTTGCTTTCAAATTCACGCGAATCGAGCAACAGCTCCAGTGCATCTGAACTTAGACCACCTCCTACCAGTGCATTCATGACAGCACATGACAGCTTTAACATGATCAGTTTTTCATGCAATCCGCACCCTGTTTTGTACTAAACTGCCAGGGTGAAAGCAACCATAAATTCTAGAAGTGAATTTGGGCATCACAACATTATAATGTACAGTATGAGAAGTTTATATTAATTTTGAAATTTGCTAAGGATTACATTTATCAGTGTTATTGCTTGTCTACATACACATGGCATGTGCATAAGTGTACCCATGATACCATAATGCAGCAAATTGTAGTGACAAACACAAGTGGCCCTTTCCCTGCGACATTGGCTTGTCTAATTGAAGGAGTGAGTGAATGAAAGAAAGTAATAGACAGAATGAGATTTTCAGTGGGATTAAGGCTGCTATATCCATAGCCATCCCCCAGAGTCGTTCTCTTCCCTGTGTGGCAGACTACCAGGGGAGTGACAGATAGGAATAGATCTGTATGAATCACACATAGTGCAGCCCTGTCAATGTCATCATTCCCCTGCGGACTTGAGCACTAACTAGGTTACCTTGGATCACTGATTCTGCGCTTTTATGTTTCTTTTCCCCACACATCTTACATTCTCCATCAGGATGTCTGGGGACTAATCAAAGCCGACAACCTCCCACCTCCCACACCAAGCCCAACACCCGGCACAGCCAGCTCTGGCGCGCACACAGACGTGCAGGGACCGCAAAGTTCGGATTAGTTCAAAAGTTCCATTGTGATTATTCTTATCTGCTATCAAATTAAAGCCGAGCAACAATTCACAATGGGCTTCCACCTATGAATATAGAGGAGTTTAGACAGCACGAGGGTCCTTGGGGGTGTTTGCACAAATAGGATATGAAAGCCCTCGTTATCAGCTTGCCAATGTTTGCAGAGATAAGAGGCCAGACGGCTGCAAGCCTACTGGAAGGAAAAAACATCTGCAAATGCTCCACGTACAACATCACGTCACATATCAGTATGTGCTATTCATCAAGGCTCAATGACACGGGGAAATAAGCAGGGATGACATTACTGCATGCTGAGGATGCCGTATATGTATACGCATTGGGTTAGAGGGTCATGGGATTGGCTGCAGACAGATGTTGATGTCCCCCAGCTGTCGGAATCTGCCGTCATATTACTTTTCCACTGTGATCTTTCTCCCTCCCTTCCCGTCTCGCCTCCCTCCCTGTCTCGCCTCCCTCTCGCTCTCTCTGACTCCTCCGTAATTGCCTTGTCGAGAATTTGTGGTTCTTCATAAACCGGCTGCTGTCGGATGGCCCTTCCCGTGGCCAGCCCTGGAAACAGATGTCCGAGTCACCGGCCTCCATTAGTCCGGCCTGCACACGGGGATAACTCATTCCTCCAGCCCGGCCTCCAGACATCAGGCTCACTCCTCGCATTCATCTACCCTCTGAGCCAGAGAACAAGTTTAAAAAGAGAGATGGAGAGACAGACAGGGAGACGCTGGGTGTCTAATGACAGGGCACATTGCCATGCTGTTTCTTTAGCTCATGCTCGTTCCTGTAAACTCTCCCGCCAGTGTGCCTGCTTGCAGTGTCACTCCACTTTAGACACTCATTAAGGTCGTGTCTGTCTCCGTCAAGGTGTGCAAGTCCATGGTGGTTACCTGCGGAAGTTGTCCTACCACAAACACAATTTTGTGTTTGTTCTTGGGCCAATTATTCATTACATGCTGACATTTCGGCAAAAAAAAAAATGTTCTTGTACTTTTCCACCCTGCGGGCCTTAAGGGGAAGTCTGCGACGATCAAACGATGCTGTGTTCGAGAAAAGGACTGAAGAAGGTAAATGTTAGAGGTAATGGGCCTCATTTCTGAAGGAATCTAATCCACCCACGTTTTCATCATAAATCTCCAGACATAATTATTTTCAAGGACTGTGCACTTCTGTTTAGCTTTATTAATCAATAAAAAAAACATATTAATGCTGTAAGTGGTCTTTGGCTGTGTTCCGAACCTTGTTTATTTCGAAGATCGCTGTTGCATGCACTGCAGCTCCTAGAGACTTGGAGACACATGTCTTGAGTTCTATTGTGAGACAGTTGAGTTGGTCACTGTGTGTTCCTTTTTGAAATTTTCGCTTAATCGATGGCGAAGAGTGAGACCCATGGACATACAGCCATACCTAGAAGGAGTCTCTTGACCTCACCCCTCCCCAGGGCTGTGATTGGCTGAGGGGGTCTCAGCTTGTTATTGGGGCAGATTGCAGCAGATTGGTGCAGTGCTGCTGAGGCTGGCATGCTGATGCCAGGAACACTGTGACTGGCAGCATGATCTAGCCCACAAGAGGACGTGACTCTCTGAGACGCTAATGAGAGCACAGCACCTGTTAGCCATAGACAGGCCCCACAGGGGGGCACAGGCAGAGTGAATGAGGGAGAGGAAACCATCCAAATTCACCAGGCTCACCATTTGGAAAGTTATCAGTTCTCCGTTTGTTTTGGAGTTATTTAGGAGGTATAAACACAGTAGAGAAAGATGTTACCTTCTCACTTTCCTACTGATCTATCTATCTATCTATCTATCTATCTATCTATCTATCTATCTATCTATCTATCTATCTATCTATCTATCTATCTATCTATCTATCTGAACCTTCAAACATCAAATCATTTTATTTATCAAAACTTTCAGACAAGACCAACATTCAAAACTTGTTGACAAACAATCATATGAATTTCAAATTAACTCTACCTTTGCATACCTTTGAAAATTATGCATCCTGTTTGCTATGTCTATTTAATTTAAACCAAATTAATTTCAAATTTGGGAAATTAAATTGTGGCACTAGCAACCCCAAGTTCATACATTTAGGTATGATTGACAGGGAATGCATGGCAAAAATATACCTTTAATGTAGTGGAAGCTGCATCTGCTAAATCCAAATGAATAAATGTAATTTAATGTAGTGGAAGCTGCATCTGCTAAATCCAAATGAATAAATGTAATGTAAATGAAATGAAATGTGTTTGTTTTCCAGTTGTAGAAGATTTCACAGTAAATGTTAGGAATGTTACGCTGGAGCTCATGAAGAATGCGTGCACATTTTTGATGAATGTAGTCTATTTTATGGCGTTGGATGCCACCACATATTTCCAAGTTATTGTTTGCAAGCAAAAAATCATAAATAATAAAATCTTGCTTTTCCAGAGTTTCATATGGTCTTATTATGAATATGAATTAGGCAATGCTATATTTACTATGTCACTTGTTATTTATCTCTCGATGGAGTGGTGTGAATCTCTACAGATAATCTCGGCTGTCCACTGGTGTGAATTAAGCCCAGGTGCTCCCTCTTTGTATCTGCCATGTGCTTTTCCACAATCTAATCTCGACAGCCCGACTGATGTAGACGATAAGCTGGAAAACCAGGGTCTCAGCCATTCCCCCCTGGCCCCCTGCCCTGTTCAAACCAGCATCAGAAATCATATAATCTGTAACCTGTGAGAAAAGGGCAGGACACTATGGGATCTTTTATTAGCCTGCTGACCTGTGTGTATGTGTGTGTGTTAGTGTGAATCACACTCACTCATGCCTTCAGATCTGACCTGTCATCTCACGCAGCCTTGTAGACAAGTTTCTGTGCAACAACCTATTGTTCAACTTTGTTTCTTCGAGTAGCTTACTGATACAAGATGGTGAGTCTAAATCAGCGGTTTCAGTACAGCATTGCCTCTCTGCTCTTAAATCATGTTTCGTCTTTCTCTATCAGTCTCTAGTACATCATTGAACAAATGAGCCAATTAGCAGTACGGGTGGCTCACTTTCTCTCCGGGGATTTGAACGAAAGTGCTTTGAGGAAACTGGCAGACAGACAGGTGGTATTGTTGGAGATCATATCTTACTCTATTACCTGCCTTTGACATAGGCTCATGTGTACCTCTTACGGATACCAATGGAAGTCTTTGTAAAATATAGGCAATGTCATTTTGACCATGTTACTGTATACAGAAAGGATTGCAGCACTCTGAGCAGATTTAAAGCTTGCTTTGTTGGATATTATTGGCCAAATGAGCATCTGGGCATATCAGTGATTGTTTGAAAGATGCTGGGAGGATGTTGACAGTCTACGCTGCAGAATTATCTATCACACCAGAGCGGCAGGTTGGTTCTTCCCCCCAGACAGTGATGCGGTGATGCAAATAAACAACTATTGCTTCATTTTCAGCATTCTCACCGGCACACACATGCAGGTCCAAGCGCACACCTGATGTATATGGGTGTTTCATCAACTGGATACTTTTAGCCTCTAAAACTTTTTTCACACTTTCACTACTTTAATTTATCTGTTAACAATGTGGACATGCATCTCAGCAGAATGGTATTTTCTGTTCTTTTTCTGAAAGTCATGAAAATTCCCACCACATTTTGTATAAGATATTTGGAATAAAACCGTGGTGTCCTTTTGTTTTGCAAAGCCTTATTTCATAGCTAGCACTTTGTGTAAAATTACACTCTATACACGTTTCACACTTTTTGTATAATTTGACAAAATTATAGCTTGGAAATAACTTAAAATAAAAATATTGTGATATTTAGTGATATTTACCTTGCTTTTCTTTGTTTTCTTCACACATCTCATCATATCTCATTTATCTCAAACTGTTTATAGACACTGTTGTCTCCTTGGTAAATAAATACACTACATTTTTATAAAACTTTGTTAGAGGCTAAAAATGAGATGTAGATTGTGCCTGTGGGACAGTTGAATTAATTAAATAAATAAATGAATTTAATGCAATTAATATTTACATAATTTATTTCACTCTTTGTTATATTATTTTATGACATATTTTCATAGTCTGGGTCTGGGACAAATTTATTCAAATTTATACATATACAGGGCTGCCAATAAAGGGGTACAACTGGACTTTTTGGGGCCCATTTTCAACTGAGGGGGAAAAAAGCCCCATAATTGCTAAATGTATACAAGTGTATACATAACATTTTCAAATTACTAATTGAAAAGTAGCACATATAAATGATGAAAGCATGCTAAAACATTGTAGAGACAGTTTTAATGTGATATTCATTTCACAAAAAGAAGTTTAAACCTTTTAGTTTGCATAATTTTTTTTTTTTTTAAACACCCCTGGGATGTAAAAATACCTGAAGTCAAAGAAACTCCCATAAATGCGCAGACATCTGTATGTATACATTTGGATCACCTTCTGTTGATTATTTCCAAAGTAATGAATTCAGTTAGCATGTAACAGGCATTCCCTTGATGTTGGCTTGTAATGAATTAGCAGCTGTTGACAGTTGTCTGCAGGGATACAAGTAATAGAGAAATCCAAGTAATGGAGCATTTTTCATTACGCCCCTTCAGAAAGGGTTTTCATTCTTCCTCTGCCTAAGGTGAAGAATGCGCCGGTATGTCGTTCCCCGGAGTGGCATTGACAATAACAACCCACACAACTGTTTACGTCTTTCGTAACTTTATTACTATTGATTTTTGACATGTTGGGACCAAGGGATGAGATCTATAGAGCGATTTTTGCATTGTTCTGTAGACCGTACATCGCACGGCCAGAATTGATTTAATTACTCCGCGTATACTACAGGCGTTATCACGGTTAATGCATTTATTGCTGTTGTATAGTATTCCTGGAAAATGTTAGTTGACAACATTGTTCCAATTTGTCGACATAACATTGACCTTTACTAGCTACTCAATTTTTTTTTTTTTTTACCATGAATCCACTCAAGTGCAATATATCCAGCTTTAATCACAAATTTCATTACGCTGCTGATTAAAATTCTAAAAAACTCTTAATCTCATAGACAATTCTGAGCCAAACTTGTCCCCTTTGGTCAATTTGTCAGAATGCCAGTAAAGGGAGGGCACCTTGGGTCTGACTGCTGGTCATTTCTCTGTGTCTGACAGGCCTCTCGCTAGACCAGGGAGAAACAAATGTGTTCCGCTCAGCAAGCACCTCTCCACAACCCTGTCATCGGCGCTCATTAGTCAAACGCTGCTTCTCAGCAAATGTGACACCGATCGCTCCCTTCATGTCCACAAGCAGCCGTTCCCAAAGGCGAGCTGTTTTTAGAGATCTTCCAGTAGACACGCAGAAAAAAAACCTTACAAAGTATCTGATTTTACCTCAGCCGCAGACGTTTCATCAAAAATGTAAGCGAACACAGATGAACAGTGAGTCTTGTTTGTATTCTCTGATGTTTAAGTGCACTGACTCTGCATCTCTGTATGTGAGGCGTACACGTGATCTCACATTAGCAGTCTGCACAGCAGCATGCCTATGGAAGTGCAAGGCTTATTGATGCTTTATCATTTTTACTGATTCTAATTACATTTCGGTTACAAGCTAACTATGATCTGGTAAATCATTTATAGATTTAGCAAAGTAAATTGCAATCATACTTAGAGGGTTTTATGCTTGAAGAAAACACGGCGTGTTTTGTAGGTTCTTATTTAGTGCAGCTGTGCCCCCCACCACCAACATCAAGCGCATTATTATGCTGATGGTTATAAGAATGTTTTTCAACTATGCTTTTATGAACTTGCGTCCATGGTTAAGCTTCGTCTCATTCAAGTTAAAAATATCAGTAGGCTTTACGTTGGCTAAATAATTAAAAGGCAACCCTATGTTGGTGGTTTGATTAGTTGTTTGGAGTGAGTGTGAAGTAGGGTAGCAGAGTATTTGGAAACTCTCGATGTTTCTATCCTGAGAGCTAAGCGCTTCTTAGCAGCTATCATTGTGTGTATCCTTGTGTGAGAGCTGAGAGTACTTGCCACTCAGGGACTTTAGGAACGTTTTTGTATGGAGTGTATTTTGGTGAAGTTATGTAAAAAATAGGGTGAAGAGACTCTTTCTACAACAGAGCCTATTGTATTGTGTGTCTGGAAAAAAAAAACTCTGATGACGCAAACATCGTCATTTTGCGTCATCTGAGTCTTTTTTGGCCAGAGGCTAGAGACTATAGCCAGTAGTAGGAGCTAGTTCCGCATGTCTTCAACCCGCCCATAGGGGGATCTCACGATAAAACGGCGTCTTTTCAGTTTCGAGTCAACTAGTAGCCT
Organism: Leuciscus idus; assembly: GCA_021554675.1. Classification (NCBI taxonomy): domain Eukaryota; kingdom Metazoa; phylum Chordata; class Actinopteri; order Cypriniformes; family Leuciscidae; genus Leuciscus; species Leuciscus idus. Next base: position 18,490,993 of record CM038633.1, read on the forward strand.
AGTTGAATCATTTCTTCTCATACTGCCCTCTGTAACCGGTAGGAGTGGCTTGGGAGTGGCCTCGTAGGGCAGCGAAGCAAGTGCATTCTGGGAGTTGTTGTCTTTCATCCACATGAGCCAAAAATACATTTTCTGGCTTTTCTTAGTCTAGAAGGCACCAACTTCTAAAATGATTTCACATTTGTGACCCTGGCCCACAAAACCAGTCACATGGGTAAATTTTTTGAAATTGAGATTTATACATCATCTGAAAGCTGAATAAATAAGATTTCCATTGATGTATGGTTTGTTATGATAGGACAATATATGGCCAAGGTACAACTATTGAAAATCTGGAATCTGAGGGTGCCAAAAATCAAAACATTGAGAAAATGGCCTTTAAAGTTGTCCATTTATGTTCACAATTGTGCTGCATTCACTCACAAAAATAAATGTTTGATATATTTACGGTAGGAAATTTACCAAATATCTTCTTGGAACATGATCTTTACTTAATATCCTAATGATTTTTGGCATAAAAGAAAAATCTATAATTTTGACCCATACAATGTATTGTTGGCTATTGCCACAAATATACCCGTGCAACTTATGACTGGTTTTGTGATCCAGGGTCACATTTCTACTACATAAACGACCCAAGTTAAATACACATTCATCTTTCGAGCATGAAACATCCCTTTAAGGAAAGCAAAGGATATTGAATTTTGTGTTCACCAGACTGTAATAAAAGGTGTTCATTGCCTTTTAAAAAAGCCAAACTGTTTCTTAATTCAGTTAATTTATTTTCAACAAATTTCTCACTGAACTTAAAATAGTAAGTATCGTATACTTGAAATCTTTCATTATTATAATATTAACTATTTATTGTAAGAAATAACTATGAATATTTCTAAATAGTTTTATATCGATTGTTCCCTTTATTTAAATTTTTAAATGTTCATGACAAATGTATTTCATGAAGAGCAAAGTGCTTGTGGTCTTAAGCTGTTGACAAAACTTAGATTGGCCAAAGGGTCCACAAAACCAGGCCTATTTGAACCCAAAAAATCCATCTCATCTCAAAAATCCATCCATTGTTGTTGGTTCAGCTTCTATAAATCGGCGAAGAAAAGAGAATGTCAAGGTTACAATCAGTTTACCACAACCTACGAGAAACATCAAAGAATCAGGGTCACCTTGAAGGGGCACAATAACTTAGAAACACATCTTAAGGCTGCAAACGGGCACTTGCATTGACTTCGGTTGTTGAACAAGTCCAGATGCAGGAGATTCTTGAGATTCTTGATGATTTTGCCAGGAGGGCACTGATGCTTTCGTTTGGGTTCTTGGGGTGGTCCATGTTGAATCCAAAGAAGTTAACTTGAAGATGAAGTTGCCGGAAGGAGACAGGAAAATGTTGTCTCAAAGAGATTGAGCCAAGATCTAAACTAATCAGACACTCTTAAAGGTCCTGTCAGTTCACACCCATTTGGTGAGGTGACCAATCAAAGATGACCGGGAGAAAGTCTTTGTTCCATCTTAGCTCCATTTGCATGTTCATGGTGGCATGTAGAATTTGTGCAGTCTTTACACAAAAGTATGGTAAAAATATTTATGATGCAATTCACATAACATGTTGTACACCATTGCTTATAAAATCAAAAGAGGATTCTTTTGATACCAAGAAAAAGGGCATTTGAAGACATTAAAGCAGTGATACATCATCTTTGGAAATCAACATTTGAAGTTACTCTAACATAACTAAAGAATCATAACTAGGCTAATAAAACATAGGGACATGCATAAAACACAGGAGAAATACTATAAACATTTGGGAAAGTTTGTGGGTAAGAATGGAGTAAATGTCCTTGTGTATTGGAAGTTTATCTCTATAGTATTTGGCCAAATGGCTAGTGCCGTCTGGTCTCCTGTGCTGTCTTTGAGGGTGGCAGACACAGTCTCTTGCTGAGATCGTTCAGGAGAGCAGAGGTGATAACGGTCTTTGAAGAGAACTGGTTTGAGGGCTGATGACAACACTGGGGAGGGGGAAGGTTTTATGATGTCTAGAGCATTTTGATTAAGTCCATTCGTTACAAGGTAAACAAACTGCAATAATCATGTAAGTCTATTGGATTTTTTTCTGCATTATTACATTTATATATGAATTAATTTACAGAGTGTAAGCAACATATCCAAATGCTGTTCTGCTAATATCCCAAATCAGCGATGTAACGCCCAGCATCTCGCTAATTATCAAGGCCAATCTTAATGCCAGGACAGCAGCTGCTGAGCTCAAACGCACAGACCTGCTGCGAAACTCAGACACCTTTCATGCCAACTGGGAAATGAAGCCTGTGGACTCCATGCCACTAGAACACCATACTGAGCAAATTTTGTCATATTTCTTACCAAGATTGCCCATTATTTTGAAAGATAAAAAGCAGCTCATTCATTTTGGCAAGAAGAGAATAAGACATAACAAGGAATGGCCGTAGAGAAAGTGAGCATTTTAGTGTGTCGCCTCCCAAAGGAGAACCTGAGGAGGTTCTGTGGGTTCTGCTATTGATTTAGATCGGTCTCAGGTCCTGTTTTCCACCTCACTGTAATGAGAAGACTGGGGATCAAGACTACAGAGGGAAAATAACTCTCACAAAAAATAGCATCTATAAAGACAGCCAATTTACACAATTTCTCTGAAAAGAAAGATGGGCGGCTACAGAAATAAAGTTTTTAGTGGGCTAACTTTTGGACATATTGCGTGGACTTGGACTTTTGCTTGACAAACAGAGAGACCTATGTGGGACTATGGTTGTATCTCTTTCTTTTAAGGCAGCCAAACAGGGTGGTTGTAAATAGCATCTGCCCATTAAAGCATGTTGTCTTCAGCGACATGTCTGCTACATGCTGTCCCATCAAATGGATTTGATAATATAGCTTTTTACAAGTTTGATTTCTTGCAAAACGATTTTATCACACTCTGATATGGGAGCTTGGGATCTTGGCACGTCTGCTGAACTTCGTACTCAACTCACATGTGCTGTGACTTTTGGAGAACGCACACATTCACACCAACGCACTGCACCAGTACCTAGGGTGCACTTTTAATGCCAGGGAAACACATGGCCAAATGTACATTATCCAGCCCAAAACTCTAATAGAGCAAGCTAATTGGAGTTGGCTTTGTGCTCTACTGATTTCCATCATTAAAATGCGGATCTCCTTTCCGAGACAGACCTAGCCAATGTGGCATTGTGCTGAGGAACAGTGGCCAAAGTTAGCATGACAGCCAGTGCTAATGATTCCTCTAGAGGACCCTTAGAGGAAGAGTTAACAATGTGTGTAAAGAGATAAAGTGAATCATTTGACTCCATTTCAAAGAAACCACAACAGCTCTAAGCATTATTAACAATGCTTTGCATATACAGACATATATTAATATCATGAATGATTATCTGAAATTTACCGCTCACGGCGGTCTTCATGATTGTGTCATAAGTTTTAGTCACAGTTTTAAATGAGTTTACTGTTTACCAATTCATATCTGATAGACATGAGTACAGCCTATTCCATGTCTGCTTATCTTACGCTCCCACACTTCATTGTTAAAGTGAGCGTTTTCAGATGTTTTTATTGCACCATACAAAACCTTTCCCATCTTTTGTGGTGCTGAGTTCATTGTTAGAAGGAAGCTCAGAGGACTTGTCATTTGATTGAATTTTGTTGACCTAAGCACACCATTCAGAACACTTATCAACAAATGACCAGATCGAGGTTGACATACATATTGTCGAATCTGATGAGTGGGAGCGGAGCGGCACAATGGAGCTTATATTGAATCTTCTTGCAAGCATGCTAGCGGAGGACCAGTAGGGAGCCAGGTGGAAAGCTTTATAAACAAACCTTCCTGAATGACACAATGTGTGCTATGCACCATATGTTAAAAGTCAGCGATCGGAACAGCTTGAAATATTCTAAAGGGAAATGAATCAAGAATAGCGACACGTACATATTTTGCCCTATAGGCATTTAGGGTGGACAGATGGCTGACAGAGACTTTGTCATACTGTCCTTGACTCTCTTACGTATTCAATCATGGCAAAAGTTTGTGAATGCTTCCCTGATGCTATTATTGATCCAGTTATGTGCATCACATAACATATTTTGACAGGACTTTTAACACATTGATTCTGCCAGTGTGATTTTTTTAAATGTATGTGCTGTGTGGTATTAAATAGTGTAACATGGCACTTCACAGCAGATGTGCTGGATGTGTAGGTGAGTAGATAAGTTGACATTTAGTCTATTTTTTGTGTGTGCAACTTCCCAAAATAATTTGGTGTTTGTCATTTGTCAAAATAATTTATATTATTGTAATTTTTTTTTTTTTTATAATTATTTTATAATTGTATAATATAAATAAATTAGGATATATAGTATATACATTATGCAGCTGCTTTCAGATCCAATACAGTTGGCTGCTTCATCTTTTAAAAAGTTTATTTACAAACTCTCATTACACTGCCTTGTTTACATAACTATCTACAATCAAATGCTCTGAACAAACATATAATGCTCAGATTAAATCCGTGACACCATTAAAAATAGCCTAAACCATTCATGTCCCTGATGCTGGGATCCTTTTGAAGTCTGTATAGAGATGCAAACGAGCTGCCTAAATAGGGCGATAGCGAACTTTCATTTACTCTTCTGTTTGTCCTGTTGTCAGCAGACTCGCGCGTGCAGTACATCAGACACTGAATGGGCATCTGTATACTGTAACGAGTTAGCTCAAAGGGGAAATATTAATAATTAATTATTAATATTTGGGTCAGTTAATTGGATTAACTTGATGTAGCTAAATTAATATTACAATCAATTAATCAGTTCGTCCAACGAACTCTTTTGATTATTCATTTATTCTAAGAAAAGCGCATCTTTCATGGCCACCGAAAAATAATTATTTCTTAGCATGTACAGCGCTTAGAGCATGTAACAAGATCAAGATCGTAAAATAGACTTTGTTGCAAGCAGAGAATCAGAACCAAATACATAATTGTGCACAAGTTTTATTAACTAAATCACAAACATAACTAAACTAAACTAAACAAACATACATACATACATACATACATGCATAGGTAAAATGGTGAGTAATATGGAACCGGAAGCAGGAAATGGAACTATGGAAAAGATCCATTTAACTGTGAAAAGAACCATCAGCTTATAACTTTCAGAGCACCTCATTAAATTGATACTTGCATGGTCTGTGCAGTGGACACAATTCTTGAAGTTGTTGAAAATTGAAGTTGTTGGTTCCGTGAGTGTCAAATGTTAAAGTTGCAATCGTTTTCTTCTCCGTTGGATGAAGACGATATGATGAACTTGCATGGTTAGTTCGACTCTGTTCTCATGGCTGGAGTGCAGATTGGGGCCTGCCAGCCCTGGCCGGAGTGGACACGCAGAGCAAATGGTGGGAGTTGCGATGGACTTCTTCTGCATTGAATGAAGACGTTGAACTCCTGAGGTTGTCCTTGATTCTGTTGTGGTGGAGAGAGAGTCCTCTCTCTCCTGGATGAGCACATGGCTGGTTGTGAGTCGAGGCCTGCTGCCCTGGGGCCTGCTGAGGCCACGCTGGACAGCACGGCACCCTAAACGTACCGAGAAGGCCAAGAGTTGATCGTTGCCCATTCAGTGATGGTAAGGTTGCAGTTTTCTTCTGAGTTGGATTGAAGAAAATACAGTCTGACTCCTTTGGGAGAGTGAAAGCAAAGCAGGCGGTGGTCACAGCCTGCCGGGGGTGTCCCCACAGACATCAACCCAGAAGAAGCAGCAGTAGAGAGCCAGAAGAAGAGAGAGAAGGGTCACTGTGAATTTGTCTCTAATAAAGCCTGAGAAAGGCCCCACCTCTCCGGGTTTGCTTGACCAATGAGAAGGGTGGGATTTCCAAGTGGGAAAATTCCTCTGTGGTTGATTTATGAATCTTTGTTTTAAGCGTGCTCATTTGCATGTGCAGCTGGATTGGTTTCTGATGAAGAAACTAAGAAAGATTCTTGTAATACTAATATGTTGCGCAGCTATCATGTACACAATAATTCTGATCTTCAAAGTAGGGCTTGCATAGACTAGTCGAGTAGTCGACAGATCGACTACTTCAACCACTAGTCGTCGCTGTCGGAAACAATCGACTACTCGAGCATCCATTCATCATAAATGAATTAAAAATGGCGAACGTCACCAACAGACACCACACGTCAGATGTGTGGAAGTATTTCATCAAGGATGACAAAAATATTGTAATTGGCCAACTCTGCAAGAGGCCATTCACATATTGCGTCTAAAAACGTGTGGAAAGCGCGGCCGTCCCGCTGTCTCCTACAAGCGCGTGCGCTCCCATGGCGTCTGTCGTTGCTATGCAACAATGAACTGCGCTCTCCATGATGACGAGGAAGAAGTATCATTCAGCAAAGGATTAATCGATTTCTAGCCCTTGCATTAGCTTTACTACTAGATATATTTCTGGAGATGAGAAGGAAAAACCCGCCTGGAAAAACTAGCGCACCACGTTGCTTCCATTATGAGCGCTCGCCGCGCACCTACATTTGAAATAACGACCTTGAGCGCGAAAAAGACGCGATATGTGAACGGCCCAGAAGCAGACGTCTCAAATGAAAGGCAAGAACGGCTATTTATTTGGCTTTAGACTATTACATGAAAATTTAAAAATGAAATGTCATAATTATAATGTTTTTAGAGTTTATTTATGTAATTGTTGCATTAGGCTATGAATTAAAAAATGTTTATTGATAAGATCTAGCTATTTCATGTCTTTTCATTTACAGTAGCATGAACCACGAGTAGTCGAGTAACTCGAGTATTGTTTTGATAAGAAATCGACTAGTAGAAATCAGTAGTCGTGCAACCCCTACTTCAAAGTACCAATTTATAGAGACCAAACATGGTATAGGTGAGGTTACATTGACCGTTGTTTCTATTATAAAATACACAGTATCAAGAAAATAATAGAACTAAAAACACTACACAAGACAGTAAATCATTCACACAATTTTCTGGGATGCATGTTCATTTATAGATCAGATTAATGCAGCAAAGTCTGTTTTAAAGTCTGTTTCTGTCTTCCCCATTGTCTCTGTCTCGACCACGTGACCACATTTTTTTAACAGCCATAAAACCAACTTATCTGATCGTGGTCATGGTATCTAAGACCTTTTTGCCCTGGTTGGGGGGATGGGACCACAGATCCCAGAGTGAGTTTTAAATATTATTTGTTAAACTATAACAAATACTTGTGTCTGATTTGTCTCAGTCGTTACAATACTGTATCCAGTGTAAATAGCATCAGTGATATATAATGGGTTCTATTTGTAGACAGGTGTCAGCCGTTAAAAATAAACCCCTGAAACGTAGTGTTTTTATAGTACAGTGACCTCTTATATGTCAAAGATTAAAAGAAAATGTGATTTTTTTTAAAGAAAGAAAGACTAAATGAATCTGATAGAGATGTTCCAGGTCTGTAGTGACTGGAGTGTTTTCTGTGGTATATTTCCCTTTCTGCTGTATTTGATCTCAGGATAGTCTGTAGTGATGGGTTTGGCACTCTGTGCATTGTGATGTCATCAGCCAATCAGCATTGTCATGTCATTTTTCTGCAGCTCTAGAGTGACTAGTCACATGATATTTACAGTTCAAAAATTGTGTGTCAGAGTACCTCCTCCTCACCTGCTCTTTGCACATTACTTGTTATGCTTCACACAGTGAGGAGTAATTTCATTTAGCAAGGTCGCTTTCCTATTCACGGATCTGTGGATAAAGTGTTCATGTCTCCCACTGTGATTTGTAATGTTTTTTTCACTGTATATTTAGTGTTGAGCAGACTTGTTTTATCACATTATCAGGTATATTCAAATATACAGTACAGTGGTGTTTTTATGAGGTATCTGCTTTCTTTACTTACAAAAGTGTGTTATGTTAGCCACTTCTAAATGGGCAACCATTGGGGAGTTTATTACAGGATAAGCACATTTTTCCAGAGTAATAAAGTATGTAGATGAGGTAATAATAAATACAGTGTCAAGTACAGATTATGAAGACAATGTATTTATAGAAAAAAGATACAAGTGGGAAATTAAGTATTTCCTTTAATTTGTTGAGACTAGATGTTTGCATATTTCTGGTCATGATTGTCCATTTTAGGGACTTGTCAGTGTGTGAAACCCAGGGATCTCGTCAGGATTCACACATGGGCCTGATTGGGTGATTCACACGGTCCAGCTATGAGCTATAATTTCTTTTAATCATTAATTGTTCTCTGATCATATCCCATTTACCAAATGTCCTAGGAGTCTGACAGTACATCAAATGGAGAAGCATTAAGATGCTTAAAGGAATTAAAGACCATTTAATATCCCACTACATACATAGGACATTTTTGAAAAAGGAGAAGAAAATGCTCTGGATGGGATGATTAAAAGATACCTTTTCCATTCACAGACCTCAGAATTTCCATTATGTATTCCCATGATCATTAAATTGTGCAAAGAGATCTCTCCGGCTGAGATACATTCTCCAGTCCTCCAGAGGAACACGAACACGAACACACACACACACACACACACACACACACACACACACACACACACACACACACACACACACACACACACACACACACACACCTAGATTCTCTTTTTCCTCTCGCTCGTTCATTCTGAAGCATGCTGATGATGGTGCCTTGGGTGACACAGTTTTCATATTTCATCAAGAGCCACAGACACATATGCAAATTTGTCTTCCTTAGAACACACATTGGCTCTGGGAGGGTGTCACTTATTGATGCCAGTGCTTATTTAAAGAGACCATCTCTCATCCTGCACTTTCTATTAGATTTCACTTAAACCTGCACTATTTAGACTAGGCTTTTGCCTCCACTCAGACAGAAACGTCTGAATTTGTCCCCTGCCTGTATCATTTATTGTACTCTCATTCTCTGTAAGGCCTCTGAAAGCAATTTGGACAGAGCTCTTGGTTTGGGAATACAGCAGCAACTCGTCACCAAAACCTGAACAATGATGATGTATTTTAGTGTATAATCATCAGATGCAATTATTATTCAGTGTCCAACTGATAAATTACCCCGTGGCTACTTATCCCAGCACTTCCTGTATTGTCCACATGCCTTTTTCTACTGCTGTCATATCAGAAACGAGCAAATAACGTTCCATTTGATGAAATATATTTTTTTCTTCTTGCGTGTATTTCTAGAGCCCTAAATTCCCTCGTTAATTTCCATCTTGATAGACTTTGATGACAGTCTTTTTGAAGACTTGATCAAAGCGGACCGCCTTTCATGGCAGTGATGTTTGCTTTCATTGAGGAGACGAGAGGCAGCACTCACTTTTCTTCAACCCATAACTCCTTTTCCACTTTAGGGGAATGGGACTGACATGACCAATGTTCATCAGTGAGTCACCTTTGAATCAGGAGGCACTTCATATTTCAAAAGCTCCTACAGCATCCTTCACATGAGACAGCAAATGTTTCATTTGTGGTTAAATTCAAGACATGAAAAGCTTGTTTGATCAATAATGGATACATATTGATGACTTTTCACTGTATTTGAACTACACTGCGTGTGTCTTGTGTGTGTGAACGAGTGAAATAACTGAAAGTTGAAGAGCCTGCAAGAGATTTGGATCAATGTTGATTTCCTTTTAATGGCTATTAAAATGTGGACTTGTAGATTTTGACCTGCTCCAGCAGAGTTCCTGAACCCTCCTTAAACATTCACAAGGAGCATTCACGATGGGCATTCTGTGTCTCTATATGTTACAGTACTAATTTCCCCCTTTTTTGTGCTATTGTTTTAACGGTGGCTGCCCCAAATTAAATTAAAAGTAACGTAAAGGTAAATTTAATTAAATTGTTCGGGCACCAGACAAATCAAATCTTGTCAAGTAATAATAAATACATAAAAAGTAATTACTGGTAAAAAGCTCATAAACCACCGAGACACAAAATAAATGCCGTCCTATACCCACAATAACACATAGAATATGGACTTAAATGACACATTCACAAATTGAAGGGTTTTAGGTCAAAAGGTGTTAAGAAAACATTAAAAAAAAAAAAAAAAAAAAACGGTTCACTTTTCAAACAGCGTTTGTATTTTTTTCTCAAATGACAAAAACACCCTAATGAAAACAAACTGTACCAAGGAGATTGCTGCTTAAGTTCTCTTCACACTTTCATTTGATTTCACCAAAAAGAGTCCTTGATTCACAGTACATCTCAACACACACAAAGTTATTTTCTGTCTTTGACTGGGGAGCGTGTACAGTGGGAAGAACAATTATTTGATACACTGCCGATTTTGCAGGTTTTCCTACCTACAAAGCGTGTAGAGGTCTGTAATTTTTAATTCAAATCTCCAGAAAATCACATTGTATAATTTTTTAATAATTAATTTGTATTTTATTGCATGACATAAGTATTTGATCACCTACCAACCAGTAAGAATTCCGGCTCTCACAGACCTGTTAGTTTTTCTTTAAGAAGCCCTCCTGTTCTCCACTCATTACCTGTATTAACTGCACCTGTTTGAACTTGTTACCTGTATAAAAGACACCTGTCCACACACTCAATCAAACAGACTCCAACCTCTCCACAATGGCCAAGACCAGAGAGCTGTGTAAGGACATCAGGGATACAATTGTAGACCTGCACAAGGCTGGGATGGGCTACAGGACAATAGGCAAGCAGCTTGGTAAGAAGGCAACAACTGTTGGCACAATTATTAGAAAATGGAAGAAGTTCAAGATGACGGTCAATCTCCCTCGGTCTGGGGCACCATGCAAGATCTCACCTCGTGGGGCATCAATGATCATGAGGAAGGATGGGGCCATGTATCATGAGATCTTGGCCAACAACCTCCTTCCCTCAGTAAGAGCATTGAAGATGGGTCGTGGCTGGGTCTTCCAGCATGACAATGACCCGAAACACACAGCCAGGGCAACTAAGGAGTGGCTCCGTAAGAAGCATCTCAAGGTCCTGGAGTGGCCTAGCCAGTCTCCAGACCTGAACCCAATAGAAAATATTTGGAGGGAGCTGAAAGTCCGTATTGCCCAGCGACAGCCCCAAAACGCCTCGGTTACGACTGTAACCTCGGTTCCCTGAAGAGGGAACGAGCGTTGCGTCGAAACTGACGCTATGGGAACGCTTTGCGTGATGACGTCTTGAAGCACATGTAAAATCAGTCCAATGGTGTGGCGGAACGTCAGAGGCGGGTGACGTCACGTACCAGGAAGCTATAAAAGCCGGCCCGAAACAGAAAACGAAAGCTTCGTAAAGTCTGAAGTCGCGCTGACAGGCATGAAGGAGATATGGCAAGGCGACGCAACGCTCGTTCCCTCTTCAGGGAACCGAGGTTACAGTCGTAACCGAGGCGTTCCCTTTCAAGGGAACTCCCGTTGCGTCGAAACTGACGCTATGGGAACGTCTATACCAACGCCTCCATAGCTACAAATGTCTGTCCTGTGTGTAATCATGTGAGCAGCACTAAGAAGACAAAACATGAGACCCTGGAGTAGAGTCTAAATCCAGAGAGTAGAACCTGACGAAGGTGTGCGGTGAGGACCAGCCTGCCGCATCACAGACGTCCTGTAACGATACTCCTGATATAAGGGCCTTAGAGGCCGCCATACTCCTAGTAGAGAGCGATCGGACAGCCAAAGGAGAAGGCTGTCCAGCCGCCTCATAAGCCAGTGAGATAGTCTCAACCACCCACTTGCTCATCCTTTGCTTAGACACTGGACCTCCCTTGTTAGGGGAGCAAAAGTCACTTTTACGCCACAGGGCAGCTCTGTGGACATACGCGTCTAACGCCCGAACAGGGCAAAGCAAATTATTCGCCTCCTGGTCCGATTTCGAAAGGGAGGAGGACCTCCAAGTGCCACGAGGGAAATGAGATACCAAAGGGTCTTTCCCCACAGACATTCCACCCAAAGGACTGTGGTAAGCACCTACGGCCGCCACATAAACCTTTAAAGTGGACGGGGTCAGACCTGCAGTGAACCGGTCCTGCAGGAACTCCAGAACTGTACCAATTGGGCAGTTGACTGGATCCAACCGACGGTCACTACACAAAGAGGTGAATACTCTTCAGTTCAGGGCATAAAGTTTCCTCGTGGAGGGAGCTTGGACTGTAGAATGGTCTCAACAACCTCAATTGAGAGACCTGACTCTATGAGCTGGGCCCCCTCAGAGGCCAAGCCCACAGGTTCCACAGTTCTGGGCGGGGGTGAAATATTGAGCCCCCTGCTTGGGACAGAAGGTCCCTCCTGACGGGTAGCTCCAGAGGATGCCCGTCGAGGAGGGACACAAGATCGGGAAACCATACTCTGCCCGGCCAGTGCGGGGCTATAAAAAAGCAGGCAAACCCGGTCCCTGCGAACTCTTTCCAGAACTCCCGGGAGCAGAGCAACTGGGGGAAAGGCGTACAGACGTAGCCTCGGCCACGTCTGTACCATAGCATCCAGTCCCAGAGGAGCTGGATGCGTGAAGGAGAACCAAAGTGGACAGTGAGACGTCTCTCGAGACGCAAACAGATCCACTTATAATTTCCATATCAGCTCCACCACCTCGGGGGTGGAGCCATCATTCCCCGGGCCTCGGCCCCTGTCTCGACAGAGTGTCTGCTCCTATATTCTGGACCCCGGGGATGTAGGCTGCCTTGAGTGACAGCAACTTCCCCTGGGACCACAAGAGGATATGGCATGCCAGCGCAAACCCCCTTGATATAGGCGACTACCGACGTGTTGTCCGTATGTACTACACATGGTGTCCCCTGAGACCTGTGATAAAGCTCCTCAGAGCCCGGAAGACAGCTAACATCTCTAGGCTATAGAATGCCAGGAACGATGATGGTCTTCCCACAGACCTTGAGATGAGCGACCCTCAGGATCGCTCCCCAACCCGTGAGGGAAGCATCCGTCGTTAGCAGTTTGCGACGACAAGGAGCTCCCAGCACTGGGCCCTGGGACAGGAACCACGGTTTCTTCCACATAACCAAGGCACTTAGGCATCACCGCGTGACCTTGATTGTGCGAAATGGGTTGCCCCTCGGGGAAAAACCCTCTGGTCCTGAGCCACCACTGCAGGGGCCTCATGTGCAGCAGTCCAAAAGGTATCCCGTTGGAAGCTGCTGCCATGAGACCCAACAGTCTCTGGAACTGTTTGACAGTGAGTAGCTGGCCTAGCTTTACACTTCTCACAGCTGCCAGGATGGAATCGAAGCGTGGCGATGACAGGCGCGCCTGCATCGACACTGAATCCCAAACCACGCCTAAAAAAGTGGTCCTCTAAAATGGAGAAAGCACACTCTTCTTGGCGTTCAGCCGTAACCCCAACTCTTTCATATGGGCGAGAACAACATCTCGATGTTGAACCGCCATCTAATGCGACTGAGCTAAAATCAACCAATCGTCGATGTAGTTCGTGATGCGAATACCCCGGAGGCGCAGAGGCGCCAGAGCTGCATCCACGCATTTGGTGAAAGTGCGGGGTGATAAAGCCAGGCCAAATGGAAGAACTCGATATTGGTATGCTTTGCCCCCGAAAGCAAACCTCAGGAACTTCCAATGACACGGACGGATGGAAATATGGAAATATGCGTCCTTGAGGTCTATCGTGACAAACCAGTCCTCGGACCTGATCTGTGGCACGATTTGTCTCAAGGTTAACATTTTGAACTTGAGCTGCATGGCTGACTCGTACAGAACTCGAAGATCTAAAATGGGACGCAATCCCCCGTCCTTTTTTGGAACTATGAAGTACCGGCTGTAAAACCCGGTTTCCCTGTTGGAGGGGGGCACATATTCTATGGCCCCTTTCTCTAACAGAGTGTTTACTTCCTGTTCCATAACCAGAACCTGCTCGGGGCCCACCACTGTGGGCAGGACCCCCATAAACCGCGGTGGGCGTTAATAGAATTGTATCTAATACCCTTTTTCCACGGTCTGCAGGACCCAACGAGAAACATTTGACAGTAGCTTCCACGCTGTCAAAGATTCTACTAGAGGTACCAGTCTCTCGAGGATTTCTGGATTTTGTTGCTGTTGAGTAGTCGGTTCGTCGCCCTGTAACGGCGCACCGGCAGGGAACGACCTAACAGACTGCTCCAGCACCCTCCTCAGAGGGGGCGGGCATCCCGAGGCCACTACGTTTCCGGGTGGACCTTGAGATATGTGCTCGCCGGAGACCGCTGCGCCCTGTAACACCGGAGGCGGCAGGGTTGGCAGAACGGTCCCCTGAGGGCACCGAAGAGAGACGGCACCGTATTTTTCTCCTGCTGTTGAGTAGTCGGTTCGTCGCCCTGTAACGGCGCACCGGCAGGGAACGACCAAACAGACTGCTCTAGCACCCTCCTCAGAGGGGGCGGGCATCCCGAGGCCACTACGTTTCCGGGTGGACCTTGAGATTTGTGCTCGCCGGAGACCGCTGCGCCCTGTAACACCAGAGGTGGCAGGGTTGGCAGAACGGTCCCCTGAGGGCACCGAAGAGAGACGGGCACCGTGAAAAGAGGTGTTAACCGCTCTGCTTCGGGGGGACTACCCTCATTTGTCCTGAGCCCTCAGACATCAGGACTTTTTCCCAGCAGCCTTCTTGGCGGTAATAACGGTCCGCAGATCCGTTTTACCCCTCGAAGACTGCTGGGTTTGAGAGCACCCTCCGTGTCCCCGAGATTTTTGTGGGGGAGCACGAGAGGACACACTCTGTTTTTGAGTGGCACGATGTTCAGCGCTCTTTTTAGAGGAGTGAGGCTGCTCCCGCTCAGCAGCCTCAATGAAAGAACGGCGGGGGAGAAGTTTTTGTAATGCAGCTGCCTGTTTAGCAGCTTCCTGAGATTTAGCTACCGCACTGTTTACTGCATCACCAAATAAACCAACAGTGGAAACCGGAGCATCTAAGAGAACGTGCTTTTCTTTCTCTTTTATATCGCTCAAATTGAGCCACAGATGCCTCTCAGTGGCCACCAGGGCTGCCATAGACCACCCGATTGATTTAGCGGTCTCCTTGGTGGCCCTGAGAGACAGATCTGTGGCTCTGCGTAGTTCAGCCACTGTGTCAGGACCAATTCCCCCGCCCTCCTCTAAATCCCCCAATAATTCTGCCTGATAGGCTTGCATAATAGACATTGTATGCAGACACGCTGCAGCTTGACCAGCGGCTGCATACGATTTATGAACCAGAGATGATGTGAATTTTACTGGCTTAGAGGGAAGTGAAGGAGCTTTCAGGGAAGATGCCGTTGCTGGAGAGAGATAGCTCGCAAGCGGTAGATAGCTCCACCTTCGGCATCTCCCCATAACCATATTCTTTATATTTGTGAATGGAAGAATAGTGGGATGTTTGTGGTGCATACACTCTGTATGAAACCGGTTTTCCCCACGATTTCGACACCTCGGTGTGGAGATCGGGGAAAAACGGAAGGCTTCTTCGCTGAGGCTGTGTACGAGATGGCAGGAAGCGTTCGTCAAGCTTACTTTTCGAACGAACGTCCTGCCTATCCTCTGGCCACTCAATAGATAATCTGTGAACTGCTCTCGTGACAACATCGAGCAATTCCTCAAAAGCGTGAGACTGAGGTGGCGAATCCTCAGACTCAGCTTCAATACTAACAACGTCCAACTCCTCAGAGCTGGACAATTGCAGTATTGGTGCCTCCATCGGGGGGGAAGAAACCGCAGCGCGTGCTTCCACACCCTGATGAGAGGCACTGGATCTATCAGAAGGATGTTGAGATAAGGCAGAGCCCGTCTCAACATCCACTGATAAATCCATTTGTGAACCCCAGGTCTGAGATCGACGCCGTGCCTCGGCAGCGGCGGGACCCAAGCCCTGGGGAACGTGATCGGGATTGAACCGAGCCAAGCGGGATCGGAGCGTACGCAATGGAAGCGCCTCGCAATGCACACAGTCACCACCCTCGAGTGCTGACTGGGCATGCTCCTCACCCAAACAAACAACACAAAGAGTGTGAGTATCACCTCCCGTTAAATAACGCGGGCAGGGATGGACACACACTCTAAACTGCTGCTTGCTCGCCATACTGAATATATATATATATAATATAGACAGACAACACCAAATAACAAGGACAGATTCAACACAGAGCGCAACTGAAGACTCAGAAAGCTTTCGTTTTCTGTTTCGGGCCGGCTTTTATAGCTTCCTGGTACGTGACGTCACCCGCCTCTGACGTTCCGCCACACCATTGGACTGATTTTACATGTGCTTCAAGACGTCATCACGCAAAGCGTTCCCATAGCGTCAGTTTCGACGCAACGGGAGTTCCCTTGAAAGGGAACCTGAAGGATCTGGAGAAGGTCTGTATGGAGGAGTGGGCCAAAATCCCTGCTGCAGTGTGTAAACCTGGTCAAGAACTACAGGAAACGTATGATCTCTGTAATTGCAAACAAAGGTTTCTGTACCAAATATTAAGTTCTGCTTTTCTGATGTATCAAATACTTATGTCATGCAATAAAATGCAAATTAATTACTTAAAAATCATACAATGGGATTTTCTGGATTTTTGTTTTAGATTCCATCACTCACAGCTGAAGAGTACCTATGATAAAAATTACAGACTTCTAGATGCTTTATAAGTGGGAAAACCTGCAAAATCGGCAGTGTATCAAATACTTGTTCTCCCCACTGTATGTGTGTGTTGACTGCGTGAAGCAGGCTGCGTTGCGGCCACACCACTGAAAATCCAAGGCCTGGAAAGAGTTTGGAGACTTGGCGTGGGGTTAAAAGATGATGGACATCAGTGCTAATACCAGTGGCAGGCGAAACAGGCTGGAGTTATGTTGCACCAGGCAGGCGAACTGTGCAGAGCTCAATTCCTCCGTCACTTTTTGCGGTCGCACCCAGTCAGCACACATAGAGAATCCAGCAACAAATAGCAGCGACTGGCCTTCATGTACATGTGTCCCACATAGATAACCTGCACATTTAAATTTTCTTCGCTCCCATGTACCATTTTCTCTTTACTTCCTCATTGTTGGTTTCTGCCCTTTTGGAAAAGTGAAAGAGCCGGTACGGATTTTTTTTCCCGTATGGCCACATAGTAAAGCTTTTAATAGGCCTACCTTTTATAATGCTAAGACATAATATTGCTGCCATTGATGCCAACATTACAGTACAAGGCACATAACCTTGCAATAATAATGAAAGTTAACAACTACAGTTATTGTTAGAACTTATAGCGGTTTTGTTAGCTTGATTTTATTGAAAATGGAAGTCGATGCAGCAGTATTTTGTTGTCTAGATAGCAAAAGTTAAAACAGAAGTGGTAAATCTCAGGAAAAAGGTAAGTAGTGGTAAAAAAAAAAAAGAAAAAAAAGAGTTAAAAACATCAACATGTTTAGCTATAATATTGCATGAATTATTTGCATGAAATAAAGCATGAATTATTTTAAAACAAATACAATTTGTTATTTATTTTTTGCAAGTTTCCACAATGAGAGCTTGATTGAATCTGAAAGACTTTAAAAGGACTGATGATTTCAGTCCCAGGACAATTACTTTGTCTGGCGGTAGTGGACAGTTGGAGATTTACTGCTGAGGCTGGTGTCATGTCTGAGCGAGCGGGGTGCACGGAAAGCATATGTAAGCAGATGCTTTAAATGTTATACTATTAACTGGCAAATTCCCAGAACACATCCACCTACGCAATCTTGATCATATTCTGAATTAAGAAATCATTATAATGCAGTCAAAAATCGTTTACAGGGAACATACATAATTACTTTACCTTTCCGAGTCTTTCGTTCATTTGTCACGTGACAGACGCAATGAATGGATCGTTCATGAACGACTCAAATCAAAACAAAACAAAAAGCAGCAAGGAGAAGGAGGCGTTGTATGATCATTTAAACGAGTTTTATGACAAGGTCGGTGAGGATGGGAAAAATCTGACGCATAGCTTCAGTGTTAAAACTGATAAAATAATTGTCTGTGGTTCTATATGGGCTGTGGCAATCATTTTGAAAAATAATATCTCGCAGCAACATGGAAAAAAATAACTATGAACTAGTTAATTTTTGGAAATGAAGCCTAGCGCAAGTTCTGCCAGGAAGACTCAATCGTTCTCGTCACTTATTACCTTCTCATCTATCCAATCATATCTTAATAGCCCAGTATAAAAGGGTGGTACTTACTCATGTCTGAGTTCGCAGATGCTGTCGCTTCAACCACCTCCATCCTCCCCAACCACTACTAAGACGGGACCTTTCCTCCATCCCCCCCAACACCACCATGTTGGGTCCTCCCCTCCATCCTCCCCAACACCTCCAGACGGGCTCTCCCCTCCATCCTGAAGACGCCAGGATGTCCTCTTTCTCTTTCCACCCCACCACCACCAGATGGCCCCCTTCCTTACTTCGCAGGGGGTGGGCTGCGCCCCTGCCTTCGTCTTCAGGCAGGATATGCAGATTCCGTACCCTCGGAATGCGAGTTACGGACGGGGCCTACGCCAAAGAATTTGATTGTTTGCTGAGCTCTTAAATAAATGTTCATTGTTGCAGTATTAATTCTCCCGAGTCTTTCTGGTAGAACTATTAACTTAGTTCAAAATTTTGAGTATGAACTATGAACTGAACTAGGTAATTTTAAAATTTGTGAACTGAACTTTGAACTAGTTCATGTAGAAAGGGAACTTTCCCAACACTGGTCTAGCTAGCCTCCGTTTTGTTTGACAATATTTTAAACGTCAACAAGTAGTGACGTCACCCAACATATCTCAGAGAGCCCCTTTAAACTAATTAGCGTTATATTATTATTTTTAAATTATTCATTCTTTGTGGATTTGCTTGTTCACATGACAATTCGCAGCATTTACGACAGTGTATTATGTAGGCTACTCCTGCACATGAAAGGAAGAGAGAAGAACAAAATATGTCAGTTCAATTGTAAGTAGGCCTGTATCCTTTGTGTGATATGTATCATAATGATATTGTAATTGTTTTAACGATGTGCTTGCTGACATCGAGTTTGTCACTCACGCTTTTACTGCGAGATGTATGCAGTTATATGGCCCCACAAATTCAAGATACACAGGCATATTTGTTTCCGATGAGTGTTTGTCTTATAGGCTATTTATATCATATATCACATGAGCAAGAGTGCTGTTTTTCCAAAATATCAGCACGATTGCAAATGTGATAGGCCTATTTATTTGTATAACAGTTAAATAAACAATAGTTACATTTTAGATTCAATATTGTCAATATTTTTTGTTTTTCCTTTATTTCGCTAACAAAAATTTCAAACTGAAATCCGAAATCGCATACTTCCCTACTACATATTAGCCGAAAAATAGTAGCCTATGAGACAAAAGAAGTACTGGTATGTCCAAATTCACAGTAGGCCCTACTCATAAAAGAGTAGGCAAAAAATACCCGGATGACCTACTTCTTCCGGCAAGATTCTGAAGTGTGAATACGATGGATTCTTTACTATCCCATGAGGCCATAACTGACGCTGGTAATGACAACATGGTGAATGTAGTACGTCTAGATTACATTCATGCTACACACATTCATACTATATAGAAAATTATTTTTGGCGGTCATGAAGTAATTATTTATTCAAAACAATACTCAAGAGAGTATTTAAAGTACATTTTAATTAAAAGTTAAAATTAGAAATCATTTTATATTTAAATGTTGAATTAAAAAAAAAACAATCTAAATATCTAAATATATTAATGCCACTTCTGATGCCGCTTTTGTGTCTCCTCTGCACTGCAAAGATGGATTTTGTTGATAATGATTTAATTTTATTGGTAACAGCCCTATACTGTGTTAATAATATTATTGAGTTTAATTTGAATGTTAGAATCTGACATAAAAGGTGATGTATCTAATATGTTTAGAAAAAAAAATATATAGGTAAAAATGCCCCTGGAAATCAATTTAAGGTGGCAAATATTAAATGTTAATTTCTGCTGCTGTGAACTGACCGCCGCATAGAATATGAATAATATGAATGTCTCTGTGAGTCAGCTGTCCACAACAGGCCTAAACCAGCCATGTTACAAGCCCAAAAACACACTCAGCAAAATATCATCTATATTGCTATCAAATTATTATTATTTTTTATTTTTTTGGTCAATATTGCACACCCCTAATGCACAGATTTAATTTATTTTTTTTAAATATCTTCAGGTGTTAAAATGGTCTTAAAAACCTTACACAGGGTTGCTGCACATTTGTTAAGGTAAAGTTTATGTTTTACTCAAAATAACTGCACGAGTCATTTGTTCATAAATCGAGCTACACTCATTTTGATTTACTTTGTTTTTTCATTTACTAAAAAGGAAGTCTTATCTACAACAACTGCTTTATCTAGAATAATAAAATAAAATAAACATCTAAGAGAAATATAGAGGAGAAACTGGGAAGAGTGTGTGAAAGAAAGCATGTGGGGAACAGTAATTGACTCTGGCTGATGTACTTAAAGTTATCCTAATGGAGGCAGTGAAGCAGAAATGGCAGCAGGTTAGAGGGAGGTCAGCACACACAGGGCTGCAGGCAATGAGTTCGGGCCGCCTGTCCGACAGGACCACTCGGCTGTGACATGGGGAGATGGAAATGCAAAAGATAGCACGTGCTCAGCAGCATAAAAACATCTTCAGAACCTCTCAGCGCAGTTGTGATTAGACAGAGACACCAGTTTAGGCTTGTTTTACGGTAATAAACACCTGGTTAGTTTGATCGGTTAAGAAATATGCTTCTTAAATATGATCAGAGATGCCCTCTGAAAAGTACAGAACATCTACTACTGAGGCTGAGATACTTTTCTTGAATACATAATTCATCAATGTGATGCTGAAATGTTTTTGGGTATTTTTTGATGAAAAAGAAAGCAAAATAATTTCTTCTAGCTTCCGACGGACCTTTGTTCACAGACCCCAGGCAAGAGCCCACACAAATTGTCTGTTTTAATCTGATTAGCTGGTCTCTATGCAATTTTTTGGGAACTGGTGCAAAGATTTTGAACAGGTCTGACAAGTCAGTGGCTGCTACATGCCAGGCATCCACAATGAGCGCTGGAAGAACGAGTTGTTTGGAGGGTTTGACATTTGACAGTTTTACACGTTTGTGAGGTTCGTGGAGTCAAATCTTGAAAGCTAAGTTTTGTTCGAGGCACTTGTTCACCCCTTTTTTTTCTGTGTTGTCTAAACAACCTTTTCTGAAGGCTGCTGCCCCATTATTTGGAAGATGTACAGTCTCTAGCAGGTGTGTCCAATCCTGCTCCTGGAGAGCCATATTCCTGCAGAGTTTAGAGCTTGCCCTGATTAAACACACCCAAACCAGCTAATTAGGGTCTTCATGGTTACTGGAAGCTTCCAGGCAGGTGTTGGAGCTAAACTCTACAGGTACAGTAGGTGGCCCTCCAGGAGCAGGATTGGTCGCTCTAGTTCTATGGTGTGTCCATCTGTTACTGTGCTCTAGGAAACAGAGGATGGAAAAAAGCAACAACAACAAAAAGCCATCTCATAAAAAAAATAAAATAAAAAAAAAACACACAAAAAAACATTTGATCCTAAAACTTAAAGGGATAGTTCACTTTGAAATAAAATTTTGGTATGTTTTAGCTTACCTCAAGGGCATCCAAGATGTAGGTGTCTTTTTTTCCGCAGAAGTTTCAATTTTTATATTTTTAGGTCAAGCCGTTCTTGTCTGTCAGTCATATAATGCAGGTCGATGGTCACCACCTCAAAGAGCATGCACAGAGTCCAAATTAAAACAATTCCCCATCGTCCAAATTAAACAATTCCCCATCGTAAGTACACATTGATGGCCTAAGACACGAAACGAGCGGTTTGTGTGAGGAAACGAGCGGTTTGTGTGAGAAAACGAACAGTATTTATATCGTTGTTACCTCTTGAACACAGCCGCGTCCAGTGATCTGAGAGCGCGGGCGGGTATAGATATATACACTAGATGTCGCCTTGGCTACGGTTTCGTTCCAATGAACTGCAGTAGCCAAGGCGACATCTAGTGTATATATCTATACCCGCCCGCGCCCTCAGATCATTTGGACGCGGCTGTGTTTTAGTAAATAAATGCTCCACGTAAAATAAATCTTTTTTTTCTCTGTTTAGATAATCTAAAAGTCAAAAGTCTAGCTTTTTTTAGAGGACAGTTTCTAATATCCCTATTCCCTACCCTACGTATCTAATGAATTGCTCACAGACACTTGACAGCCCCTGTGCTGGACTGTCTAGTTCTTTCACATCTCTCTTGCTCCCTCTCTCATCTCTTTAGAGGGGTTTTTACTCCAGCTGAGGAGGACTGTGCTTCAGTCTCACAAATCTGAAGAGTTTGTCCCTGGCGTTTACTTCTCTTCTGGCTATACACTGGAGTATTTGTCTTGTCAGCACATGACTATAATTTCCCAACTGAACGTTTCTTGTGTTCTCCTAATTGGTGCTTTTGACCTACCTGCACTAAAAAAAAAAAAAAGCTGTTTAACGAACTTGATTAAATTAAGGAAACCTTTTCCACGAAAATGAATTACATTTTTCCAATAAAATCTAATTTGTCTGAAATGATTTGTTTTAATCTTGTTGTATGAACTTAAATTAATTTAGTCATTCCTGCTAGATAAAGTTTTGTCAGGTTGACTACATTTAATTTTTGTCCTGCCTAAAACTTAAAATCACCAACATTATAATTTTAGCTAATTTGACTCTACAGTTATTTCCAATGATAGGAGCTACTAGTGTTCAGTTTAATTAAAACCACTTTTTACAGAGTAATATTGAATATTACTTATGCAGGTCTGCGAATGAGGTTTAATGCATGTATAGAGTATACTGAGTGCCCACAGCCCTAAACTAAACACAGTCGCCACTCTTCTGCATAATGGTAACCACAAAATTCAAAAACATTACAGAAAGTCCTCTAAGTTTCTAACATAACTGAATATTAAACACTAACATTAACTAACAACATCTTTCCATTTACCGAAAAACACATAAAATAACACTTTAATCCCTAAATTTACCCTCCTAATGCAGTCCCTTGCAAAGCATGCTGGGAACTACAGATCCACTGCCCAGTTAGTTGTCAACAAAAATGATTCATGTAGTTTTCACACAAATTAAGTAAACTTCAGTTTTAAATATATTAGGTTGATTGAACACAATTAAATTAAGTTGTGACAAAATATTAAACAATTGTGTTACTTTTGCTTATTTTAATTAATTAAATTTAACAAGAGGCAAAACTTCATTTTTTTAGTGTGACCTACCTGGAATCAGGATATTCAATAAACAGTAATAAAAACGAAATTACTTTTTTTTTAACCTGTTGGTTGTGTATTTGGACACCCCAAGTGCATATTTTGGAATGAATGATCACAATATTGCGTTCATCTCCTTTCAGACAGGGTTGTGGAAATGGTTCTTGGATTCTTGTGCATTTACAGATGTAAATATTTCAGAGAATCCGGTGCTTGTCTACAAGCATGTAGCTCCACTTTTACTCAGCAGCGCTTGAGCCCAGCACAGATAATGCGTTCTTGTCCTCCAGGGACCTACAGTGCTGATGTACCAAAGCTTCTCTAGATCATTTCACAGAGGAAGATGGAAACGGCAGGCTGTTTTTATTTATTAATGAGTCCTCGCATTAGACACTCTCGACTCTTGAGGCAGTTTTATTTTTGAACGACATTCATCCGGTGTTATGCAATATGCCATGCACATCACCGTCAATGTCAGGATGTCAAACTAGATGACTGACAGTGTTAATTAGACTACCAAACAGCTCCATGCTATCACAGTATGGTGTTTCTAACATTGAGCCCATTGATATTAAGCCCAACAGGGCTTACAGGGACTTACAGGGACTACATTTTCAACAGGGACTACAGTTGAGTACAGCTGACTACAGATGAGAAGGTCAGAAGGTTGTTTTTCCCTTGTAAGTTCATTTGACGTTAATGATTGTGAAGTAAGGAAAAATGCTTGCGTTTGATGCTGAAGATGATGTGGGAGATCTGTTTCTAATCTCTCAGACTGCAGTCTTTGCCGGATTGGCATCACATGACCACCGGCTCCCCATCGAGACAGATCATGCTCCGAGTTAGCGATTCCCACCCAGCTCCCCCCTCCACCTGGACCCAGATAACACTCAATAATTCATATCACTGCTTGCTGAACAGACTGCCGTCCTGCTGAGCGATAGGAGGTCGTCCAGCCCCCCTCACCAGGCCCCTGGTCGTGAGACTCCCACCCCAGCTGTGTGCCTCAGGGCCAGCCCTCCCGACCCTGAAAAAACCCTAATCATCTCCAGTTTCACATGGATGAAACCCATGTTGTAGAATGGAGACTTTCCTATTAGTAAAAAGATGTTCTTTGGAACTCATTGAACAACTTTCTTTTTGTCATGCCAGAATGTTAAAAATCTCTATATTTTTTTCTATCTTGAAAAGGATGAATATTTATTGATTTGATTGATTGTGCGTGTGTGTGTGTGCGTGTGTGTGTGCTCATTCTCAGCAAACAGCCGTGATCTTACACTTGCATTCATTTACTCAGCCTTTAAATTTGACATTTATGGATTATTACATATAATTATTATAATAATGTATTATAAAATACAGTTATTATATACAGTATAACGGTTTGCTTTAACGTTATTGTTCTATAATAACAACCATAAGAAAAATACATTTGTCCCATGGGGAAGTTGTCACAAGGAATAATATCTCAGTAACTACTGCATAAGTTTATGAGACAAAAGTAAAACTAATCTGATTCCTTTCTAATGTTTGGGAAAGTGATGATCAGATGAGCTTACTCAAGCTATTTGGCACATGGGGAAATTTAGATAATTTTATAATTTTAGAAATTAATAGAAAAGACTGCAGTCATATATATATATATATGGGAAAGGAATGAAAATAATGTGGTGTTCCTGCACAATTTATTAATGCTCAGGAAGCAGCCGTAAGCTTACGATTGCATTCATTGACTCAGACTGCAAATTATTTCAGATTCCACGGATTACATGTGCTGAAATTGAAAGAAAAGCTGAATTTCTGTGTCTTGCTACACTAGCTAATGTCCCAAGTGGCTTGGCTTGCCAAAATATCACCCAGAACTGTGCTGTGGGTTTAACAGCTTGCTTATGAGCTAAAATTGGCTATTTACAACTTCTTCAGAAGACACAGTGCTGAATTAACTGGTCATTCCTTCTTCGGACGCTGCAGTATTCTTAAGTTTAGGTTTTATTTTATTAATTTTTTACCCAAGCTTAACTCAACCCCCAACTGCACATTTTCCATGCAGATTAGGTGTGTGTTAAAAAACGAAGTGAATGTCTGCACTCTTTGTTGTGTATCAGATGTGTGAAATGATCGACTAGTTTACATTCAGTTATTGAAGCAATTATGTGCTAGAAATAAGAGCTGCAAGTGTCTCTTCACAAAATTGTCTGGGTGGTGGTGATGATACTGACTGCCAGATGGTACAATGTGGGACAACATATGTGACACAAAATGGAGGGAAAGACATGCCTGTGCTCCAATCATCCCTCGTCTTGCACCATTTGATTGAATTCTCATTATGATACACTCGCATAATTGTGTTTTTATCTGATATTTTAATGGCTCATGTTGCATATAATTATGTAGTAATTATCTGTCTCTCTGCACCAAGCAGAGATGCAGAACTGTACTGCAGGTGTCACTTACATTTTGGGTTGATTCCAATCACTTCTCATCAGTCTGGTTTAAACTAAATATACACTAGGATGCTCAGACCACAGTAGTTTTGTTTTCCCCTTTGAACCAAGTCCCCTGGATATCAGGGGTTAGCTGTTTATAATGCCTGATCAAAATTTACTTCATGCTGTTGTAGCTTATCATCTACAAAGTTATAAGTTCAGATAATGTAATTACAGTAGATAACTGCAACATGACAGGAGAAACCAAAGTATGTTGTAACACAAGGAAATTGGCACTATCGCCATACATTTTTGAGTGAAATGTACAATTACACAATGTTAGTTTTCAAACTAAAACAGTGGCGTTTCCAAAAGTCTCAGTTTTTGAGGTACGGAAACTATGGAGTAGTGTGGATGCCAGGTGTAACCATAGCAATAGTTATGCTTTTTAAACTGGTCCTTATTATCAATGTTGAAAATTGTTGTGCTGCTTAACATTTTTGTGATAGTTTTTTTCAGGATTCTTCGATTAATAGCAAGTTCAAAATAAATGAATTTATTTAAAATAAAACTGGAATTTATTTAGCTTTCATACCTTGTGTTAAAATAATTATTTGTATTAGGTGATATAGCAATTCAAAAGCATTTATAGTCATATTTTTAAAAGTTAAGACTACATAGATTAACAAGAAATATTTTAGGATTACTAATGGGGTGCCATAAAAAAAAAATCCACCCCCATTACACCTCTCTTTTCATTAGTTTATGGTTTGAACAGGGTTAAGAGTTTAAACAGGGCTTGGATTTGCAATGACATATGCTACACTTGTTTTTTGATGACAGTGCATTTGTGACCAGATGTTTCAGTTGATAAGTGGCATTTGCCCTGTGCCAATGCCATGACCAGGGTCAGAGTCACCCTCTCCATTGCAGATTAAGGTGATTAAATGGCTCAGTGTTCATAATTTCCAAAACCCGTAGCATGAGCTGACTCTTTGAAGAAAAAGTAGGCCTATATATGTATGAAATTGCTTAATCTTCCTTTTAGTTCATAAGTGTCTTTTAAGGTGTGCATGTCATACATTTTTAAAAGCCTATGGCTGATGCATTACTGTGACAACAACATCAAAGGACTTTTTGCTTTCACAGCAACTTTGCACACTTCGTATTAGATTGTTGCTCATAGTAATACTCAGAAATGCATCGCTTTTACAAATAGGACTTCAAGTAAATGCAGACTTGTCTTGTTTCCTTCCCCTGACTTCCATCCTGTTCTAATTTAAATGTTTGCTGTAACAAAAAGACATACACTTTCTTTCCAGTCAGACATCTCATTTCTCGACACCAATTCATATCGTATCACGATTACTATATCAAAAGCTGTATGACTTTCTTTTCTCTGTTTAACACAAAATAAGATATTGTGGAAAATGTCTGTTGTTTTGTCCATTCAGTGAAAGTCAGTGGAATCCAGTGTTGTTTTGTGTAGTGTTGACCACACTACCTTTCATTGTGTGGAAAAAAATAGAAAAAGTATTCAGAATATTTACTTTTGTGTTAGTGCCCCAATTATAATATACCTTTTAAGTTACAGAATATACCTTTTATGCAGTGTGTAATAGACTATAGCTGTTTGTGAAGGTAAAATGTCTGGCAAGTTTTAAAGATCAAAGTGCACGATGAATAAAGTTATTGTCTTCTAAAGTAAAAAATAAGTCGTCAGTACTTCCTGTTACATACCTACTTAAAGGGATAGTTCACTTTGAAATTAATTTTTGGTATGTTTTAGCTTACCTCAAGGGCATCCAAGATGTAGGTGTCTTTTTTTCCGCAGTAGTTTCAATTTTGATATTTTTAGGTCAAACCGTTCTTGTCTGTCAGTCATATAATGCAGGTCTATGGTCATTATCTCAAAACACAAGCACAGAGTCCAAATTAAAACAATTCCCCGTCGTCCAAATTAAACAATTCCCCATCGTAAGTACACATTGATGGCCTAAGACACGAAACGAGCGGTTTGTGTGAGAAAACGAACAGTATTTATATCGTTTTTACCACTTATACGCAGCCATGTCGAAGTGATCTGATCTGACGTGTGCGCAGACTGGTGCATAGATATATACACTAGATGTCGCCTTGTCTACGGCAGTTCATTGGAACGAATGTCTTTAAGGCGACATCTAGTGTATATATCTATGCACCAGTCTGCGTACACGTCAGATCAGATCACTTCGACATGGTTGCGTATAAGAGGTAAAAACGATATAAATACTGTTCGTTTTCTCACACAAACCGCTCGTTTTGTGTCTTAGGCCATCAATGTGTACTTACGATGGGGAATTGTTTAATTTGGACGACGGGGAATTGTTTTAATTTGGACTCTGTGCATGTGTTTTGAGATAATGATAGACCTGCATTATATGACTGACAGACAAGAACGGTTTGACCTAAAAATATCAAAATTGAAACTACTGCGGAAAAAAAGACACCTACATCTTGGATGCCCTTGAGGTAAGCTAAAACATACCAAAAATTAATTTCAAAGTGAACTATCCCTTTAACAATGTAACAAGTTTGCTAAATGCCAGAATATGGTCTTCATTGGCTGCCCATGAACACTGTCTACTTTGACCAGCCCTCAAACACTGTAGTTTGTAGCTGAGGCCTGGAAGAGTTTGGTTCGTATTGTCGACATATCAAGAAAACACTGTTTTCAGTGCTGTGAATCCACGTTGTATGCAATTGGGGCTGGAATTGGTACAGAAAACTGACGCCACCTTTACTCTTCGTATCAATGTGTATCAAGCACTGACAAAGTTCCAGAGCTGAAATTCAGATATGGTCATATCTGAGGTAAGATTTTGTTTCTGACACGCACTGTAAGTGGTAGACCAACAGACTGAGCAGTCTGACCAGTCAGAGCAGAGGCTCTCAGAAAGGAGAGGCTTAGAGCTAGAGACCGAATCTTCAAACAAACCGTTTTCAGACTCTTTGAGAAATTACGTGATGTTGAATGAATATTATGAGAAATCTAAAGTGTTTTTACCTTGGATGCATGTAAACCTTTTGTGGGAGGCCTCCAAAACAAAATTAGAAGCCTTTAAAATACTGTAGCACAACAGGGGAACTCTAAAGTCATACATGTTTGAAACAAAATGAGGGTGAGTAAATTATGACAATGAACAAAACAAATGCATTGAATATTGTACAACATAGACAACTTGTTTTGCAAATAAAATAAAATCCCTGTTTACCTGGTTAATGAAATTGCAAAATTTCCAAAACAAAATTATGCAAGCAAATGGAATTGAATCATTTAAAATATTTTGAGTAGGGAATTTGACTTTACAGATGCTTAATTATCACTTGATTAGTCCTGACTGAAGAGGCTGAACCCCATGGCTCTCAGGTCTCAATGTATTCCCCTCCAAATGAAGACACGGGAAGGCTCTGTACTGCTGTATGTGTGTGTGGGTTATGCACCTGTAGGTCTTGCTGTTTGGGTGAGCTTTATTTTTAATGACCTAATCTGTGTTGACAAGCAGTAACACTGCCTGCTGGGGCCAATGAAATCATTATATCCCTGTCAGATAAGACAGTAAACACAAGCACACTCACTGCAGAGGGAATGAGAATTGTGCAAGCGCTTGTGGGTGTTTTAAGCGCTCTTAGCGCTTCATAAACACAGATTTATAGCCTATACCCTGTCCGCAACATGATTTGGGTTTGGATTAAGAGATGAAGCATCTTGCATTTTGCAGATAATCCCAAAACTGATTATAAGACAGAGCATTTCTATTGTGAGCCTTTACCTCACTGTCTGCTCTCTGACCCTTGAGCCGCCCTCATATATGCTCAGCTGATCTGGCTTTGTAGTTTTAGCAGCGTGGCTCTTTTCCCAGCATCCTGACTTTGTGTTGGTGCCAGGCTGGAGAGGGGCATTCTTTCGCCCCGGGTTTCTCAGCGGGCACAGCTGCGTCCGTGACAATGTCCCCGGGGGCACATGGCAAAATGTGGCATCCTCCTAATTACAACAGCATGGTGAAGTCTAGCAATAGTAGCTGTCCTTCTCATTTTCATATGCCCTGCTGTCTCTAAATGCATCATTCACATGCTGACATTCAAAAGAAGGTGCCAAATTGGTGCCCCCCCCCTCAATCTCCCTCATCCCATTACATATTATACTCTAAGACTTGATCACTAGTTGACAGCATGGGTAGTAGTTTGGCTGATTCACTCATAATCAATTTTATAATCTTGAGTTCTGTATTTCAGAAATTACTCTTCCTCTGGTTCATAACCCAGACTTTCATGTGTATCATTTAGTGTTTTTTCCCCTGTCTTTTCCTATTTTTTTCCTATCCTATTATTTTTTCCATTAGCATTCATACTACTCAAATCTACCCTGGTCGTTGATAATTTGCCTGTTCCTCCTACTGTGCGTGCATGCTGTAATGTATTGTGCATTAGCACGGGCCTGTAATCAGCCTGCACTTCCGCACAACATGCCTCTGGTATTCTCTTTAACACAGCATGTCCTTACCGGAGTTTCCAAAGTTCTCTTGCAGCTTTTTCCTATTTATGGAGCCAAGCTCACCTGTCTCTATGTGGTCTGAGTAAGGAGGTTTTTTTATGGTGGTACGTGGAATAAACACAGTTCACCCCTCAAAAATTCCATTCTATAATATTTTTTTCTCTCATGTCACACAAAAATTACTTGTATATTTCACAAATAATTACAAAGAAATGGCAAGTAAGATTCTGACCCTCTATCTGAAATGATCAGTTTTTAAGGGGCGGCTCCTTTAAGGCTTGTCAGTAAACAGGCACTGCACATGAGTAAGTGTTTTGAAAATATTATCCATATAAAACAGTCATTTACAGACAAAGCATTATGAAATAATTTATTTCTGGTTTATGATGGAGCTGTTTTCAGATCCACTACAGCTGACTGCTTCATTTTTTAACAAAAGTTTCTTTGCGAACTCTCCATTACACTGTGCCTTGTTGAGAAAACAAAATGCTCTGAACAAACATAAAATCCTTAAAAACGTTCCGGGACGCTAATAAAATAAACCATCCACTTGTTTCTGACACTGGGAAGCTTCTGAAGTCAAGGCAAATTTGATTTCTCATGCCATGACCCCTTTAAACAATTATCTAATTACATTTTCTCACATGTAGGAATTGAATGGCATCAGAAGACTCAAGTCTTCTTCAATGATGTAAGGATGAGTAAAAGATGACGGACAATTCATTTTTACATTTCATTTATACAAACACTTTTATCCAAAGTGAATTACTAATGAGGAATACAGCAAGCAATTCATCTTAAGGAAGCAAACACAAGAAATGCTAACAATACAAAGTTTAAAACATTGTCTATAGGATTGTACAAGCCAGAAGAGGAAGAGCCAAAACAGTGAAAGCAGAATAACTGTTTCTTTTAAGTATCTTTTACTATACACTAGAAATGCACACAACAACGGCAATAGAAAGCCAACAAGGTGTTTGTAATGACCGGAGAAAAGCAGCCTTCTATCTCACATTTTTCCTCTGATACATTTATGGGCATTTTTATTGAGCCAGTCAGAGCTTTTCCAAATAAATCTGTTTTCCTTTTTCTTCTTTTCATTTCATATCGCAGATGAGAGGATATTTTGGCTAGTTTTGCACTCTTTTAAATGTATATAATATTATATGTATTATAGAGCTGCACGATTCTGGATAAACTGAGAATCACTTTTTTTTCTTCTTTTTTTTTTAATAGAGATCACGATTCTCCCACAGTTCTGAACAGACAACTAAACAAAATAATGTGTAATTTACTATAGGTTCTGACAAAATTATAATTCCTGCAGTCTATTTAAAATGTTTAATAAATCTAAATGAATTATTTTTTTAAAAAAAGAAAAGAAAAGATTAATTAACTCTTTATCTTGTCGCCACCACAATTTTTATTTGAAGTGTAAAGTTATTAAAAGGTGATCTACTCTACTTTGATTGCTACCAAAAACATCAGTGTTTATTTCCAAACTATAAACTTTTTATCCCAGTTCTTCTGTGATAATATGAATATTTGTAACACATAAATAACGATACTGTGTGATTGAAAAGACTGTTTGTTTCATACACTATACATGACAATTCTGGATCAGAGACACCGACACAGATCTGAATGTTCCGGTGTGATTTTGTCAAAGGTTTAATAGACATGCGAATCGTTGTCATTTAGGAAAGAGATTGCATAGGAGTTTGAATCGAGATTGTGACCTTTTAACGATTAATCGTGCAGCTCTAATGTATTATTA
The DNA here is from genome assembly GCA_021554675.1 of Leuciscus idus. Taxonomy (NCBI): domain Eukaryota; kingdom Metazoa; phylum Chordata; class Actinopteri; order Cypriniformes; family Leuciscidae; genus Leuciscus; species Leuciscus idus. Next base: position 18,523,037 of record CM038633.1, read on the forward strand.
TATGTATAATTATTTATTATTTATTTGCTGTTTACCTCAGAAATATTTTTGCTTTATTTTGAAATGTATTTAGTTTGAGACTTTTCGAGATTTCTGTCATTTAGAAAGTGGACTACAGCAAGATCTACTATGGGTTACACCTGGAAGTAAAAAAATGTTAACCAATGAGTAGAGTTGTTCTGCTGCGTCTGAAAACGTAGGCAGCTGACTTGTTGTTTCGCTGCCCTATCAGGCAATGACTTTGCAGGCAGTTTATGAGAACAAAGGTACCTAACGAAACTGAGGCAGCGTAATGGTTTAATTGTCTAATAGTAATTTCTCGCAATAAATGACATCAAAAGTGGAAAACGTTGGTCAAAAACGTACATTTACACACAAACTGACCACCAACAGTTACTTTCAGATGCCATCTTTATTTTTTAGCCCAACAGTCTCAGAATGGAAAGCACAGGATTGTGGGATATCAAAGGCAGCGAAGGATACATATATGCTGCCTTCAAAAATCTATCAGATAAAGGTATCTCAGGAGACCAAAGGCAGCATTTTGAAGCTTTTGAAACACAACCAATTACTGCACAAAGTGAGCAAACTGGCTGCTATCGATTATGCGAATGAGGTGTGAACCTTGTTCTCTAGTAAAGCACACAGTCTTTTCATCTATTGTCTTGTCTTAATAGCCTCAGAGGCAGGCAGGGGCAGGTGACGGGTCTGCTTGGAAAAGGAACCAGGCGCTGCAAAACTCTGAGGCAACAAGATGTACTTTAAGCGAATGGGGGAGTGTACATCCATCAGAAGTCAGGCTTCTTCAGCCTCTCGCTCAAGGCTGCTGTCTGAAAATAAATGGAAAAGAAGCAAAGGGAAGGAAAGTTTCTTCTCCATTCTGATAGAAACCAAAAGATGTGGGGGGGAAAAGTAAATTACTCTGCTTGTTCAAACAAAGACTCTGAAATGGACTTTTCTAGGTGAGTAGATGCCTGCAAATGCTACATTATCAAAGTTGCATATATGTTATTTTGCATTTAATAATCTTAAGAAATCAAACACACACATGTCAAAATTAACATATGAAAAGAAAACAAATAAATATATAATGTGTTAGGATATAATCCTATGAACCATTCAGGAAACATTTGTACCTAGCAAAACAGTTTAAAAAAAGCCTTTAACAAACACAAAAACGAATTAGGGAGAAGTACATCTTTTGTAGTGTTTCATCAGTAGCAGCACCAGATGGAACGTAACATGTGGAAGCAGACACACAAGCCCTCTGTTTAGCCTTTGACAATGTCTGGAGAGGAAAACTGAATTTCATCCTGGTCTCCCTTTCGTCAATCCCATGTGACTTTCCTGGTTTATGAGCTATGAACGAGCAATGTCAGTAGTTGTGTTTGTGTTTGAATTACTGTAGACATTTACACTCACTACACACTTTGTTCATGTCACATCACTGCTTCGCGAGATTGCTTTGTTTACAAAGCTGTTTCTCTCATCCTATTAGCAGTGTGTTTTCCCCTGGCTGCTGGCTTGTGTGGGCAGCCTTCAGTATCGGGACAGTGGATGCCATCTCCCTGTGGAATAGCAGGCATAGATGCAATCAGCCTGGGGGGAAAACAGAGCTCTCAGATTACCCCCGGATCCAGTGCTGAGAGCTCCACTGGGATAGCTGCTTTTCTTTTGCTTATGACAGTGGCTAAGGGTCATCTCCTACAGCGAGATCAGAATATAGTTGAGGACTGAGTTTTGGTGGTTCTTCTGCCCCCACATGCTTATTGACTAATGAGGACAAACATCTGGCTGTATGGGCATCTGTATAGGCATCTGCATGCTGCTCTGTTCCTTCGGTGGTCCAACCTGGCCTGCATCAGTCAGGCATGAAAAGCCATGATTAAAGCTGGTCAATTACAAAAGAGGAGGACAGGCTTTAAAATGATACCTTAAACACGAGAAAAGAGGGGAAAGGGAGAGAGGTGAGAGTTGATGGGAGGAAATGAGTTAGAGAACATCAAAAATGAGAACAAATAAATTAAAAGAATGATGTAAAAATCAAATGAGAAGACAGGCGGCACCATAGCAACCATATCACAAAATGCTAGCAATAACCTTATATATAACATTTAGAAACGCCTGGCTGCTGTCTTGGAAGCACAACTTGCATGAGTAGTTTTCAAGGTGTTGCTAAACTGTATAGAGTGGTTGCCAGGTTGTTGCTAAGCTGTTCAGGGTGGTTGTCAGCACTTTGCTGTGTGGTTGCTAGGGTGTTGTGGGTGGTTGCTAGGGTGTTGTGGGTGGTTACTAGCCTTACTGGTAAAAAAGGCAAAGAAAGGACTTGGATCTTTCCTTTAATTCAGTTACTCCAGTCACATAGTACTGATTGTAAGATTATTTTATTTGTTTTTAAATCTTTAAACAGACTGGCATCTACTTATCTATTGAGCCTTCTGTCTATGCACAATTCATTGTGATCCCTCAAATCTTCAGATCAGAGGTTGTTGACCATTCCTAGAGCTGCAAGATTAATTGTTAAAAGATCACAATCTCGATTCAAACACTCAAACAATCTTATTCTTAAATGTCAACGATTCATCTTTCAAAAATTACGATCACAGTTGAACATTTAAATCTGCGTTGACGCTGTCGCTGAACCAGAGAGAGCAGTTATGAAACGGTTTCACAAATAATCTTTTCAACCACAAAGTATCGTACAATTATTTTTTGTCGTACAATAGTTCATATCACTGAAGGACTGGGATAAAATTGTATAGTTGGGAATCGGATATAAACACAGATGTCTATGGTAGCGATCAAAATAGAGTAAGTCACCTATTGAAACTTAACACTTCATCTAAAGATTGTATCAATTACATCGTTACACCAGTAGGTGGCGGCAAGTGACTGTTAAAATATATTTACCATTGAATCATTCATTCAAGAGTTTACTTAAAAAATTGTAATTCACTCAAAAATGGTAATTGACTCTTTTTGACTCATTTGAAGTCTTTTTGAGCGAGTCATTGAATCGTTCATTCAATCAGTTTAAAAAAAAGCAAATTAAATATTTCTTAAATAGACTATGTATTGTTTAGTTGTCTATTCAGAATTGTTAGAGAATTGTGATCTCTATTTTAAACAAAAATGTTTATTCTCAGTTTATCCAGAATCGTGCAGTTCCATTCCTAGAGCAAGACTAAAATTAAGAGGTGAGCGGGCTTTTTCTTTAGCTGTAGCTAAAACTGTGGAGCAGTCTTCCACTATGTATTAACTGCTCAAACACTTTCTGGTTTTAAATCTAAGCTAAACACTCTTGCTCACTCTTTTTTTTTTATTCTTTTTTTTATGTTGTTAGATTTTTATAACAGTAAAGCACTTTGGTCAACTTGAAGTTGTTTTAAACTGTGCTCTAGGTATACATTTAACATTGACATGATTCTTTAGAAAGCATCCTAATATTCTGATTTGTTGCTCACAAAACATTTCTTATTCTTTAGAAAAGAGTCCAAGGCACTTCTTCTGGCACAACAAATGTTTAAAAAGCCTTTATTCACATTATGGCTCATCACAATAGAACATTAAAAATAGTTCAACACTGCACAGGATGCATATTGGCCTTCAGCCTTCTTCATAGTGTTTCAAACAAGTCTTATCAATGTTGAAAACCAATTGTGCTGCTTAAAGGGATAGTTCACTTTGAAATTAATTTTTGATATGTTTTAGCTTACCTCAAGGGCATCCAAGATGTAGGTGTCTTTGTTTCCGCAGTAGTTTCAATTTTGATATTTTTAGGTCAAACCGTTCTTGTCTGTCAGTCATATAATGCAGGTCGATGGTCACTGTCTCAAAACACAAGCACAGAGTCCAAATTAAAACAATTCCCCATCGTCCAAATGAAACAATTCCCCATCATAAGTACACATTGATGGCCTAAGACACGAAACGAGCGGTTTGTGTGAGAAAACGAACAGTATCGTTTTTACCTCTTGTAACCACAGACACGTCCAAGTGATCTGAGGGCGCGGGCGCTTCGGTCTGCGCAAGCGCCGGAAAGCGCCGGAAGTGATCTCTCGCGCCTGTACGTCACTCATTGTTTACACGGAGATTTCGGAAGTGTTACCTTTCACAGTGAAGATCTAAACCTATTTAGATATACAGGAAATCGCAATGGAAGACGATTTCGATATATCAACAGACAACGTTGAATTTTTTTCACAACCATATTTATTTGAACCAGAATACACAGATCAAGAACTCAGAGCGATGGAGGAAGCATCCGCTGCAGCAGCACGTCTTCAAGCCTCAGAGAGACAGAGATCTCTTCAAAAGTGCTGGTGTTCTTGTAGCAAGTGTTGTGAGATGCCAACAGAAGTGGAGAGCATATGTTGTCAGCTTTACAAATAGAAAGGACACATACAAAGACGTTGTTCACATACCTCCGTTGGATGCGAAAACATCACAGGCACAGCTGATGATGTCAGTACTAAGCGATCCACTCCTTGGTTTATAAAATCATCAGGGGAAAAATGATCGCTGCAGACCCTCATCAACTTTAGTAAGTTCATGGGTGTGTTGATATCCAGCCGAAGAGCGATCAACCATAACTTCAAGAGAGAAGGCTCATAAATTGGGAATTCGTGAAAACACCACTCCCGGATGAGTTCGCGCGAGCATACGTAATTGTTTTCTTTTACGACGGTTGAAACATCCCGGATAAGCGCAAATTAGTAGGCTACCATTTCTATTAGCCGTCTTACCTACAATCTCTGTTCTGTGTAAACAATGAGTGACGTACAGGCGCGAGAGATCACTTCCGGCGCTTGCGCAGACCGAAGCGCCCGCGACCTCAGATCACTTGGACGTGTCTGTGGTTACAAGAGGTAAAAACGATATAAATACTGTTCGTTTTCTCACACAAACCGCTCGTTTCGTGTCTTAGGCCATCAATGTGTACTTATGATGGGGAATTGTTTCATTTGGACAATGGGGAATTGTTTTAATTTGGACTCTGTGCTTGTGTTTTGAGACAGTGACCATCGACCTGCATATGACTGACAGACAAGAACGGTTTGACCTAAAAATATCAAAATTGGAACTACTGCGGAAACAAAGACACCTACATCTTGGATGCCCTTGAGGTAAGCTAAAACATATCAAAAATTAATTTCAAAGTGAACTATCCCTTTAATATTTTTATGGGAATGGTGATGAATTTTTCAAGGATTCTTTGATGAATTTATGAACTTTGATGAAGAACTAAATTTATTTGAAAATATAAATCTTTTGTATTATTATAAAATACTTTACTGTCACTTTTGATTAATTAAATGCATCCTTGCTGAATTAAATTAATTTCCTTCAAAATAAAAAAAATCGTACTGACTCAACTGCAGTGTGTGTCAGTGAACATAACACCGAAGTGTTAAACTTAGAGTAATTACCAAAAAAAGCAAATATAGAATAATAAAATATTGAAGGTCAAAAAGATTTAGATGCTTTTATTCTGCATGTTGTTTCATTTTATACATTATGCTTGACTGTGGTGCATTCCACATCCACAAATCCAATCCCAAAGCACTGATATAAAGTAAATCCTACCTCTCTTAAGTCGGACCAATTATGTGTGTAGAACCGCATCAGTGGCTCTTTTATTTTTCAGCAGCAGAATTGTGAAAGGGAGTTGGACATACATAACTGATTCTGTGTGCCGCTCCTCTTGGTTATTGTAACGGCTCATTGGTGGATTACTCCAGAAATCAAAAGATCGGCTTACCACTAGAGCCTCGTTGCGATTTTGTGCTGGCCATTGGATGATTAGAGCGCTTGCGTATGTTTGTGTGTGTTGGGAAATATTCTTTAAATGGTCGTGTTTATCCAAGCTGAACTGTTTAATCAAAGAACAGAAGGAGCAGCTTGTAAACTTTCAATGCAGCTGCACTCACCCTTAATCCAGCCACATTAATGCAGCTCAGCTGCTGCTGTGTGTGTATGCAGGCCATGTGTGATGCCTGGATCCAGCAACGCCCTTCTGCTCATGTCCACTCAACTGTGACCCCCAAAGACTCTTTAAATCCAAACTGAAATCCATGCAAATCAAACAGGATGTGAATCATGTTAGTTAAAAAAACAAAAAAAAAACATGTAGAGGGTGAACAGTGCTTGTTACCTTAGATGCTTTTAGGCATGAGAACAAAGTGACAATTTAACTCAGATTGAGGATGACACATAAGAGGAAGCTTTAAAGTGTGTGTCTTAGCCATGTTTGCGAGCAGTTTCTTAGAGTTTTCATTTTATCAGTAAAGAGTGTTATGAGGTTGGAGAGAGATGAACCCAATCGCAGACAGAATGCAATAAACACAGATTTATTCAGACAAAACAGGGAAAACAAAACCCACGATGGGGCAAAACAAGGCTGGAGGGCAAAAACAAAGACTAACTACACTAGACTAAGACTTGACAGATAACTAGACAAATAACTAACAGCAACAACAAGATCAGGACTTTACAAGACAGAGTTCTTCACAAGGTACTCACGGGAAGGTTAACACACTGAGAATCACACAATGAACCGGCACAAGACAGCAAACACAAGGGGATTAAATAGGGAGAAACTAATGAGGGAAACAGGTGACGGCGATGATACAATAATGATAACAAGAAGAGATAACAAGGGGGCGGGGTAAGGTGACAAGACAACGCAAGCACACAGCCCAAACAAATGGCCATGTGCTTACACATAAAACATGGGTCTGTCATGATCCTGCCTCAAGAATTAAACAACATCAAGGACTAGATGGCAGGATCATGACAAAGAGGGGTTTTGTGTGTGAGTGAGTGAGTGAGTGAGTGAGTGAGTGAGTGTGTGTGTGAGTGAGAGAGATAGAGATGCTTTGGCAATACATTGTAACAATTGTCAATAAAACACATTTTGAATTGAATTGAGAAAGAGAATTCATTTTGCATCATGTAATGGCAGAAATGGCTCAAATAGTAGTGCAATTTTGGAGACTATGAGTCAGATTTACTAAACAGGGTAAATTAGCAGGACAATTATATGCGTGATCTACAACATGCAAATTAAAGAACACAGGCACAGCCGGACCATTTCCATAATGACCAACGCAATCTAACAAGAGCAGCGCAAATTCTGGTTTAAGTTTTTAAATAATACCAGTAAATTAACTTGCGCAAACCTTAGATTCCCATAAAAGCCTAAAATTAACACTCGCCAAGCACCAAATGCGAGTAAAATCCGTGTTGGCGAGTGTATGAAATGGTGTCAATTGACAGTTGGCCAGTAGAATTTTTTAAATTCTAACAATGCAATGTTGTGACAACATGAACGTGATCAAACGTGAACTATTCTCTGTGCAGCTGACAGGCCAGTACTTCATAATCACAAAAGTTTCAGCCAAATGTACATTTTCAAGCGCTGGAACACGCGAAAGGGAATTTACCTCAAAGACAGCAAGTCGTACTTGACAGCACCATGGAAGCGAATCCGAGCGCTGATGACATGTTGGATTCAATAGTAGAGTTGTGAATAAATTCTAGCCATTTCATTCTTAACCAACGTACAGTTAGAAAACGGAATAAAACTCGAGCAACCAAACACGCATCTCAAACCCATATTGCTCCGTGATGTGTCAACGGTCGCTTTGGTGAATTTTGACATTGTTTTGTAACACACCAGTTTATTTATAACCTTAATGCTAACATATTCATACTTAAAGATAAAAAACGTACATTTTGATTTCAGGGGCCTTTAACATCTGAAGTGCACGACCTGAAAGCTGCATCTCTCAGACAGCTCGCGAAGTTGGACATCTTTAAGCGTGACTGTTTGGATTTATATGAAATGGTTAGTAGCTTATAGTACAGCTAACTGCCTTTTTTTAAACGGGTATGTTGACGATAGTTTAAATGTTTTTAACTTGTAAAAGCTACAGTTTCAAAGTAGATCCTCAAAACTGGTCCTCTCTCTGTCGGGTCTGAATGCCTCCCAGATGGACAGCATAATTCAATTCACATGTGGAGGATGAATATTTAACAGCTAAGGACAGATTCACACCATAGTTGTAATGTTTTTATTCAAAGCTAACGTGAAATTAACATGAAAGTTTTGAAGAAAGTCTGGATGTTAATATAAGTACTCACATGATTTGTAGTTTGATCATTTTCCTTGCACATTCAAACACACTGGGATTTCTTTCTTTTTTCCTCTCTACTTCCCTGTCTAACTCTCCGCTGGAAATGGTAATTACAGAAATCTGTTCTCAGGAAAGTTAGATTGAAATCCAAGGTTGAGTGTTGGCCAGGGACCCTCAAATTGCCTGGGCCAGGTGTTGATATTCATAATAATACACACTGCCCTAAATATAATTGCCTCTGCAGACACAATACATATTAATGTGTCAGTTAGCAATCAAAGCACTGGGGTTTGTCTCATCTGACCTGTTTCAGAGCTGTCAGGAACACTCAATGTCAGAGGCTTCTGTCAGAAGACCCTCCGCCTGCCGTCTGCCCACCCTGAAGCTTGCTAATGCCTGCCCTGCCAGACAGGAGCCATGTAAGCACTTCTGAGAACTTCAGCAAGGTCCACAAAATCAGGGATTTACAGACCTACTTACATAAATCCGTCAAACAAAGCTACAGCTGGGAAGAAATAAACATATGGGGTCCACACTGGACAGATAAAAACAAAATATCTTCTCTCAACAAACACTTTTCATTTAGTTCCTTTTATTATTTGTTGCTATATATATATAAATTAATATATGTGTTGCCTTAAATGAATAGCCCTCACACCATTCCAAACCTGTATGATTTAAAAATATATATATTAATGTACTATTCACTCACCATTACAATGAATGAGGCCTGAAGCTTTCAAGCTTCAAAAGGAAAAAAATGCGACATAAAGAATCAGAAGTTGTCCATGAGAAATATTCCACATCTGTTGTCCTATAATAGCTTTGCATGAGGAATCGATCATTTTTTTTTTTGTCGTTATTCACTGAAAATCTTTCCATCTGCACTAAGTCTATTGGGCATGTTCGCGAGAGCTGTGGGTGAGAAAAGCAGGGATGACTGATTTGTGAATGGATCTTTTCAAAGAGTAATTTGATCCAAAACTGTCTATTATAATGCATTATAATTATTTGTGAGACGATATGCTGGATTACAACGTTTCTTGTGGTAGTTTTATAATGCATGATATACAGTATACAGACTTCCTAGAAAGGCTCATTGTATATATTCTGATAAAAAAAAAAAAAACATTAATAAATTATCTTTCCATTTCCCAAATATAAGCCTCAGGCTGTCTACATTCAGTGAGGACTGACAGCTCCACAGTCTCATATTCACTTTTTCCAGTAAGTACTGTCTGAAATGATAGCTGCATTCTCACTCCTGGCTGATGGAAAAGGATACTTCAAAGGGAAATCGAAACCGCAAGGTTGTGTATGTGGCCAGCAATGGCACCTTGAGATGAATGATGATGATTTTTCAAATTCCTTATGTCTCTGGCCATGTTTCAGTGCGTCTGGGTCAGCCCACTGTCAGCCTCCAATCAGAATGCTCTTAGGGCAAGAGGCAACAGTGAGGATTGCTGGGAAGTGACCCACGACCCCTTTCCAGGTGCTCCGCGGTTACTCTGATAAAATGAGGGAAAGGTTGTGTAGGTCTTAGAGTTGTAGCTCAGCAGTTAGCCAAATCTTCCAACCTCAGAGACTACAGGTTCATCCAGATCTGCTAACTACTGCAAGACTGAATAGTTGTTCATAATAGAGTTGACAGCAGCATCCTGTTAGATTATGCGGTCGAACACTAAGGGGGAAATGTACATTTCATTATTTCAAGACCCATTTATACTGCATGAAAATATTGATAGTGTATTATTAAATATGTTGTTTTCAGATGTAATTAATTTTATTTAAATGATCACTGTACCAAAGCCAAAGCCAATGTTTACTACTACAAATGTGTAAATCTGAAGAGAATAATTCCCTTATTTTCCATTTAATTCAATATTTAATTACTTGAAAATGTTTATTTTAGTTAGTTAGACTTTCTTCCTAATTTTATTTTATTTTATTTTTTATTTAATTTGTTATTCTTCCAATGAAGTAAGTAAAATAGGTTTGGATCATTAGTCATTAGTGTAAATAAATATAGACATATTTAAAATTTCTGGCTAACCTGATCCTTTTAAGGTTTGGGAAAACTTAGAGACAAGTGACATAATAAACTAGAATCTAACTTTATTTCAGTGTGAGTAAATGCTCACGTGCATTTCTCTTTTTTGCCATGAATGTCAACAGTAAGATCAGGCAAAGGTAAAATGGATGAGATGTCAAGATGATGTCCTCAAGTGTAATTTTACAGAAGCTAGCCGAGAACATCCATCCACTTCGGCTGTGGCTCTTTTGATTGTCAGCTTTGAGGGTCTTTCAGTCTCTATTCTTCCTCGTGCCATCACAGAATAAGATCACAGCTAGTGTACATAGACCTTTATCATTTTACAAAAAAAACAAAAAAAAACAAAAAACATACGATGATGATTTAGTCATTTGCTTTTGTTTCTGAGCAAAGATCATTTGTTTGCAGTGCAATCCCACTGAAGCCCTCAAACAAGCCAAGCGGTACAATAGTACGTGTTTGAATGATTGTTATCAGACTGCTCAAGCAGAGACCCAAACACGGCTCTGTCAGATCAGAATTCCAGAATGGGGTTGTGACTTGCCAAATAGGACGCCATCCTGTTTTTCCACTCAGTCATATCAGTGAGACTGCAGCAGGAATGTATCAGGAGTGTTTTTTTTTTAGATCCCTGAAGTCTTTGAAGAGGTTTAAGGATCTTTCAGGGACCCAGGCCAACCAAAGTGCCTGCCAGATATCTCCATGTTAATAAGCCTCCATTAAGAAATTATTGCTGATGTTTTTGTGCTTTGCCACTGCAAAATCTAACTGCCAATTATGCCATGGCAACGCTCAGCACTCCATTTGCCAGGATGTTGATAATTACGGTTTCTCTAAGCTCTTTTCTTCCTGCGCCTCATTTTACTTTGTGCATTTCAAATCCGGGCAGTCCGCGGAACACGTCAGTATTTTGCCACCTACCATTACCTGTTATTCTGCTCTGATGTGGTTCATGTTTCATTAGTATACCACCTAAAGGGTCCAGCTCGAGTTGGGGTTGTTAAAATGAGTTCAGCCAGTGCAGTGAGTGCCATGCAGACTTCAAATAACTCTTAACGCATAACTCATACTTATAACCCTAACTTTATTCATGCTTTCATTATGCAGCCCCCGGTGCGACCGAACCAAGCTGAAGGCCACCAGCGTAGACGGTGAACCGGGCTGGCAGTCGAGTGACTGAACAGTCTTTGGCAAACATGAAGAACAGGAGGGTCTGTACTGTAGGTGGCCTTTATCTCTGGCACACCTGACATTGTCAAGGTCGTTTATTATCTCAGTCTGTTTGTGTGCCGCCAGAACACACTCGTCTCTCCTGGGTTGCGAGAAAAGCACTTTTTTGAAATCCTATGGGGAAGGGCAATTGATTGTGCTGATACTTTTGGTGATTAGACACATCAGTCAGTGTCAAGATTATCTGTGTCATCAGCTGATCTCAACAGCTGTAGGCTCGTCTTCTTTAAACGGCGTCGAAATCGGTCACATCTCTGCTCTGTCTGCTCCTTCTTCAATTACTCATACTGATTGAATATATGCAAATCGCCACCAAAATTAAAAGCCACCTGCAAGGAGACCCCAGAGGGATATTGTAACCTCCCAACAACCTCCAACTGCCCAACTGTTCATAAAGACGCAGATATTTGAAAGACTGACATCCCTAGCATTCTCAACCCTTGGACAATAACACATGGATATGGAAACAGCATGGCCCCTACTGGCGACCTTCTATCTGATCTCGGTTCACCCTTATGCCGCTGCTCTTCTGTGAAGTGTCCATCTTTGATCCTTATTCCTTTGCTCCACTCACCCCTCCTCTAATCCTACTCATCCACCCATGCCTTCGCTTCTTCACCTCTCTTTCTTTAAACCCTTCCACTCCCACACCTCGACTGGAGGACAAAGGACCGGTGACTCTGTCTGGATCTCCGCTGGGCCGTACTGAGGAGTGGTTATTAAGAGCCGAGTGTGTGAAGATTGTTAATGCTTTGCGGCATGCCACTGTCTCCTGCGGGATGGAGAGATAGGTGGGATACGTAAAGGTCAGCAGTCTGATTTGAGCACCTGTCTTCCTGCCTCTGTGACGGGCCAAGAAACTGCAGCTCTGTCCTTTGAACGTCTTTGCCTGCAGATTATCCGGTGGGATGTCCTGCTGTTGTTTTGTCCCTTCAGTAATGACACAGCTTGCTATGGATATATGTGTTTCTGGAGGTATATGTCTCGTGTGAGGGATCTTCAACCGCCGGATCTGAGTAAAGCAGCCCTAAGGCACTAAAAGTAATAGTAATCTAACAGTATTGTGCACGAAGCTGGAAAAAGCTTCTTACATGCATCAGATAAAATGGATCATGTTGTTCCTATCTCTTGGGAACTTTTAGATTCTGCTGTGCCATGGTTCTGTGTTAGGATCTTATCCTGCTTTTGAACTCCATAGATTGACACACAATTCATCAATTCATCTGTTAAAAGAAGTCTTCATAAATTTAACTGAATCTGTGTTGGGATACCCAGGTGGATTGTTATCGCCCTGGATTCTCACCTTAGTCATGCTTTTGGGATTGTTTATATCTTCTGGGAAAGTCATGAAAAGCGAAATATTGCCCTACATGGCTACTGTAAGTATTGAGAGTCATGATCAGTGTTTTGTTTTATTTTGTTTGTTTGTTTGTTTTATTTTCATTTGATGGACATTTCCTTTAACAGCCATCTCGGTTTGTGAGGAAGATGAAGACATTTCAGGAGAGATGGATGGGAGTCTAAATTTGTTAGGTGAGGATTATGTGGTGTCCTGAAACCCATCACCCTTAAGACTCCGTCCCAGCCATCTCTTCTGAGATTGTCATTGCCGGTAGATAAATGTTTACATAGATGGCTGACTCAGTAAATAAAATGGCACAATACAGCACAAATCTACAGTGATACAATAAGTGACAACATGGTGTCCGCCGGGTCTTAAAAAGTATTAAAAGTTGATAAATCAATTTAGAGAAAATTAAGGCCCTTAAAAAGTAATAAAAAGTCTTAAAAGCCATTTTCCAAGGTATTAAATTGTGTATCATCTTTTCATTATGTATATTTGTCCAAAGAGGTTGTATGCTAAAGTTTGCCTGAATTTAACCATTGCGTCAGCGAATAGTGGGATTCTGTGTAGTTTATTTATGGAATCCTGCTAGATGTGACATCATCTGTTACTGCGCTCACTGACTGACTGCTGTGTGTTGTGCGGGATAATGCATATGTCTCTCTACGCCCGGTTGTTAAACAACATCGTTGTTAAACCACTTATCGTACAGAACGTACATACACTCAAGTCAGCATATGGTTATCGTGTTTATATTGTTTCACGTTCATGTTAAGAAAAAAATAAAACCCATGTATGCTCGAGGAGTGAGAAAACTGACAGACGTTGCAGAGACACAAAGGTAACGGTGTGCTAAGCGAAGTTTCTAACAGCACTTTACGTTTTTTTTTTCTTAAACCTGTCTCCCTTAACGAAACTTAAAGGAAGCTTATGTCTCAAAATCATTGTGTTATCTGATAAGTTATCATCTCGGCTCACTCGGGGTACAGCTGCTCTTACCTGTCGTGAATGCAGTGATGGACAGCTGTCATCTCATTCGACTGGTGTTTGGATTTCATGTGATTTCTCATTGTGGTGGTGATATAATGATAACTCAGTATCATTAATTAATTTGATTAAAGGTAATTCAATTTTGTAATATCATTTAGTCATCCATCATTTTCATCCAAGTAATTCCAAACTTCGCGAGGTAGACGACGACATCATGTGATCAAATACAATCAACACGCTCCACAGCGCCACCCAGTGCATTTAATTATAACTTTGAGTTAGTGCTTGGATTTATCATGGATTCACAGCATTTACGGCCAAGCAAAGCAACGTAGTAAAATTCAAATAGTATTTTATTTTTCGAATAATAATTACAGATTGAATATTCGTGCACACCCCTAGTACTGACACTCTGTGTTTGAAGGACTTGCTCTGGTGTATCAAATGAAGCACTCCGTAATCACAGGTAAACTGTCTGACCAGTCAGGTGTTTGTCATGAGAAATGTAACACAAAAGAGCTATGGTTTGCAGACAGTTAAAAGAGTTGATGTTACAAATACATCTTTTGAATATACTGTGTGAACTCAAGGTTTATTTTCCCACTTCCATAAGTTTTTTTCATTTGTTTTGTTTATTGGCCTAATCTGGTTTCTCTTTCTAATTAACTTTGCATTGGGTTAGTCACTCAATTAATTCTCTTGTGCTTCATTCCCACCTTTCTGAATTATGTTGCATTGATAAGGAGTTAATCACAAACTAAGAATGTTTAGTTGTGCTATCTTACAATCAATATATAGTAAATGTAAGGTGTCGCTAATGTAATGGTTAAAACTTGAACTGGCGATGAGGTCTTAAAATGTATGGAAGGGGTCTTAAAAAAGGTCTTAAAAGGTAATTTAACTCCACGATTCCTGTATATACCCTGGACAAGCAACCTTGTGTTGCTCAGCTAGACTGAGAAGAAACACTTTTAGCAAAAAAGTGGTAGAAGGTAAAAAGTGCCTGACTGTATGTTACATTTTGCTATTTTAGTTTGAGAATTGAATGAAAAGCAGCTAACAGTTTCCAGTTTCTTGGTCCCAAGATATTGGTATGTTTGAATGTTTTTGCACATTTTTAAAGGTGTGACAAAACTTAAAGCATTAGAGAACTACCCAAGAGGCTGTGTCAGGAAATACCGTAGCTCACACAGATACATTTCTACACCTGCTTTTGTAGTTAATGTATTATTTAATAATTTTTTTATAGGCCTATATTTAAAATATACCATTATGTATTATTAATGTTACATATTTACTTTCTTTTTAGTCCTAAATTGGTCACATTTCTCAACCTCTATCTCTTCCATATCACTGATAGTGAAACTCATTTTTCCTTATAATTAACTTCTCTCCAACCATCTGAAGCTGAATATTACAGTAGACACATTAATAGGGCACCTTTAACATGAATCACTTTACATGGATGATGGGATTAAATTAGCATCTGATTATGAGGTGGCATTAATCTAATGGGATTCGGATGACAGCAGCCCTCAATTCACAGATAGATTTAAACAGTTATGGCATGTCATGCTATAGCCAGACCTTCTTTTCCAGTGGGCAAAACTTTTCTTTGAGGGAATGTGAAAAATAGGTTACACTTTACAATAAAGTCCCATTCGTTATTGTTTGTGAATGCATTAACTAACATTAACTAAAAATTAGCAATACATTTGTTACAGTATTTATTAATCTTCATTAACATTAGTTAATCATGTTAGGAGCTCAGGTCCATTAAATATTGATATACAACTTTCGAAATTAACATTAACAAATTAATAAATGCTTTTGAAGTATTTTTCATTGTTAGTTTGGTTAACTAATGTAGTTAACAAATGGAACCATATTGTAAAGTGTTAACAAAAAATATAGGACACATAGCCACTTTTGACAGAGCTTATAAGATTTGAATATTAATTAGTATGTTCTGGTTGGTTAATATTTTTTTTTTTTTTTTGCATACACAAACACAGTGTCTGTGTTTTTAGATCCTACTAAAACAGAGTGGACTGATTCTTAACTCACTGTGTCTCAGCATTAGTATATATGCTCTCTGATGTTACATTTACACGGTGTACTAAAAGTGTTTCCTTTTTTTGGATGTGTGTACAGACAATAATATTGTCAAAGCAATCCCCATTCACACGGATCAGTGAAAATTATTAAAAACTCTGTATTATTCATGCCAGGCCAGTAGAAACACTATGCGCATATAGACTGAACATGTAATACGCATGCATATGACGTCACCATTTTCACAAATTCGCGCCAAAACGCTGTTGTCGTGAAATGTTTTCCATTTTTAGTTGAACACGGTGTTGTGTTAGCCTTGTTAGCCCCTTGTAGCCTGTGTTAGCCCCTCAGTTAGCCTTGTTGCTGCTGGAGACATGATTTTGACCTTGGAAACCCACCTTAATGAGTGACTGACATTCTGTGTCCATATTGGGAGACTGCCAGTAGCCATTTTTGAATTCACTTCATGTCACCCTCCATTTGTACCTACCGCAACATTCAGATATGTTCAGCAGGACTACCAGTGTCCTGAACAAAGTCGCATTTGAGCAAATAATAACCTAATTTTTTCACACATACAAGTTTTCTGTCATGGTAGCAGTGTATTTTTTAAATATGGAGCATGTACTGTTCTTACATTACACACAAACTGACTGATTTCAATAGAGTAGAGAAGGTGTTTCATATGTGTGAGACAGGGCTCAAGAGGACTACATTAGTGTCAGTTTCAAAACCTACAGCCTGTTCACTGACCACCTGATTTATGCAAAAAAAAAAGAAAAAGAAAAAAAGAATAAGCTTTGTTTACACAGTCAGTGTTTGGAATTGATAAATCACAGTAGCCTTCAGTAATGCCTGTGACCATGACAGATAATGATAAAAATATCTAGACTTTGTATTGCTTTTTAAGTATTTTAGACAACTCCCACCACTTTTATCCTCTTGAGATGCGGCCAAAAACGTTCTGCTTCTATCAAATTATTAGCTTATTTATACGAGTTGGGAGACAAGCTAAACTATTTATTTATGTTTTAAATGCAGAGTCCAACTGCCATATCACTTATGTCAAAAAATGCAGATCTTTTGAACTTTATTCAAAGAATTCTGCAAACATGTATCACAGTTTAAAAAATATATATTAAGCAGCACAACTGTTTTCAACATTGATAATAATAAGAAACTTTTCTTGAGCACACAATCATTAAATGATTTCTAAAGGATCATGAGACACCGAAGACAGGAGAAATTATACTGAAAAATCAGCTTTGCCAGTACAAGAATAAGTTACATTTTATAGTATTAAAATAGAAATTTAAAATTGTAATAGTTTTTCACAATATTTGTTTTTTTGACTGTATTTGATCAAGAAAATGCAGCCCCAAACTTTTGAAAAGTAGTGTAGATTATGCATTAATGTGACTTACTAGTCATTGACTGTTTCTGTTCATACAGCACATCAACAGAACTCGCTCTCAAAATTACTCCATTTAAGAGAGTCAATTTGGTTAAAGAGTGAATATTTGTAATAACTGAACAGTACGTGAACATTACTGGCAGTATTCTGTGGCAGTGTAGGCAGGCTTGGAGAACAAATATATAATTCCTGCAGTCTTTCAAGCAAAAAAAAAAAAACACAAAAAACAAAAAAACTTATCCAGCTTCACTGCAACGCCTAGTTCTGCTTCCTCTCACTATGTCTCCAAAGGTGCAGGTGTGTGGAATTATGGGGGATCATCATCATCAATACAGAAGATGTGAGTAGCTCATCTGTCTTCATGCACACCCAGCAGAGAACACCTGCTGCATCTTTTACATCTATCTACATTTACAATCCACACACACTCACTATCGAGTGTACCTGCGGGGCCAATATTTTATACCGATATACTAGAAGAAATCAGTATGACAGGAGGTTTCAGATGTCCTTATTTGATCACAGCTCAACATCACATAGGAAACTAGACCGCTAGCAACAGTCTGCAGGAGCAGAGGTCAGGAAATGTGTAATCCAATCGACACTATAGGAAGAAGGCACTTCCAGCACACAGATTGTTTTATTTGACACCGCATGCCAGCTGTTGGTTCTCCGTGACAGTCCAGAAGTCTATTGCACTTTTGGTTCAAATATGTGCACATTGCTAAAACTGTGAAATACAATAACTACTGACTCATTTCCAGTAACTCTTCTTTAATGATCTTTAAGTATGTGACTCATCGTTTCTAGCACATTGTTGCAGCCATGTTCTTAAGGAATACCATAACCAATAATATTTATATAATATTTTTTTTTATTAAATGTTTTGTAGTATGTCTTTAAAATTCCTTATTGCTTATTGGGTTTATTATCTCTTTTATTAGTGTATGTTTTGTCCTTGACAGCGTGTTGTTCTGAGTCAGCAAACATTTCAGTTGATTATCTCTACTCCCAAACCATAAAAGATCAGCTATATGACACACTAAATTGGCACAGAGCCTGATCACAGTAACTTATCATATTTGCCAGGTGCTCTTTTATTGGTTTAAACATAAGTGGTCTTTTTTTTTTTTTTTTTTTTTTTTTTGCAGGCTGCACAAAGCATTTTGAAGTAGATGCTAATGCAGCACTGAGTGCATTATCCTTCAGTAAGCAGACGGTACAGAATTATCCTCCTTCAAGCTCAAAGACTTAGTGTTGCTTCATTTGTATTAATTAGTAAATTAGACTTTACGCTCTACAGAGTGATGAGTTTAAATGTTTGTTAGAGTTATTTATTTTCTTTAAAATAAATGGTGCAACTTTTCCTTCACATATCGAGAAATTAACATTTATTAAATTATTCAGCTCTTTTTTTTTATTTTTTTTTTTTAAATGTATTTATTTATTGTTGTTTTTTTCCATGAAAATTTGAAGCCTCGGACACACAAGCAAGGGTTTTTTGTGCTCTTATTTAATTATTCTCGTATTTGGCTAGAGGAAAGTCTTGCACCTCATTAAAATTATTTAATCCACTGTCAATTGCTTGTTAGCCAAAATCACTAATGACTTTGCATTTACTGGAAGCAAGATAAAAGCTTTGCTATGTTTTTTTTGCTCCAGTCAGACTTAATTACTTAATTTGTAATGTTCGCTTTCTTCTTACAAATGAGTTGTCAGTGGAGGAAGTGCAGTTGTAGAATTTCTGCAATCATATTGCAAATCTGAGCTGACTGGACTGCCTGTCTTTTAATGATTAGGGGGAGGATGTATATTGATCTGCTTGATTAGATTACATGCCACTAGAGGGGGAAAAACTATTTTAGTTTAAGAATTGGGCATTATTGATTGTGTTTTTGTTCATGGACTGAAAGACAAGTTCATTTCTCTCTGATTTCACAAACAGAACGATGCAGAACTGGATTTGTTTAATGTCTTTATTCTTATCTGCATCGCTAAGCACCTCTCAGGGAATGTTTACACCTGTGTTTTGACGTTAAAACTCAGGATGTGGTATTTGAGCCGTCCTCTATAATTAAAGTGCGCCTGACTGCTGAGCTAATGTCTTGTGGAAAGCAGTAATGAACAGAGAGTGGTGATGCGTTCCACTTGGTGGCGTCACCGTTCAATATGTTCCTCACACATTTTGCGACACCAGCCTGCAGCCAAGCATTACATATTCTCTCCTAGAATTTCCACATGTGCGACTGAGCCGTGGGCCATGTTTTTTATACATGCTCAATGCTTGCTGGTGTTCATATTGCTCCGTGGTTTCGGTCTCAGAGCGGTGTACTTCACTCAATAGCATTGAAGAAGTGCTGTCCATGTGGCATTGCCTTGGGTTAGGAGCATGACATGATGGAACATGACAGGGATAGGATGAAAAGGTCACCTCTGGCATTCTGCCGTTTGAACCATGTGATGAGCAGCTTGGCATTTGTGGCGTCCACCGGCTCATTGTGTTCCAATCAGAGCAGAGCAGGCAATCAAGTACAAACAGCATTCAATCTTGCATGACCGCATTTTTATTAGATGTTTAATAGAATATATTGAGTTTGGCTCGATTGATGAAAAATAGGGAGAGATTGATTATAGCAGTCAGAGAATGACTAGATAGAATGATGTCAAATTTTCCCTCACGTTCTCAGCCGCTGTATTAGAAACACCTTCGCAGCATCGTAATTATTATTTTAATTTTTTTGTCATTTACTGCCAAGGTAATATAACACAAATTATCGCTTTATAAATGTGTATTAAGTAGATTTATGTTGATGTTGATAACTGTGGATGCTGATAACAGTGGAATGTGTCATAACAGTCCTTGAAAAGGGTCCTTTGGCCCCATTTACTTCCATTGCCTCAACTTAACCATAATTAAAAAAAATAAAAAAATTATACAAGGGACGTGTCAAAATGATTTTCTGTGGTAATCAACAAAATGGCACAAATGTATGTATTGAACCCAAAATATTACTTTAATTTAGCCTATATCATGACTTAAAAAGCTTTACATTTCCTTTAAATACTAAAGCCCCAATTTAATTCCGTTGTAAGAGCTGTATAACATTTATTGACGTGTATTGAACTCTGCTTATTACTTATTTATGTACGACTTGCCTTTTACATTTTACTGGGATGATAATCAATAATTATGCAGGAATTTACCATCAACACTCATTGTTTGTTGTGATTGGAGGGCACTTGTATAGGTGCTCATTATAAAATGAGTAAATTGCAGCTTTCTGTACCACGATAGGAGAAAAGACAAGTTTGAGACACACAGACGCTATAATTACAGTAAACAAGGGTCAAATGAGCATCTTCCAGTGTGATGAAATGCTAGACATGCAGAATTCACCCTTCAGTCAGAACTGTATGTACCGATTAAGGCGAATACCTGTAATGACGATGAAGAGGAGGATGCTGGCTATGGGTGTGGATGCCCTGCTGCGATCGCGCTGATGCACAGTGTCTGGTTGGAAGACTGAAACCCGGCTGCAGTCTAACTCTCACAGCAGGGCTACGGTGCTTGAGGAGAGCCCATTAAATAAGCAATTAAAAGCAGATAATGAAGGGGCCAGTCGCCAGTAGGGGCTCGGCCCGACTGACTGCCTCGCTGAGCCAGACAGACCTTCTGAAGGGCTATGACAGCCTTCCCCCTCCCGGTCAGGCTTAAACACCAGTCAGTGTGTATTTGTTTGTGTGTGTACACAGAGCTTAACATTCAGCAGGATCAGAGCTTACTGAATGAGCCTCGGTGTGATAAATGAAACATCTGGTGGGAAAATTATTTAATAACTTTAATGAGTGTGATACTGCTCTTTTCTGAACGTACCATCCTGCGTTACGCTGCAACTACCATTGATTTATTTTATAACTGTGAAACATGATTCTCATAATGACTTTTTTGTAAGTCCTTGCCGTCTCGATCCTCTGTAGATAATGCAATGCGTGAGCGTTTTGTCCGTGGGTTGGCGAATCAATATCTCGCATTACCTTTAATGACCGGTTTGTTGACATATATGTTGGTTTCCTTTTAGTTTTGATGCTCACGTATCCCCGAATGACTTCTACACTCTTTGGGCATCTTCAGAGCACTGTACTTGTGTGAATTGGTGCCATGCCTCAGGAGACCAGGGTCCTACTCAGCAGATAATAAACACCACATCAGTGCCATGCTAACGAAGACAGATAAAGCACAGAGTAAAGATTTATTTTCTACAGAGGGTCACAATGTAATTGTTAGCTCAATTACATACAATAAAGAATTAGAGTGACAGAAGGTGTAGAGACACCCCAAGGGAGTGTGGTCTGTGCACTTCATGTTTTTTCTGGTGCTTTCTTTATTGGACTTTCAAGGTGACCATAGCATTGGTATTCAATTCAGGGTGAGGAGCGTTTCTGAAAATAAATGGTGGGAGGTTGGCCGGGTCAATGCCGGTCGGAGATATCCGAAGAGTTTCTGTTAAACGTTTGTGGAATGAAGCATTAGTGTGCTATAAACAGCAGGTGGGATGTTTCATAGGCTTATTATTTTACACATTCTCAGTGAGTTTTGGGGTTAGATAACTGATGCAAAAAAAATTTGAAAGGTTGTGAAGGGCTTATAAACTCTGGCGCAGTGTTTCTTGCACCGCATTCTGTGGCAGCACTGCTGAAAAATCAACTGCGCCATGGCATTTGAAATGGTTGTATTGAAATAATATTTTAAGATAATAAATACACGTGTATAAAATATAATGAATGCATTTAAATGCTCAACAATATGCTAGATCTTAAAATAGTTAATTCTAAAAACCAGACAATTTCAACAAACTGTTTGAAATGTGAAATTGTGTTTTCTTCCGTTTACATCAAAATGTAAACAGACATACAAAGGATACTCAATGAAATGTGAAGAAATCCGTGTCCACTGCTTTTTGCTTACTTTATGATCTTTCTCTGATAATAGAACACTATATCAAGTGTTCGTTTGACTTTACACCGTGTCGGGCTGTTAAAACATAAAGATTGTGCGAAAATAAATGTAGTATGGTTTCCAAGAAATATTAATCAACACAAGCCATTCAACATTGATAATAAGATCCTAATAATAATTTTTTTTTTTTTTTTTTTTTTTTTTTAAATCAGCATTATAATGATTTCTGAAGGATCATGAGACACTGAAGACTGGAGTAATGATGCTGAAAATTCAGCTTTGATCATAGGAATAAATTACATTTATGAAACAGTTATGTTAAATACTAATTTCACAATGTTGTTATTTTTACTGTATTTGGTAACGGCAAATGAAAACTATTCATGTCGTTTTTATTTAAATGGAATTTGATTGTGACCAGATTGAAAAGAAAAGCGGCCAAAAAAATTGTTGTGTGTGTTCCTGGTAAAATCTACGTTTGTCACAGCCTCTGGTTTCATTCGCTCTCTCTCCCCTGAATATTAGTACTACATCTCCCAGCACTCCCTCCGTCATTATCACCTTCCATCCCTGCCTAGTTTCTCTGATCACCATTATCACTGTCACCTGATCATCATCATCTTCCCCTTTATCTGGACTGTGTCTTCCGCTGTTCTGTGCGAAGTCTTGTTTTGCTCTGCGGACATTTCCAAGCATACTCTCCCACTGCCGTGTATTCCTTAACCTTGATCTTTGCCTGTACTCTGGACTCTGTGATACTTTGCTGCCTGCCCCGACCTCTGCCTGTGTCTGACCTTGAGTATTGGATTGTCCCTTTGATTACTGCTGTTCTCAGTGTATGTCTGCCTACCTGTCTATGGAATGTCTCCATAAAACATGAAAACCCAAAGAGTGTGTGTGTGTGTGTGTGTGTGTGTGTGTGTGTGTGTGTGTGTGTGTGTGTGTGTGTGTGTGTGTGTGTGTGTGTGTGTGTGTGTGTGTGTGTGTGTGAGAAAGAGAGAGAGTGATTGTGTGAGTAAGTGAGTGATTGAGTGAGAGAGTGAGAGAGAGAGGTAACTTCTTGCCTTTCTTGACTTTTTGTTGTGACATTTCCATCTAAAGTGACAAATTGGTTTCTTGTACCCATCATCATCTATGCAGTGATGTATCACACTGTCATCTGACAGAAGAGGGTGTGAAGTCAAACCTTACAGGTGTCCAGGATGGTGGAGGACAGGTCCCTGAACTCATTATCAGGGCGTCTCAAGACTCTCACAGGAACTTTCACTCTGTTTGAAAATGAAGAAATGAAGACCTGCAGAATATTCAGGAACAAACATAATGCGGCTGCTGTCTGACGTTACCCTAACGGTTCCCCTCAGAGTCCGAGTGAGATGGGATTCATTCTGTCATGTGTCATACCCCTGATGACTCTGGTAGCAGTGTAATGTCAGACTCCTGAGGATAAGCCACGTTCTCTCTAATGAAAACCTTCGCTCTGAAACCTCAGGGGTTTACCATAGCTAATGCCATCTCTTGGCTCGACTAAGGGCAAGAGAAATGCCAGGAACAGTGCCAACTTGGCATGTCACAGAGGGTTTTTTCCCTCTCTTTTCTGACAAGCCATATATAGAAAGGGCTCATTTGACTCTCAAAAACTCTGCGAGATGCGTTGAACTCTGCGTGGATTTTTCAAAAGCCAATCTTTCCACACAGCCTGCAGGCAGAAAAGGTGCTCGCAGAAATGGTCTAATTAAAACTGCATAATGCAACTTTCTAACGAGAGACACTTTTGAGATGTGTGATGAGGAAACTACTCAAATCATCAGTGTCTTGCCCTTTTCTTGCTGTCCCGAGTCCAGACTTATGACAGCATGTGACAAACAGACCACTGGGAACATGTGAGAAGGTGTACCTGATTCTTTTCATCCTTCATCACTCTTATCAAAATAATCAAGTATCATATCTTCATGTTATTTAACTGTCTGATGATGTCTAAATAACAAGATTTTGTAAAAAGAATCAGCACACTTTTAAAGGTGCATTGCGCAAGTCTCTGAGTTTTTGCAGAACTATGCCCCCTCTGGCGGCAAGCGAAACTGCAGCCAGAAGTGTGCACGCTCACGGACAAAAGTTTTCTTTTTTTGAAATGAACTACAAGCCGGTCTCTTAGAATCCATCTTCTACGGAGAATGGCGGCGAATACACAAACCTGCCAGACAGCCAGGTGAGCGTGCCGTGAACGCGCATGACGTCACGCCCAGTCTAAAATTCCGGCCCAAATCCCTCTTATTTATTTTACTTTACAGGATTATAGAGACAATCTCAGTGATCAGAGAAGGGCTCATTCAGCCCATCAGGCAATTGTTTAAGCATGTATGGGTTAGAAAACGGGTATTTTTAACATGAAAAGTTGCTTAATGCACCTTTAAATAATGAATGCGAATTTGTACAGTAGCATGCATTCTAATGTTGTTTGTATGACAATGTTAATTAGTAATTGTAAAATGGCAGCTATTCTGTGTAGAAAATAATGCTCTCTAATATACACAAACATAACATACTAGGCGTTTGAAGTGGAGTGCATTTTAGTCAAGCATCTGCTCCATGTTACCGGCCAAGTTTAAAACCCTTGTTTTAGCTCAATTATTAATTTTCCTGTGATCAGTTGGCTATTCTGTGTTGTCCTGGACACAATACAATGCATTTGTGTGCACACTGCTAATGCATTTTGATCACAAGATTTTCTCTGTATCTGATATGAGGGCTCAGATCGCATAACACATTTTTATTGGTTTCCCCAATTATCTGTTATGAAGCGACATTGAGCTGTGGGAAAGGTGCAAAACTTTT
Source organism: Leuciscus idus (assembly GCA_021554675.1). NCBI lineage: Eukaryota > Metazoa > Chordata > Actinopteri > Cypriniformes > Leuciscidae > Leuciscus > Leuciscus idus. Next base: position 18,548,051 of record CM038633.1, read on the forward strand.
TTTTTTTTTTTTTTTGCACTTAACTTATCAGGTTACCTGACATCTGTTGTTAATCTTGTAAACGGGTCATATTATACATGTTCTCATGTACACGGACAAGCAATGTTACATATAACAGGATTAGTCACAAGCCATTAAAACGGTTGTAAACGTTTACAATGGCGCATATATGTGATAGTTTTAAGTCGAAAGCTTATTTCTCCAACATCATCCTTATTAGACCTGCATTCATTACATTTCAAGTTTTTCATCTGGTATTTCATTCAGAGAGAGGACTTATACTTCATTCCATTTTATCTCTCTTCAAAGGCCACATCTGTAGAAGCATCCCTGTGCTCAATTAGTCAAGAGTCTATTCCTTGAAGTACATTTCTGTCTAGAACAAGAAAGCACTTTTTTCCTATGGCGAGCTTTTTAACCTCTCTTGGCGACAAGTAGATTTTGGGACAAACAAAGCAGTAAAATATCTATTAAGCATAACAAATGCACACATTTCATTAGCATACATACACACAATTAGAATAAAGGACTGCAGAAAGTTTACAGGGAATGTTGTCATTCTGCTCATACATGTCAAGCCTAATAGCTTGCCTTGAACCTCATTGGCTTGTGCGGCAGCTCTGAGAAACCAGTAATTGAAAGCAAAGCATCTTGTTCAACAGAACTACAGTTCTTATTAAGTGCATGTTTGCCTCTGGCTGTCAACATTGAGGTCTCTGATCAGGGGTTTCCCAGGCTTACAAAAAAGTGTGGTTATAATTGGACTTTTAAAATGTTTTATGTTTTTTATATATATATTTCTCCCCATACGTTTGTCCTCCTGATTCCCTTATTCAGATATCGAACTGATTTGACAGAAAACACAGAGCAACTTGTGTTGTGTGGCAAAACCTTTTAAGCAAATATATGTGTGTGGCTTTCTTGTTTGCTAATTTATGATCTGTTTTTGCTCCCCATCAGCAGCCTGTTACTTGCTCTGGCTTTGATGAGCCATTCTGTCATCACTCCTCTGCCCTTCGTGGCATAATTAGTGCCTGCCCGATGTCTCTGGTCCATTAGATAGATGGAGAGCAATGAGAAGGAAGAATTACAGCAAGGGAGAATTGAAGACGAGAATGACATCAAGTTGAAATAGAAACCATCTTTAAAGCGACCAACTTTAAAGCAAATTCATTGTGAGATCTTATTGCTATGTATAATGTATCATAAGATGACTCACTCAAATCTCAAATGTTGCTGGATGGTTTTAATTATGTGAAACTGCATCACATTGTATGGTACATTTATTAAAATTAAAATTCTATCACCATTTACACCCCCCACCCACCCATACAATGTAAGTCACTGGGGTTTGGAAGAAAGTGATACAGTTTAAAAAGCCCCAATTCAATAAAATGCCCAAGTAATAAAAACAAAAACCAGTATAAATGCAAGTTGGGGCAGACTGTCTCCAACACAGTGTTGGATAAAAGGTTTATCTCAAGAGCTTGACAATATGTTGATGCATTTCGATTTATATCCTTTCTTAAAACCGTGGTGTCAATAGAAAAAATAATAATATGGAGTGGACAAACCCACCGATAATATAGGTGCTCTTAAGCTTTGACTGAGCTACATTAGCACATGAAATATACAAAAGAACACAGTGCTGTTAGCTTTAGACAAGATGGCTTGCATTGTCTAGCAGCCGGTATCCCTCAGAAACACAAGTACAGAGGGCACTGTTATTCTCTTTGCTTTTCATGCTAATGCTTTTGGATACAATGTTGAGGGTACATGAGAAATGTAAGTCTTGACCTGCTAAATTACCACAAATTAATATTCACAGCCCTGGGCTTTGCTAGATGAGGCAGTGAATTAGACTAGAGAAATGAATGATTAACGCAGGGTTGATTTTCACATTTGGATACCCTGGGAGAAATAGGAGAAAAACTTTTTTCTTTTTTTTTTCTCAGTGCATGTAAATTACCCTTCCAGTCTGTTCCCAGTAAAGCCGACTTACTCATGAGCCATCATGTGTCGATTTGCTTTAGTTCTCGGTGGTCATAAGTCCTTACAAGTGACAGATTTAGGAATGTGTGGATGCACATGTTTTTACTGGCAGATAGAATGATACACTCATTTTATTTCCCTCAGGATCACTTTCCACCCCTAATCTCATATTCTGAACATTTCCATATGGTAATTTGTCCTAAGTCTGACTCAGCAATATGTTCTCATAAACCATGTCAAGTCCAGAATATGATTTGCTGTTTGTCATAACATTTTCACATTCTTCATAATTCTGTGGCTTAGTAAATATCACAGTAATATTTAACTTTATTTATACAATCTCTGAATATCATTTACTTGATTGTTTGAGTTAAACATACCAAAATAATTGACAAAAAATCCAACAGTTAATTTTATCTCAAATTAAAATCTAAAATCTACAACGTTTTTTTCACTGAAAGAATTTAGTATTTGACTAACCAATTATTTATTTATAATACACTTAATATATTTGTGAAATTTCTTAAAAAATATTTGAGAATGAAGAATTAAACTGATCTGTTTCAAGAAACAAAAATATTACTTAATTCAAATCAATATTATTAATATATTTAACACACTCTTAAGAAATTGAGTAAGTTTACTCAACTAAAACAATGCACCCCTCCCCCACCCTCTGACCTAACGATAACTCAACGGTTGAGTGAGCGCGGGCTGTTTGAACTCTCTTCAGTCTCCAGAACAGTTCTCTCTTCTCAGCGTCGCAGAATTGGTGCATTTCCTCTGTGAAATTCAGGTGTGTGTGTGTTTTATTTTATATTTTATTTTATAAAATCATTACTGTGCTTTAAATAATTTTATTTAATGCAAAACAACATACTGGGACGCAATGAGAGTCACAAACGAGTGTCTGTCTTTTCGCGGATTGAAATGCTTGATGGCTTGAAAACACACGACTTTATTCCTAAAGATAATGAATATAACTAATTTGGATGATAGAATTTTCTCAGAACTGTGCACTGTTTGTTTGGCAGTTTATGGAGTCGCAGCATCTTTCAGATATGAGTGAAATGCAGGGACGGCGGTCTGGAGTTCGAAGTTCACCCACAGAGCACGAGTCCGTCTCCGGCACGGGAACCAGCGATAACAGACCAGTTGATCACACATGAATTAGGCTATCTGAATGTTTAAATGTTTAATTTTTACTTCTAAAATGTTTGTTACATGAGTTTAAATGTAGGCAATATTGTATACATATTAAAACAGTGTAAAATATGCTGTATTGATGTAACATTACTCATCGACAACAAAGGCCAATGTCATGTATACCGGTGGTTGTATGGAACACTATTTTACAAAGGTTTAGAGGGGGAAAAAAAGTTAATATTACTCATAAATAAAAACAGTTAATATTACTCATAAATATTTTTTATTTTTTTATTTATGTTTTTTCCCCAATTATTTATACTCAATTTTATTTGTTAATGTACCAGATGCATTTACTCAGATCTACTTATTTTTTTTTTACTTAGGCTACATTTACTCAGTTCATACAGTGTATTGTAATTGATTTCACTGCTTTATATATTATTATAATAATATTTTAAGTGTAAAAATGTTTCTCCAAAAAAAACTGAATAAATCATAGTAAAACTTTTTAGAGTGCAAGTGAGTTTATATTTTCTAGGGCTGTATGGGTTAAAAATATTGATTTCTCAATTAAAAAACATCATCAATTCTTAAATCCAAAAAGACCTGATCATGCTCTTTTCAATTGATTAATGAACAGTACTTCATAAATTAATGATTTGTAGAGTACCACCCATCCAATCTATCGCAATAAGCTTTGTGCTTTGTTACTATTGATATGAAACAAAGTCAAGCTTTCAAATGTATTAAGAAATTCAAACAAATACCATTTTGGTGCTCTTTAATGGGGCACGACAGATCGCTATAGTGCCTCAGTTCAATGATCATAAATGTATTTCTCTTCTGCTTTACTACTAGTTACAGCACAAAATGAACATGAATGAATATCAGAAGGTATGTCGAAATCCGTATCATGTCTCATGTAATCTCTCAATCAGTGTTTCAATCATGGAAAGACATCAATAAAACAGCTTGTGAACAATGTTACATTTACTTTAGAAAAGCCATTTCATCGAATCATGATTTTGAGTCAATGCCCAGCCCTAATATTTTCCATAGTATGATGAACACTTGAGCACAAATTGTGACAAAACCTATGTGAGAGAATCAGTGACCAGTTGTTTGGTAATGGGGATGGTGGTCAATGTGAGATATGTCAGCCTAATATGGGTGTGAGTGTGTGTGTGTGTGTGTGTGTGTGTGTGTGTGTGTGTGTGTGTGTGTGTGTGTGAAGCCCCCTCACACGCACATACACATAGTGGTCTACCCACCAGTGGTCCCTATGATTGATTACCCAATCTCCCTCTAGCCTCAGTTACACATTTAATAGCCCTCTGTTTATGAAGACATGGAGTTTGTGGCTGTACCTTGCAGATGCACAAATCATTTGTGTGTCTTACTTTTGGTCTACCTTATAGACTTCTCTGTATGGATTATTACATTCATATATAACCTAGAATTTACTGCTCTGTTTCTAAATGTGCTTCCCAGTTCCATCTGCTGCCACCTTATAATGTTGACATATTTCTCTCATACTCCTTATTTCTTCTTTAGTTCTATGTGAGTGATTTTACAAAGAAGTTTTGATATGGTGATTAATTTAATTTATATATATATATAATATATATATATATATATATATATATATATATATATATATAGAGAGAGAGAGAGAGAGAGAGAGAGAGAGAGAGATACAAGTAATATCTCAGATTAGATTCCAGCTAACCACACTTAAAACTAGCTTTTAATTTAATGTAAAGAGTAGTATATAAAAAACTTTGTTATATATTCCAAGTGTTCTAAAAATATGTTATTTAAAGGCCCACTGAAGTGCCTTGGAATGCGCAGCTTTGTATGATGCGTTGACGTAATTTCCACTGAAACAGGAAGCTAGGTAGGACATACTGAATGGCTCCTCCCCCCT